>JAMPIV010011090.1:0-420000 GCA_024509875.1 Oreohelix idahoensis | reverse complement strand
TGATGTATATTAAAGCTGGCCACGTGACAAATCGAATCAAAGAGGGCGTTTACGAGACAAGGGACGCAATCACGGACAGCCAGCAAGAGAAAACACATTTGTGAAAACGTCCAGACGAGAAAATCACTTTACGTTTGTCCTGGTCATGTGATTTTTATCGTCTGCGCAACATGAAATCAAATTACCAGCAGTACAATGTTTAAGTGTCCACATCTTTCTACATTTTAAGTGTGTCCCGGGGGGTTTATGGGTCCGTAAATTATTATTGATATAGTTTGTCGTAAAAGTCATCAAAGTTTTAATCCGAAATGAAATAATGTATTGCTGAACATATAAACATTATTGGTACATATACGACGTCATACAATCATATATTCTCTTTCTTCAAGTACTAATGCTGGAGATGTAGGCAATCATGTGTCTCCATAACTTCCTTTGTCTCAAGTGTTGTTTATCTTTTGTTGACTTCTGCCCATGCCATGGACTCTCCATTATCTTCTCTGTTTGTTGTCCTGTACTGTATATCTTTCTCCTTCCATCGTTCCCGTTGTGATCTATTCCAGCTTTATTCTTGTCATAACAAGCCCACAGATAGTGTATTTCTTTCTTGTAATATGAGTACTAAGTGTGACCGCTTGGCATACACTACAATTAATACGTGTTAAAAACCACATAAAATGAGAAATAACAACGTTAAAAGCAGTTAAGACATTTGTGCACAAAATACAGTATCATGAAAAGTTCACGGCTTCGAGAAAAGCTGTCCCAGAACTACAAAATAGTAAATGCATGTTTATTGAATGGAAAGTTTTGGAAGAAGTTGCTAATCTGGGTTTTTTTCCGTTGCTAGAGTGAGAGTCGTGTGCAAAAAGTCGAAAAGCTGAGAAAAGCGTGTGCAAATGTAGATGTTTGGTATCGTGTGAAAAATAAAGCATCGTGTGAAAATTGGCGGGAAAAAAGAGTGGGCTGTATATAAAGAAGAGACGTGGGCGATTGACAGGGCTTGTACAGATTTTAGGATTCGTTAGGCGAGAGGATTTTTACAGAACTTCGTCTTTGAGATTATCAAGACAAGTTGTTTTTAACTGTACACAATGGGCTAATCACCTGTTTGTCAAACATTTTGATTACATGTTTTGCCCAGGAGCCTAATGCTCTTTGGGTCACCTCTACACTTCGTTTTACGAGGTACAAGAGGTTCTGATTATGAGATGAGATGAAGTTTTGTTCAGGTTAGACAAGTATTTTTAAGTAGACAAGTTTGTATTTTTACTCTATTAGATATATTATTCCTGTGGATTTACATTTTCATTTGTGGATACTCACTACTTTGTGTAAGAAAGACATACGTATTTCGCTATTGTGCCAATGACATTGCTGTTCTAAATCACGTTAATAAACTATATTTTATTCTTCTACATTGCTGAGTTTTCGTTGGAATATTACAGTTGGATACTTTGACAAAACCATTATACGAGATTGCTTTTCACTAAACATAAAAAGGGTACGAACGAACTCTGGGAAGGAAGAATAAAAGAAGGTCAAGAATTTCCATCTCAGGCGGACAGGCCTGTAACGACTTGAACCAAGAAACGTACAAGAGTTAGCGCTCTTCAAAATATTTACCTGGGCTCAACCATTAACTGAACTGACCCGATCAGCTGACGGACACACACACATTCTTTCATTGATGCAGTAAACAAAGCCCGGTAACACGATACTATTTGATGCCGCGACCTGCGCTCAAATAACGACCCGGTCACATAAACTGCCTTTGTACATTGGTCTCTTTCAGGACATTCTCTTTCAGGACATTCTCTTTCAGGACATCCTCATTCAGGACATTCTCATTCAGGGCATCCTCTTTCAGGACATCCTCTTTCAGGACATCCTCATTACTCTTTTTAGCTGTCCAGATATTTTAAACATTCTTCTGTAAAACCACATCTCTGTGGCCTCTAGTGCTTTTCCTGCTTGTTTACTAATTGTCCATGACTCACTTCCATACGTTATTATCGGCATTATATAACTTTCTTTCATGTTTTACACATATCATCATCGTTTTCCTTTGCGCTTGTTGCGGTGCGTGGCGACAGCCTTACAGGGGTTCCTGTTGTAGGAAACCTGTATTAAACATTCACATGTTTTTGTAGTTGTGGTTTCTGTAGCAATTAGTTTCACATGATGAGACTGTCAACCCCATGAACAACCTCACAATAGTCGCCTTGTTGGACATGACGAGACTGTCAACCCCATGAACAACCTCCACATTAGTCGCCTTGTTGGACATGATGAGATTGTCAACCCCATGAACAACCTCCACATTAGTCGCCTTGTTGGACATGATGAGACTGTCAATCCCATGAACAACCACACATTGGTCGCCTTGTTGGACATGATGAGATTGTCAACCCCATGAACAACCTCCACATTAGTCGCCTTGTTGGACATGATGAGACTGTCAACCCCATGAACAACCACACATTAGTCGCCTTGTTGGACATGAGACTGTCAACCCCATGAACAACCACACATTGGTCGCCTTGTTGGACATGACGAGACTGTCAACCCCATGAACAACCTCCACATTAGTCGCCTTGTTGGACATGATGAGATTGTCAACCCCATGAACAACCACACATTGGTCACCTTGTTGGACATGATGAGATTGTCAACCCCATGAACAACCTCCACATTAGTCGCTTTGTTGGACATGATGAGATTGTCAACTCCATGAACAACCTCCACAATAGTCGCCTTGTTGGACATGATGAGATTGTCAACCCCATGAACAACCTCCACATTAGTCGCCTTGTTGGACATGATGAGATTGTCAACTCCATGAACAACCTCCACAATAGTCGCCTTGTTGGACTTGATGAGATTGTCAACTCCATGAACAACCTCCACAATAGTCGCCTTGTTGGACATGATGAGATTGTCAACCCCATGAACAACCTCACATTGGCCGCCTTGTTGGACATGATGAGATTGTCAACCCCATGAACAACCTCACATTGGTCGCCTTGTTGGACATGATGCGATTGTCAACCCCATGAAGAACCTCCACAATAGTCGCCTTGTTGGATATGATGAGATTGTCAACCCCATGGACAACCTCCACAATAGTCGCCTTGTTGGACATGATGAGATTGTCAACCCCATGAACAACCTCCACAATAGTCGCCTTGTTGGACATGATGAGATTGTCAACCCCATGAACAACCTCCACAATAGTCGCCTTGTTGGACATGATGAGATTGTCAACCCCATGAACAACCTCCACAATAGTCGCCTTGTTGGACATGATGAGATTGTCAACCCCATGAACAACCTCCACATTAGTCACCTTGTTTGACATGATGAGATTGTCAACCCCATGAACAACCTCCACATTAGTCACCTTGTTGGACATGATGAGATTGTCAACCCCATGAACAACCTCCAAAATAGTCGACTTGTTAGACATGATGAGATTGTCAACCCCATGAACAACCTCCACAATAGTCGCCTTGTTGGACATGATGAGATAGTTAACCCCATGAACAATCTCCACAATAGTCGCCTTGTTGGACATGATGAGATTGTCAACCCCATGAACAACCTCCACAATAGTCGCCTTGTTGGACATGATGAGATTGTTAACCCCATGAACAACCTCCACAATAGTCGCCTTGTTGGACATGATGAGATTGTCAACCCCATGAACAACCTCCACAATAGTCGCCTTGTTGGACATGATGAGATTGTTAACCCCATGAACAACCTCCACAATAGTCTCCTTGTTGGACATGATGAGATTGTTAACCCCATGAACAACCTCCACAATAATCGCCTTGTTGGACATGATGAGATTGTTAACCCCATGAACAACCTCCACAATAGTCGCCTTGTTGGACATGATGAGATTGTCAACCCCATGAACAATCTCCATATTAGTCGCCTTGTTGGACATGATGAGATTGTTAACCCCATGAACAACCTCCACAATAGTCGCCTTGTTGGACATGATGAGATTGTTAACGCCATGAACAACCTCCACAATAGTTGCCTTGTTGAACATGATGAGATTGTCACCCCAATGAACAATCTCCACATTAGTCGCCTTGTTGGACATGATGAGATTGTCAACCCCATGAACAACCTCCACAATAGTCGCCTTGTTGGACATGATGAGATTGTCAACCCCATGAACAACCTCCACAATAGTCGCCTTGTTGGACATGATGAGATTGTCAACCCCATGAACAACCTCCACACTAGTCGCCTTGTTGGACATGATGAGATTGTCAACCCCATGAACAACCTCCACACTAGTCGCCTTGTTGGACATGATGAGGATTGTCAACCCCATGAACAACCTCCAAATTAGTCGCCTTGTTGGACATGATGAGATTGTCACCCCCATGAACAACCTCCACATTAGTCGCCTTGTTGGACATGATGAGATTGTCAACCCCATGAACAACCTCCACAATAGTCGCCTTGTTGGACATGATGAGATTGTCAACCCCATGAACAACCTCCACATTAGTCGCCTTGTTGGACATGATGAGATTGTCAACCCCATGAACAACCTCCACACTAGTCGTCTTGTTGGACATGATGAGATTGTCAACCCCATGAACAACCTCCACAATAGTCGCCTTGTTGGACATGATGAGATTGTCAACCCCATGAACAACTTCCACATTAGTCGCCTTGTTGGACATGATGAGATTGTCAACCCCATGAACAACCTCCACACTAGTCGTCTTGTTGGACATGATGAGATTGTCAACCCCATGAACAACCTCCACAATAGTCGCCTTGTTGGACATGATGAGATTGTCAACCCCATGAACAACCTACACAATAGTCGCCTTGTTGGACATGATGAGATTGTCAACCCCATGAACAACCTCCACACTAGTCGCATTGTACGACATGCCTGAGGAAGTAGTAGTCCTGTTCTTTCTGTATCGCCTAGGAGACCCCCGGGACCTACACACAGCCTTGACACACACACGACCTTGACACACATGCGGCTGTAGTAACTCCCAGTGTTCTAAATTCAATCAAAGTCAGGTTTTCCTCGGTTGTTATATCAACAGCGACATGGAAATCGCTTCTTATCTGGCTTGCTGTCCACAGAATGAACTAGACATTATGTAACCATCTGGGGTCATCAAGAATAAACCGATTTACCAACATTTCAGGCATGAAACAGTTGTTTCAAAACCCATAACCAGCAATGCAACAGCAAAATCATTTGCTGATTAAATGGTATAATTTATATTAATTCTGGTATAATTTATATTAATTCTGGTATAATTTATATTAATTCTGGTATAATTTATATTAATTCTGGTATAATTTATATTAATTCTTTTATAATTTATATTAATTCTGGTATAATTTTGGTGTAATGATGCTGGTTGTCCGGTGGCTTCCTGACTGTTCCTTCTCTCCACAGGAGTCAAAAGACTGGTTGGGAGCACGTTCTTTGCTTTGCAGAAGTAACTGCCTCAAATGTCGCTATGAACCACTAGCGACCCGTCTGGTTACAGCAATAGTCGCCTCAATTGTAACTAGACCAGGAACTGAGAGAGATAAAATAGTACCTCTTGTAAGTCCCCTGATGTAAGCAAACACGACCACCGCTAGTCCACCTTGTCATCGGACATGCTGAATGAAGTAGATAGTCCTGTTTCTTTCTGTATTCTCAAGCCATCAAGACAGATGAAAGTGTGTTTAGGAGAGCGAAAGAAAACAAAAGCCACATTGTCAGATATATAAATAACGAATCTGAAATAAAATTGTTGATATATATATATATATATAGTATTTATTTTTTTTTTATTTTATATAAATATATATATATATATATATATATATATATATATATATATATATATATATATATATATATATATATATATATATATATATATATATATTATAATAAATAAATATATATATATATATATATATTTAAAAAAGGTGACAATCGGCAATGTGGAAACCATAGAGGCATATCCCTTCTCAGTGTCCCTGGTAAAATCTACTCTAGAATCCTAGAGCAGAGACTCCGACGCCTAGCTGAGCCACAATTGGATGAGATCCAGTGCTGATCCCGAGCAAACCGAAGTACTCAAGACCTAATCTTCACACTCAGACAGCTGAGTGAAAAGGCCCTTGAGTATAAGAGTGAGGTCCATCTTTGTTTCATGGATCTGGAAAAGGCGTTTGACAGGGTCCCCTGGAGCAAACTTTGGGACTGTTTGGCAAGGAAGAACATTCCAGCACCTATGATTCCTGCTATACAGAGCTTCTACAAGTCTTGTTGTAGAAATTAAGTGAGGACAGCAAACCATAAGTCAGAAGAGTTCAGGACCACCACTGGTGTAAGACAAGGTGATATCCTGTCACCTTATCTTTTCATACTCCTCATGGACGATGTTATCAAGGCATGTAAGGAGAGAACAAGAAAGTATTCAGTGGTGTACTGGAAGATGAGACAGGTATGTATTTCAGAGCTGGCATTTGCTGATGATGTTGCCCTGATTGTTAAATCAGAGGCACATCTCCAATCCAACCTGCAAGTCTGGAAGGAAGAGCTGGAGAAGAGAGGGATGGTCATAAGCAGCTCTAAAACAAAATCCATGGTGATATCACGAGAAGAAAGAAGACATCAGATTAAGCTGGGAGAATAGGTGCTGCAGCAGGTCAACCACATTAAATATCTCGGTACTATTATAGACAGAAAGGGAATCATCAAAACAGAGTTGGCCACTCGAAAAGCAGCAGCTGGGAGACTTTTTTCAGGCCATAAATCGAGGATTCCTCAGCAAGAGAGAGGTTGGTAAGAAAATGAAGATGGCTGTATACCGCTCCACCTATGTCCCAGTCTTGACGTATGGATGCGAGTCATGGGCAATGACTACAACGCACAAAAGCCAGATCCAAACCTCAGAAATTAGGTATCTGAGGAAGGTGGTTGAAATAACAAGAAGAGACATGGTCCGCAACCAGACGATACGTCAAGGCCTAAAATCTCACCCCCTGCAGACCCAAGTAGAACAGTGCCAACTAAGATGGTTTGGTCATGTCTGCAGAATAGGAGAAGATCGGATACCACGACAAGCATGGGAAACAAAGAGCCAGGGATCCAGACCCCAAGGACGACCCAGAGTCCGCTGGGAGGACAACATTAGACAATCTATGAAGGACCGAGGACTAGAATGAAACAAGGCCAGGAGGAAGACAGCCGATAGGATAGTCTAGCGCTCTCTCTTCCAAACCTCTACACCTCACGGTAGAAGGGGAACGACTAAGTAAGTAATATATATATATATATACACCATAATGTCATCATCATTCTCTTTCTGCTCCATATGCAGCCTGAGGCTACCTCTGCTATTGGTTCCTTGTGAAGTAGCCCGCATGAAGCAGTCACCAGTTCTTGCAGTGGTAGTTTATGTGGCAAGTTATTGTACATGATTACAGCCTTGTACACAACTGTACATCAATAAGCATTTCTTAGCTGAAAAATGCACATATAAATAAGAAAATGTACATGTTACAACCTACCCTTTCAATGGGTATTTATATCCAGACTTTGATGCATAGAAAGCCCGTAGTATATCCTGCAACTGTTTAAGATGCAGTCTTTTCCCTAGCGAGCTAATGTTACTTGTTAAAGTACACTGTTAACTTTTAATCCTAGACTTGTGGCTCTAAGTATTATAAAAGAAGTTTTATACTTTTAATTTTTAAGTTACTTCTAATAACTTTAGCCCGTCCTATGATGGAATCCTTATTACAAACTCCTATCCTAGCGCCTGGTCTCTCTGATGAAGATGGAAATGCAGTGTGGAATCTTCAGAACACTCAGGGATTTAAAAATAAAATTTCGCTCACGCAAAACTCAACCTCGCGAGTTTCTTTTGGGTGAAACCCAGTCGCAATTTAGTTTAGTATACTTTCTAATTTTAAGCCAATTCCAAGGTAAGGCTTCTTTTTAAAGTAACTTTTCCACCCACTTATCGTTTGTAATATAGGACGAGTCTTTCGTCTACAGGAATGGGTAGTATTACTAACTATTGACATCGCCATATATGGTAAATGTAACTAATTGCTGCCTACACCGGAACAATTATATAATGTGCCTTGACCTTCTTCTTCAAGGTTGTTATCTCTTCTTACAATGTCTGTTTATTACGATAATAGACCTTGCAGGAACTGATTATATCATTGTTTAAGCTGATTTATCATGTATTTACATGTTGACCATGTTTAGTTCTGTTATCAGTTAATCTACGCGCTAACAGTTCTATTCGTGGCCAGCATGATGTATTTTGCACTTATTTAAATGTTAAATGAACGCGATATTAGTCTGACGTCACTTGTGTATGATGACGTCGTTTTGGTGCTTAACATAATTTATGCAAACCGTTAGACGGGGCCTTTCGTTATCAGATTTTGATCAAGAAGGACGTCAAAGCTGTTGCTCCTTAGTTTGAAGAGTATATACTCTTCTACGTGGCTGAATATTGTACGAAGGTCGCCACTGATGTTATATATGATTCCGAACAGAAGGATTGAGTTCGAGGAAGTATTTTCACAGAGAAGTATTGCTATCGCAATGTAAAATATATAAATATTAACTCCACGTCTGGGGTTCGATACTTCAGTGATTCCATGATGGCACTGCGTAGTAAATATTCCAGATGTGTGATGTTCCAAGGAGGACTGTAGGAGCTTTCAAATCATTAATGTAATTCATGCTTTCAAATGAACTTGTTTAATGTCATAATAAATATGCTGGTATTTGTGGACCAAAAAAAAAAAAAAATCAACCAGGTGTTGGAGTCCGTGCATGAACTGTAATTGTCTTGACAACCCCAAACCATTCGCAAACATCCATAAGCACGATGCTCAAGATTATTAACCATCCATAATAATACTAAAACAAGCCTCAACAATCATATCTCCCTGTGTTCTAACACTTCAATCTTGTTGTAATCAAGATAAACTTGAGGATGGGCAATTTGTGAACTCGTGCCTGGAAAATTAGACACATGTCATCTTTTATATGATCATCTTACACCCAAGCTGACCAGGAACAAGTACTTAATCCGATTGTGGTGTTCCGACAACTTAACTGCTGATAAAAATGCTCCAGACTAAACAAGCACTCCAGGCTAGCATAAACAATCACCCCTTGAAGATGGTTTAATCGATTTTTAATGGGTTTTTGTTAATTACACTGACTAACAAAAAAAAACTTTTTTTTTCTTTCTCTAACATTTCTATGTTTTTCTGGTAAATTTTAATGCGCTGTTTTTAAATCTGCAAACCGTTTTTCTCTATCAGGTCGGGATCTCTAGAAATACGCAATTGAAGTTTTTTAACAACGCATACAGTATTACAACATCATTCGTACAATAAGTATAACAGTTATGTAGGCTTGAATTTCTTTGCAATCGACTTTCATCGGTGAATCGCATGTGATACATCACGATGAAGCATCCAACAATAATCGGCAAGCATGTTCACACTCCACCGTCATAATTTTCTCGAAGATAAGTGAAAGCTTTGCTCGTTTTATCATGAGCCCCAACTTTATATGTAACAGTGGTAAAATGAAGCTGTCTTTGTTAACTAATGGCTCGTGTATTACATTTTTATGCCCGAGCTGCATACGATCCCGGATAGGCCACACCTTTCTTGCATAATGTTCCTGTCTGTTGCGACTGTCCCATTCACATCGGAAGCAACAAAATTTAGTATACCCAGTCTGCATGCCCGTGAGAATTGCAATGACCTTTAGGTCTCCACAAATCCGCCATTGGTATTCATTGTACTTTATTTTTTCCAAACGTATAGCCATATTGTCATAAGTTTCTTTCATATGAACAGAGTAGGCGACTGGAATTGATGAAAATAAATTTCTGTTATGCAATAACACGGCTTTTAGACTAGTCTTGGAAGAATCGATGAAAAATCGCCATTCGTTGACTATGTGCTCATGACCATTTACATCTTTGCAATAGCAAATGTCATCATCCATCTCAAAGTATTGAACAAGTTCTCTGTGTCTATGACAAAATTTAGATATCGGAGTATTGGGCGCTAAAAGATTCCATTCTTTGAGTCGTGAACCGAGTAATTCTGCGTGTCCTTTGGTAAGAGCGAGATCACGTATTAGATCTGAAAGTTCTGAATGGTTAATTAAGTAAACACCATCATTCAACGGTATGTAATCTGAGTAAGAATTAGTTTCTAAAGCAGGTAAACTATCACTTTCTGATGGTTCATTCACATCCAGCGGATATTGTTCTGGTGGTACTTGGATCAGACACGTGATTGGATCACGAGGCACTGGTTTCGAAACCGATTCAATATTTGGATAAACCACAGACTTTCTAGTTTTAAAAGTGAAACCATGGATATTTGTCAAGCAGAAGTAACAATCAGTAGTGTGATTTGTATGTTCACGCCATATTACTGGCACTCCAAAAGGCATCGACTTATGCTTCGGCGATTTTCGTAACCAACCTGCCAATGTATTTGCACAAGTCGAACAAACTGCATTTGGCTTCCAAGATTTATTTGCATCTTCAACTTTCGAATCGAAATAAAGTTCATATGCTTTCTTTAGTAATGGTGTAAAGTTTTTCTGGTCAACACGATCGGTAAAATATCCGCACACGTAACAGAACAGATCAGCCGAATTTCTACAACTTCTAGAAGCCATATTTTGCTCAGAATTATTTCAAAATACAGTAACTATTTGAAAAAGTAGCGTAACATATGTCATGCATCTTTTAGCAGTATAAAAAGTAGAATTATGTTGCTTTTTATTAATTTTTAATAAGTTATATAGTAAAAATGAAATGGAGCAAATAACGGTTTCCCAAAAATATATTTATTCACAAATATCTTAAGAACCTGACGTGATAGAGATAAACGGATTTCAGATTTGAAATCAGTGCAAGAAACTGACCCAAGAACACTTATTCTTATATAAGAAAGAAAAATGTTGTTTGTCAGTGTTATGCTTTCCAAGCGTTTGAGTATGTTTACAGGGTTACTTGCTCAGTAGAAGGTCGAAGGAAACGGGAAAGAAGAAGCTGAATACATTTGACACTGTGCTATTCTCGGAACATGAGACAGAAATCGCACACCATAATTCTTCTCCGCCATGTCTTGACAGGTTACTTGTTGTTAAATAAAAACAAGAGCAGGCAGCTAAAACAAATGATATTGATAAACAATTCAGCCGTTGAACATCGATGCTGTCAGTGTCAGTGCCACGTGACCAGCTGAAAAGTTTGTCCTTGTTTAACGCTGTCATTTGTCAAGAAGGAACTGCTAGTAAATCACTAGTTAAACACAGCTGTAAGGCTATTATTGTTAAAAACAGCGTTCAATACAATTGTAATGTGAGTAAACACGCTTGTGCGCATGTCAAGTCACCATATTGTATTCTTCACTATTTCATTCTCCATATACGGTATTGAATATGACTCCGGCATACAGCGTCAGTGAAATACATAATCAATTGGTTATTACAACATACAGCGTCAGTGAAATACATAATCAATTGGTTATTACAACATACAGTTTCATGTAATGACTGCCGTATACGGTTATGATAGGTTAAGATAGACCAAGAACGATAATCGATGTATAATTATCTACAGGGTACTACAGTAAGAGTTGTGTCACGAGCATCGTTACATAATGATAAACCTGTTCTTATACAAGATACCGACATAGAGAAGTCAAGTGTACACCTGTAACAGGTGTCAGCGTAATGAGGTCAGGTGCCAGTTTCCCTCCTCGTTGCTATTGCCTTCTTTATCTCAAGAGCAGAGTCAGATACCTATTTTTGCAGACTAGAGCGTGACGCCACATGGGTTCGAAACGCGTCCATCGAAAAGCAAACGCTATAACCACTCTGCCACTCGGACTTCAGCGTTATATCATCATCATCAGTTGCCATCTCCACAACGAAGGTTGGCTGTAATGGATCTCCAACGTCTTCTGTCTCTTGTCTTGGTGGTGCACTCTGATAGTCTCTTTCCTGTCCATCTCTTGATGTTATCTTCCCACTTATAGCGCTGTCTTCCCCTTGCACGTTTGCCTTCAACTCTCCCTTCTGTTATGGTCTTCTGCAAGGTGTTATGCCTTTTTATGTGGCCAAAGTATTTTAGCTGCCGAACTTTGACCTCTCTCATTAGTTCTCTTTTCATACCTAGATTTTCTAGGACCTCCTTATTTGTTTTCATCTCTTTCCATGAGATACGCCCCATTCTTCTATATATCCACATTTCAAGAGCCTCAATTCTTTCTTCCAAATGCTTATTCATCGTCCATGTTTCTGCACCATACAGAAATGCAGAATATATATAACACTTTATGATTCTCAGTTTTAATTTATGAGATAACTGTTTGGATGTCAGTATATGTTTCATGTTGTTGAATGTAGCTTTGGCCATTCCTATTCTCTTCTTGATTTCTGTTTCACATCTGCCATCTTCTGTTATTATATGACCAAGATATACGTAGCTCTTGACTTGTTCCAGGATTTTCCCATTTACGCTTATCTTTAATGTGGGTTTATCGTCTGTTTTGCTAATTATCATAGTTTTAGTTTTCTCAATATTAATGTCGAGTCCATATTCATGACTTATACTGTTCACTTGCTTCACTAGTTCTTGTAACTCCTGTTCGCTTTCAGCTAACAACACGGTATCATCTGCATATCTAAGGTTGTTTATTGATCTTCCACTGATGTTCAGTCCTGGTATTTCCTGTATCTGTTTGAAAATTTTTTCGGTGTATAAATTAAATAGGCAGGGGGACAGCACACAACCTTGTCTGACACCTCTTTTTATGTCTATGTATGGTGAATAATTCCTTCCCGATCTTACTGTGGCAGTTTGCTCCCAATAAAGGTTACTGAGTATTCTTATATCTTTTCCATCAATACCTATGTCTTTGAGGCATTCAATTATTTTCTCATGATGGATTCTGTCAAAAGCCTTCTTATAGTCAATGAAGCACATATACATACTTTTTTGGACCTCTGTATATTTTTCTGCTAATCTTCTTAGGCAAAATATTGCCTCTCTTGTTCCACTGTTCCGTCTAAAACCAAATGCAACAGAATGTTCAGACTTCAGAACAATCAGCCTGATGAGTCATGCAATTAAGATACTGCTCAAAATCATACAGGAAAGAATAAAAAGTAAAGTAGACAGCGAAATCCAAGAAGAACAGTTTGGTTTTAGACGGAACAGTGGAACAGCGTTATATAAGAAGTAGTAATCAGACACGGCATGAGATAAAGGTGGTGCCATAGTGGACATTACCTCAGGGGAGTGAAGTGTTAGAAATTCAACTTTACTAGGTTTCAGCTTTATAAGCTGGGGTGACCAGTACCCTTCCTTGTCTTTGCCATCCCTAACTCAAGAGCAGAGTCAGGTACCAGTTTTTGCGGTTGAGTAGACTAGATTGACGCTACCAGGTTTGGATCTCTGAACCCGCTAAAGCCGAAAGCCCACTGCTTTAACCACTGATAATAGTTGTCTGAGCATGCTTGTGTTTTAAATGCTTCCCAAAATTCATAAACCCTCCAACCCTGGGAGACCCATTGTCTCTGCGTGTGCCTGTCCTACCGAACATATATCAGACTTCCTCGATGGCATCTTCCAGCCTATTGTAGAGCAGCTTCCTTCCTTCTTAAAGGACACCAACCATGCCCTTCCTACTTTTTCCTCTATCCAGCTTTCCCCAGACTGTACCTACTCTTTATTTCTGTTAGATGTTTGCTCGATTTACACTTCCATTCCTCACTCTGATGGTCTCCGAGCTCTCTGGTTTTTCCTGGACCAGCGCACGTACCCCTCTATTGCTACAGAGACTCTCCTGCGCCTTGCAGAACTTGTCCTTCGACTCAATTTCTTTGAGTTCAATGGACAGATATTTGACCAAGTCAGTGGAGTTGCCATGGGCACCAAGATGGGTCCCAGTTATGCCTGCCTCTTCATGGGCTACCTGGAGTATCAGGTGTGGCAGCAGTATCCCGGACCTTTTCCATTGATGTATCTTAGATACATTGGTGATGCCATAGGTCTCACTGATATGCCTGAGGCTGACCTATCTAAGTTCATTAACTTCATTCATCAACAACTTCCACCCTGCGATCTCACTTTTTTTTTGTTTTTTTTTATTTTTTTATTAATTATTATCTTATTCCATTTAATTATAATTTCTAATATTTTATCTTTTCATTTTTTATTTTATTTTTTAATTTTTAATTAAAAAAAATAATTTATTAATTAAATATTAATTAAATTTTTTTGCTTCTTATTTATTTATTTATTTTAATTTTAATTTTTTATTTCTTCCCCCCCCCCCCCTTTTCCCTCACTCAGTTTTCCAGTTCTTGTTTTCATTATTTGTTATTTTTTGTTTATAATGTACTATCCACTTCCGCTGTCCGGTTTAATGGCAGCCATCGTTGCTCCAACATGTGACCGGACTTAAGGGAGTGTTTTTTTCTCTTATTTTTTATAGTTGCACGTTCTCTACTTAATTCTCACTTTCTTTCCCTCCTGTCTCTTGTTTGTCTGTCCCTGACGAAGGCCTTGTGGCCGTAACGTATGTTTTTCTTGTCCTTTCTCTTTGTAAGACGTATTACTATTTGTGTGTTTTTGTATATATTTTTTTTCATGCCAATCGGGCACTCAGGACGTATGATAATATGGAACGTCAAGTTGATGTTTCAGCAGGCAATAAAAGTGTTACGTCATGACAGACAATAAGACCAGACGTCTGCTAGCAAAATTGACGTTCACGTCGAATGTGAAAAGCGCAGGAAATAAGACACGTGACTGTAGCAAGTTGGATCCACATGCTTAGTTATTACTAATTAAATGTATGAAGACAGTAAAAGTGGAACGGAGGTATACACGCCTCATATTCCTGGAATTAGGACGTGTATTGCAGGCGTGATGCTTTGCTTATTTTTCGGAGGTATACTGGCCTGATAAAATCGGGAAGTGTGTTATACGCACGATGCTATTAATATTTTCGAGGCAGCCAATCGGAAAGGGGGTTTTCCACGAACGGACCGATAGCACAGCCCTACCAAAAAAAAAAAAAATTTTTTTTTGGTGCCAAACATTTTACTCTTGATTGTACATAAATGAGGCCTGCTCATTCCAAATATCACATTTACTTGTCTGTAGCAGCTCTAGTTTTTGAAATACAGACATTTTTGTATTTCATTAATACAGGGTGAGCCACACAAAAAACGGGCCCGCGCGCGCACTTATTGTGCGCGCGCGGGCCCGTTTTTTTTGGGTCACCCTGTATTATTACAAGATTTTCTATATAAGTGTTGAAGGTGGTTTGCTCTATTAAATTGGGTCTCTATTTATTGAACAATGTTCTATGTAATAAGAATAAAGCAATTATAAATTTCTGGCCATTGCTTTTCTTTTTGATATGTTAGTCTTTTCATTCGGTTATAGTGCATCGTGCCTTTCGATGGAAATTAAGCGAATGCGGGGTGGAAGATTTTGAACAATATTTGAACTTTGAAATTCGATTGACTTGATAAGTCAATTCATTGAGTCCATACATTTAATTCACAGTTTGTACACATCAAGACAATCCATGCATGTTGATCACAAAAAAGTACATATTATAACTTGATCATATATTGAATATATATGTAGATATACTACCAGTCCTTGTCCAATAATCGAATTACTGTAGGCAGAACGTCATAGCTATATGCACGCGCGGTTGGGGGTTCCAACGGCCGACAGTGAGTCTATGAGTCTGGCAATATCAAATACTATGGACTGTAATTCATCCTTCCCTAAGTTCACTTACGTACTAACCTTAATCATTTCATATCTTCATAATAACAATGGACTGACCCATGTCCGTACTTGAATAAAATATATCTGTGCGGCAATACCATGCCCAACACTGGAAGGAGAAAGGACACGTCTTTACAGCTTGACGGTCAACACAAAAGGGTCCCGTATCTTAGTCACGGTGCGTGACCTATCAACGCTACCACGTCATAATTCGCTCGAGTGTATAGCGTTCAATAGTCCAAGAATTATTTACCTTAGATTATATTAAATGCTGTAACCCCTAAAATTGCACGCTGCCAACCTCTAGCAGACGACTGCAATGGAACTACCGTAACAATTCCCTGCCAACCGGGGAAAAAAATCTATTAGATAGATTTTTTTCAAAACTTATCTTAATGAATAATCTCAAAAATTTAACAAAAACCCGACATATGGCCAACGATGTTCTGTCTAGAACAGTGTCGTGGTCATGTCGACTAATTAACAGTCATGTAATATACTAATAAACAAGTTATACATATGTGTTATATTAACTAAAAGAAAACGTCAAATATTAATACCTATTTATTTAATTAACTTAAAGTCTGTCGTAATGAAATGTCATGTCAAGATTAATCTAACTAATTAAGATTAAATCATAGTAAGTGTGTATTAAGAATGAAGTTATTAAACATCTAATTAAAGAAAATGAAAGAAAATGTTATAAGAAAAGAAAAAATGAGAAGTAAAGACAAGTAAAGTAAAGTTTAAAAAATATCAATTAATATAGTTATGTGTGTTTAAAATTAATTATCTGTGTTGAGTAGTTCCTAACTATCTAACTTAACTAACCAAGTAATAAAATAGTATGTAATATGTCCACAATCTTATCAAATATGTTATAACATTCTAAGAATTGTGTGAGCTTTCTTTTCTTTCTTACATTTTTTTCATATTTCATTTTTTTCTCACATTTCATTTTAATTTCTTTATTAATTCAACTACTAAGTAAAACTTAAGTAATCTTGGATATGATGATCCATACGTAGTTAATATCCTTGTGAATTTCCATTAGAAAACCAAATAACAGTTCAAATGTTCCAATCCGGAATGACAGTAGAGTTTCATCACGTTAAATTAGTCATATCGCATAACGAAATTTGTTCAACTTGAGTTCAAATTAGACACATATCTGTAATTATCAATTATTTGAATTGTAGTTGACGTTTCAATCACAGGTCGAGAGTTCAACGATAGGATTATGTCTCTTGTGATCATTAATCTCGTTCGACTAGCGTCTCTTGGTATGATTACTTTTGTGAAGTTATTAGAAGACTATCGACATTCATGACTCGTCTTCCGAAAATGTTATTTATATGCTACCGGATCATAATCACATCCGTTATGTAACAACTAGTCCTTTACAAAAGAAAACTGCTTGTTTACTCTCAGTTTCAGTTTTCCAAGAATCTTCCCATAATTGCCTTTTTTTTTTAGATTTTAAGCCACTGCATGCATGTTAATATGCTACTTATTTTATTACACTTCTAACAGAGAATGGCATCATCTTCAAGAAGAGCATGTTTTCTTTCACCGCATTTATTTTGTTATATTTGTTGAGAGTACACTTTCAAAGAAGAACATAGGAAGCATATTACTGTTTTTGTGAAAAAGGCATACATTGCTTACTTTAAAGTAAAACTAGGTGACCAGGACAAGTCTTGGGCCCCTCATATTGTTTGCAAAACATGTGTTGAACACCTGCGACAGTGGACTTGTGGGAAAAGAAAATGTTTAAAATTTGGAATTCCAATGGTTTGGAGAGAGCCCAAGAACCACTATGATGACTGTTATTTCTGTGTTGTGAATATTAAGGGAATTAATGGAAAAAATCACAAAAAGTGGAAATATCAAGATTTAGATTCTGCTAGGCGACCTGTTCCACACGGAGATAACATACCAATTCCAACTTTCAGTCAGATTTCGGATTCCCTGCTAGAAGATGAGACAACAGTGGCATGTGGAACGACAAGTGACAGTGATAGTGATTTCGAGGATGATTTTTCAGATGCTCAACGCTTCGACCAGCTTGAACTAAATGATCTAATCCGAGATCTATATCTCTCCAAGGAATCTTCAGAACTTTTGGCTTCAAGATTAAAAGAAAAAAAATTACTGACTGCTGAAACAAAGGTTACATTTTATCGCAGCAGAGAGCAAGGTTTTATTCCATTCTTTTGTAAAGAAAACAACCTTGTGTTTTGTACTAATGTAGGAGGTCTTGTTAACAAAATGGGTGTAAGTTATACACCAGATGAGTGGCGACTTTTCATTGACAGCTCTAAAAGAAGTTTGAAGGGTGTTCTCTTACACATTGGTAACAAATATGGCTCAATTCCAATTGCTCATTCTACTACAATGAAGGAGGAGTATGCTACAATAAGCACAGTTCTGGAAAAATTGAAGTATTTAGAACATAACTGGATGGTTTGTGTAGATCTTAAAATGATGAACTTCTTGCTTGGCAAGCAAATGGGATTCACCAAATATCGATGCGTTATATGTTTGTGGGATAGCAGGGCAAAAGATATGCACTGGACAAAGAAACAGTGGCCGTTGAGGGATGAATTTAAAGTTGGAGAAAAAAATATTGTCAATAAGCCTCTTATTGATCGAAAAAGAGTTCTACTGCCACCATTACATATAAAGCTTGGCTTGATGAAGCAGTTTGTTAAGGCACTGAACAAAGATGGTACCTGTTTTAATTACTTATGCAGAAACTTTCCAGAATTGAGCATAGACAAACTTAAAGCTGGAATTTTTGATGGACCTCAAATTAGAAAGTTAATAAACGATCCAAATTTTATTGATTCCATGAACAAAACAGAGTCCACAGCCTGGTCATCATTTGTTTTAGTTGTGCAAAACTTTTTGGGTAACTTTAAAGCAGACAATTATTCTAAATTAGTTGGAAACATGCTGTCGAGTTTTTGTGAACTTGGATGCAACATGAGCATAAAATTGCACTACCTCCATAACCATTTACATTTATTTCCGGAGAATCTTGGCGACTTTAGTGAGGAACAAGGTAAAAGATTTCACCAAGATATAAAAACAATGGAAGAGAGATACCAGGGACTTTGGGATGCCCACATGATGGCAGATTACTGTTGGACCCTTAAGCGTGACTGTCCGGGCATATCACATTCCAGGAAGTCTTCGAAAAGATCCTTTTTGCATGTTGACTAAACAAGTGCTAGTGATAAAGTTTTATTACATTTTTGGTAATATATGCACAGTAATTACATATAATATGAATGCAGACAATAGTCAAAATGCCACTGATAGCACCTAACTCTAGGATTGTACATAACAATTGCCCTACTAATATGGTCATTCTTAGTTATCTCAAAAACTAGAGCTGATAGAAAAAATCTGATTACATTTTTGAAATCAGCAACTCAAAATTACCCAAGAACAGCTATAAAATTTAAGGCACCAAAATGTGTGTATACCAGTGTAGTTAATATGGAGTAATAAATGTGTGCAGACATAGGTTAGGTTTAAGGGATCGCGCAAAGAGAACGAGAGAACATAAAAGGATGAGGATGATCTCTATTTATGGGGGATAGCCTCATTTATATGCAAGTACAAGGAAATTGGAAGGAATGAGGTAGTTGACAAGATTTATGCAAGACAGTGTGTCAGTACATCGGTGAATCCTGAGATTTTCCTATTCGAAATTAATTATAAATTCGTTAACACGACCGATATAGGAAAATATAATATGGATGTGAAGATCAACTTAATGAGAATGGAGGACTATAAGTCTAAAGGTTTGAATTGGAAAAGGTGCGAGGGACGAGACCAAGGTTTGAAACCTATCTAGCTGTGACAAAACGTCTGAACATGCTCATTTGTGTGATCTCTCACACCTTCAGCCCTGCAGCAGTATCCTTTCTTTTTTTCAGTTTTCTTACTCTTCGCTTTTATTTGGCATAAATCATGCCTTTTCATTTGTATTTTCACTATTTTGCTCTATGTGGACATAGCATGGTGAATTCTCTAACACGCCACTCCCCTATGGCAGTATTTGCTACGGGAGTAATTCTTATCTTATTGTGTCGCATTCCCGCTTCACAAAGACGTGTTAAGTTACGCCAGGTTATTAGACGGTCAGCGACAGTATTTTATCACAATATCGGTCTGACCATCTTTTCAAGCGACAAGGAGTGTTGAAAAGAACCAGATTTGTCTGGCGAAACACATGATAATCCGTGCACGAGGCGGAACTTATGACATAAGCGCTTCCAGGTCATCCTATCTACACCAACATTACCGTCTGTGTGACACCTGTGGGCAGACAAGTGTGATATAATCGCTTCCGGCCACTTGTTAAAAAGTAATCAGGGATTTATTACATTTTAGACAATATGAGTCTACAAATGTGTTGGTGAGAGTGTATGCAAGACATCATATTACCATATATGGGAGACGTGACCTTTTACAAAATTTTCCGTGTATGAAATATTTGGAAAGTGGCACACCCGACCTGTTTGAAATGATTGGATCTTTCTGATTATACACATAACATCAGTGGAGGGAATATAGGCTGACATTTTCACAGTTTTATTTCTCTGTGATTTGCACGCTCGCCAAGACAACATCAGACCTTCGCCAGAGTGAAGAACTAGATTCATAATTCCTATTTGTTATCCGGACCTTTTATTGGAAAACCAGATAAGACTTATAAAGCACAGGAAATCTCTTTCAAATTTTAATAAGGAAAACCGGGACTAGGAAACTGAAGAAACACGAAGTCAGAAAGGGCAATCTATTGTAAAATTAAAAGAAATCCCAGACACGTGTTGTAAGAGAACGATTCGTCTCTTCTATTCATCTGTGCGACAAGTCTGTAGCCAGGATTGGCGTAAGTTGTGATTTACATTTCATATTTTATTACTAACATGTGAACTAACATATATATGTATATATTATCATGTGAAGTTTAATGTGTGAAACTCGCTATGGGATGTCAAAGTCATTTGAGGCTGGCAACCTCAACGTATAGAATGATGATTCATGAACCACCACTTCATGAGCTGGTGATTGCCTTATTGATGGTTTCGTAAAGAGAACTAAAAGCATAAAGTAATTCCAGGTTCCTTATGGAGCAGGGAGGGAAAGATGAAAGACATGATGTACATTCTAAGCATAAGACTTACATTTTCAAAGCAGTGTAAATGTCCCTATACACATATTCACTTTAAAATTAATGTAAGGTTTCACATTTTAAACCAGCGTAAATGTCTATGTAAAAATATTCATTTTAAATTAATAGAAGTTTCAAACTTTTCCACAAGTGTAAATGTGAAGGAAAATAAATCAATTTATATTGTGAACACTTTTCAAACAGTGGAGATGTAATTGTAAAACATATTATATCTGTACGTTTAGCCTTTTCATTTAAATGTAATGTAAAGCTAAAGCTATTCAGTTTAAATGTAAAGGAAGTTTTATCCCGAGTAATTAAATTTAATTCTCATCGAGGGTAAATTCTGACATGGGATGGTAGAATAGAAGGGGAGGGGGGAGTGGGGGGGGGGGGGGGACATAACTGTGTCGGGAGAACGCCATACTCAGAAGACCGTTTCGTTTCTATTTCTATTACCAGTTATTGGTGGTACCAGCAGAAAGAACCATTTTTGGCACAAGCAGGGACAAGCGGTTTACGCATTAAGACGGCAGACCAGCTTTGAAGACTCTCCTAGACTTTCCTGGGAAACGAGCTTCACCCTACAAACTTTGACCAGAGACGAGCGAGAGCAGAGTGAAAGGAACTGACCCAGCAGGAGAAGAAACTACCATTGGCAGCTAAGTGCAAATATCCGCTGCCAAAAGTGACCTCCTTTATTCAGTTAAATCCCAATCAAGTGATGAAACTTTTCCCATAACTATTCAATTTATTTTCCAACTGTTAAAACTTAAAGTGATTATTAAATTTTGTTATTTGTAATGTTACAAATTTAACTTCGATTTAATCCGTTTAAATGTACTACATGTTTGTCTCAGTCAAAGTTGCTAAACACACACTCTAAACAGAGCTATATATATATATATATATATATATATATATATATATATATATATATATATATATATATATATATATATATATATATATATATATATATATATATATATATACACATATATACATTATTATTATAATAATTCCACTGATTAACTCAGCGGTGGGGCTTAACGAGCTAGAATAAACCATTGCTAAATTCTTCTTAAAAGTGTCGGCAGATTATAGAATTAACGTGCTTAGCGACAGCCAGCATTGTTTTCGCTTATCTGAATATCTTGTGAAGACTCCCATGTGATAGAAGCTTTACTACTCTCCTATCGACATTTCTGCCAAAAGTAATCTTGTGTAAAGATAGACTCCATTGAAGCTAAAATAGATACTCTTGAGTTTTGGCCACTGTTGGACTGAAGAGAGAAACGCTTGTCAAAGGCTAATACTTTGTTATTTGCAGTCGGGCAGCCCTAATACTCTACCAATGCCAGTCTTTACTATCTTAATTAGATCTTGAGAGGGTATGCACATTTACTGTGTATAGTAATCAATTAATTACGACTTTTATTTCAGGATTTTATTCGTCGATAGTCATTATAGAATAATACATAATATTTAGTTTATTGATATGTTTGTTGAAGATTTGGACCCTTAAATAACCACACAGTGACTGAGTCCTTATCAGGACTAGCACAATCCTTATCAGGACTAATCAACAGTCCTTATCAGGGCTTATCCACCTTGTCCTCAAATCCCAGCACTTTTCAGAGCTGACTTGTCAGGCAGGGGGATACCATAACCTCATACAATTTATGTGTGTACATATTATTTTGTATTATTTGATTTATAAAATGTTCCACAGTAGACACCTGTCATGCCTCACTATAGCTTATCATGAATGATCCATATATCATGCATTTCCACGCAGACATCTGAAAACAAAGTCATCTAACCTACATTAGGGTGTGGTATTTATTATCAAAGATAGCCACGTATCCTACACTTATCTGCAGGTTCATACTGTACTTGTCACCCAAAGTCAGAGGTCCATGATCAAGAATTGCTCGAGATCAATGCTATTCGCCCCAGCAGTGTCTGGGTTGGTAGAAGCACGACCTACTGAAGCTGTACATCTCATAGGAACACTGATTATCATAGAAGTTGAGTGATATTTGTGACAATCGTGCACCCAAGAAGTGATAACTGTCAAGCAGAGTTTTATGATGACAATTTGCATGATAAACTATTGAAAGCTATAAAGTGAATAAGACAGTGAAGAAGGCTATTACCCAACAAATTGGAAGATTCTAAAGAAATGACATTTTAGTTTTAACTTGCGAAAACTGTAATTGATTTCACCACTTTGGTTTTTATGTAAATATAACTTTTCTTATTAACATTCACACACAGTCACCACGATTAGATAGATAGATAGATTTAAATAAAGAGGATATATAAATTACATTCAACAGCTTTATTCATTCAATATAGTTGAATTGGTTTTGTTGAATTGGTTAAATATATGTATCACAGGTGGTCACATAGCGGAGGTGACGCAGTAAGGTCTGACTGTTCTTTGAATATTTTCAGTTGCAGATACTTTCACAGCCGTGACTATCGAGTGATACCAGTGTACTTCTCTGTCACTGGGACCTCATACATTCTGGAGAGAATCCTTAATCTGTTCTAGAACTATCATCATCACACTTATAAAACTTTCCGCAACAGTGATAAAATCACATGGTTTGAAAAGGTTAAAAGTTGAAGTTAAGAAAAGACAAGAATTTGATTGTGGTGGCTGTAAGAAACCTTGAGCTAGAGGGCTGACCAAGGGTTGTGACCGGATAGAACGTCAAAGGAGCTGTGAGCTTTTCTTTCTAGTTGTATTTCTGATCAATGAACTTTGAGATAAATGTTCTGTCTTGCTTGTGAACGAAATCAACTTGCTAAAGCCGCCATGCAGGAGAAAATATAGCATTACAGTTACCTTAGTCTAGTTATTGAGGTTTATAATGAGGAATAAAGACTGACATACGTTAGTCGTACCATGAACAATAGAACCTGTAGCCGTAGAACATTGTGGCAGCATTGGTCGCTGTATCAATATTCTTCTGTATGGCCGCCTGCCTGCCCAGGTTCTTTGCCTCTTTTATTAGCGATGACATAATGCATAATTATAACAGTCTCACACACACAGCGAGTGATGACATGACGCTATGGTTAACTGTAATACTGTTTATTTACATGTGTGTGTACCATTGCTGTCACTCTGACTTCTACAATAGTGGTCCATCACAGAATTATACAATGTGTAAGTTCTTCCTTTCCTCACTCTCTCTCTCTCGTTCAGTATCGAATCTACACCTTATGACCTTTTAACCATAGATGATCACTTAGGTGCTATAGTCTATATATTTCTGTTCTTTCTTCCTTACAATTTCTTAGTCTATTGTTATATGTATCCTCTCAGTGTTCAGGTTATGTATTGATGGAACCGGACCTCTCCGGGGTTGTTACTTTCCCTTTCATCACTGAAGAATAGGACTACTGTTTATATATGTATTAGATTTCACTCTACGTACCTTTTCCCTTTCTGAATAAAATCTAACTCACACCGTTTCTCCTTCTAAACAAGAATTCCCACTATTTAATCTGTTGGGTTAATCATCATCCAAACTCGTCTTCTTGTCCGCGAAATATTCATCACCCAAACTACTTGAGTACTACCTTCAATATGGCTACTCGCGTATCAGTGCGATCCGCACTCTCTACTTCACGCTTCTGAACTGCTGCTGAAAAGCGTGCCCTAACTGGATTTTCGTTCACCTCTTTTCTCCTGCACATACTTATTCGCGCATCCCCTTTTTGTACTCCATCCGGACCTTCCTATTTCTAATTCTCCTTATTAGTTCCCTTTGCCCGTCAGTCGTTCCCTTTATCTGCCACAACAGGTAATCTGAACACTTTTCTTCTACATTCGCTATGACGAATACAACAGTCAGAGCTCTGTAATGTACCAGAACAATCAACCAGTAAAATAGTTCAACTTTATTATTTGTTATTAGCATATCTAGGTCAAACAACTATTTCACATACCAACAATACTAGCCTGGGGAGTGTACCGGTAAAAGTGTATCACTGGGACTGTGTGGTGAAGGAATGTGTTAAGTCATGTTTTTGAGTGGGAGTTAAGTGTTTGGGATTTTTATGTACGGGTCTGATTTTTTTATAGACACGCTAGTAAGCACGTTTAAAGTTATAAGATGATTTTTTATTTAGGTGCTTGAACATAGCTCAACTGAGTATGTGTTAGTTTTTATTTAAACATAAAGAAAGTGTTCAAATGTTCTGAGTAGTTGGGGGAGAGATACGAGTGAGCTGAGCTCACATCTCAAGCTGTTAGTTCGCGCTTGAGTGAAGATGTACTGAGTTGTATTGAGAAATAATAATCTCGGTCATTAGGTATCTGGCAGAGCTTCGAGACGGTTTTTATAGTCTCGCTAGTGTGTCCAGAGTGTTTTTTGAAGGGAAGAGATTCAATATATTATTAACGCCATGGATTGTACCGGCTATTACCATTTATAATGAATTGCTATTAATGCAACCAATTTCTGATGGATTATACGAGTATGTATACTGTTCAAAAAAAAAAAAAAAAAAAAAAGAAAAAGAAACGCATAGCTACTGAAGGCACACACATAGCCATAATTTTGACATTCAATAACTTTTTAAATTTAATGAGTTAATTGTTCAAATTGCACACACGAATACCTTAGGGTTCAACCAATCAATTGACAGTTGTTTTGCATCTGGGTCACGAGAGTTTTTTGGCGTACGGGCTTTCCCGTTAGTATGGTGTGTGGCCTCCTCTTGCATCGATCAGCGACTGGCATCTCCTGGGTATGGATTCGATCAGACGTCTGCTGTGGGCCTGTGGGATGGCTGCCCACTCTTCCTGGAGTGGCTGGAACAGATCACGACGATTGGCTGGAGTAACGTCTCGGCGACAAACACGTCTATGCAGCTCATCCCACAGGTGCTCAATCGGACTCATGTCTGGAGACAGGGATGGCCAGGGAAGGGTGAGAATGTTGTTGGCAGTCAGGAACTGCGTGGTCAACCGTGCACAATGGGGTCTGGCGTTGTCCTGTTTGTGGTAGATTATGATTAAGTGATTTCATATATCTTTTTCTTTATCTTCATTTTTTTCTTCTACCTTCTCTGTTACCTACGCCTGTAGGAATTTAACCCTCCCATATTCAAACCTCTGTCTTTCTTATAATTAAGCAAGCAGTTTATGGCTGTTAGCATTTATTGCATTCTCTTTGATGCATATTAGTGAGCAGACCTGGTCCCGCTCACCTGTAATTATCTCGGCAGCGATCATAAAAATCGCCGTAATGAGATCAGTCAGTGATGGAAAGGGAGACAATTTGTCTAGTACCTTTGCCTGGATTCGTTCGTTGTAAGTTAATTTACAAGATGCGAACCGCCATATCAAAGACTCTCGCTATAATTCATTTATGACCACTTCTGCAGATGGCGAGAGTGAGGCGATAATATATGAAGATTCTATTTCATCCAGATCTTAATATAGACCTGGCTTCGGCATTGGTGCGATAAAAGTTGTTTGATTCGCAGAATGAGATAGAATTTATGTAGATTTTCCAAAGGTGCCAACATCTGGCAAGAGTCTGCTAGTTACAACTTTCCCTTTGATTCTTTGTCAGTTTCAGATATTTATACCCCAGCAGTTTAGACTTCATTCATTCAGTACTGCCACATCTTTAGAGATACACCTAACGCGAGTTCTAGAATCACCGTAATAGCAGAGTCTTAGTTTCTCGTGGAGAAAATCTTAGAAGTTTGTGTGAAGTATCTGGGTCAAGCCCAAAACCTACCAGCGGTTTCTGTTTATGTATAACAGAAAATAACTAGACGAAAAGAACTATTTTTCTGAAATTTATATTGTAACTGGCATTGAGTTCCAGAGTTCTTTTCCAATAATCACAGTTTTACAGTCGGCCGTGGTGGCGACTAAATAAAACATTTAACATAATCAAACCTGTGACATTACTTGTATAACAACCACTGTGTTGAGAAGAAGATAAATCCTGAACAGAGTTATTTACCTGGAACTCGAGGTAACGATCGATTATTTCAAGCTATTGTACCCTGGTGAACATTAGACATCTTAAATTATTTTACTACCTGGACAAAAATTGAAGTGACATTTATCAGCATCCTACGTACCATAGTGAAGCGAGCGTTTCCCAAGATTTGAATTTATTAGCCTTGGAGAAGCTGGGGCTTGTTTCGCCAAAACACACCCGTGGATGGGCTGTATGTTCCTTAAACAATTGTTCCAGATGTGTTGAGAGTGCCTATTAGGTAAGAACGCATGTCATGTGATCACAAGTGTATCAGAGCGAGAAAATGCAGGGATGATTAATTAATTGATTCTATAATCCATATATCCATTGATTGTTTTTCTTCTTAAAGATTACATATGCTATCTATTTCAGAGTAGATTACAGGAGAAACCTCTGTTATTTACGGTAGAGAGAAGACCTAGACCATAGTGTATAAATCTGTGACTCTTTGGGGCGAATAACTTCTCTTATAACGGGATCTTGGTTCAACAGAGGGGGAAAGGATTACACCTATAGGTCAACTCTGTTATTGATTCCTTAACCTACGTTTATTTGTGTATTGATTTGATAGTCTAAATTTATTTACTGTTGTTACGTGCAGTCTTTGATATCTTACAATATTATACATTGGTATTCTTGTTATCTTCGCAAATATTTTGAAAGCAAAATAGTGCTTAAGGGAAAGTCATTAGTGAGTTACTTCCCTTGAAAGTTGTGTCGGCTCTTTCGATCAAACTCCGCGGATAAATCCATTTTACTGCGATTTATTCGTTGTTTGGGTAATAATAGATTGTTCTTGCTTCAGAATATCTATGGCCTGAATTTATGTGTATTGTTTGTCTGAGTAGGACGAGTCTGTCTTATATCTGTATATCTTTACATATCTAAGTCGAACTATATGTTCTGTTGTCTCTAGAGAGGTCGAAGGCTATTCGGCGGATGTGTCGCTAGAGTGTGGTGTGATTTGGCTTCGTCCTGATAGGGACTGTGTGTTTTCCATGTCGGCCTGTCGCCGGGGAAAAAGTGATCTCAGTATTTGTGGGGAAGGTGATAGTCGTCTAAACCTATCGTGTATGCTTTACCCCAGTGTTTAGTCGTATTGCCAAGGAATGGCAGTTTCATATTTCCTATACCAAGGTAATCAAAGATACTCTTATGAACTCTCGATCGAAGCCACCATTTTCGATAGTTACGAGTTGAATGTCTAAGAGAATATATTTGACTCGATGAAAACGACTTCGATTCCTAGCAGCACTATATCCTGTAGATTGCAGTCAATTGTTCATGATCAAATCTACAGAGCAATGAAATGTTTTATGAATGACTAACTTTAGGACAGATTCATTATCTGTATCCAAACGTGAGTGACAGCTCACGAGTGAAGCCATCTTGGAACCAAAACATGTAGTGACTTTCAAGAAGAGAAAAGGGATGCCCGTATTATCGCTTGATCAGTCCAGAGATCACTGCTACACATGAGAACCCATTGCTAGCGGTTCAATATTATTATATGAAAAAAATATGTGCTGAACATTATGTTGAAGAATCGTCGCTAGACGAGATTAGGTTTAGAAGCCATCTGAAATATTGTTTATAAGCTGACGTGCTCAGTCAGTGAAGTCAGATGATATATGTATGGGCGATACTGAGTGCTTGGCTACTGACAGTCCATTATACAATTATTCTACATGAGTGCCCATGTAACATTGCAAGACCATTTGTCCACTGTACTATGATGTATTATGGCAACCTGTGATTTGTCACTATCTGTGCTGTCGAGTGTGTACGTCCAATTAAACTTTAGAAAAGGTACACAGTCGTTGGTGTCGATGACTTCCAGCCATACATGAGTGTGAGAAAAGAACATTTTTTGTCAACACCACGAACCTTTATTATCATTCGCACATTATACACTCAATCCATGTCTACACACCACTGCGTAGGTCAAGTTGACATTCCATACACTACAGTGGAGCAAACAACACCATAGAGATCTTATCAACTGATGATGATGATGATGTCTGCTTCCATCCACTTATATCTATCTTTTGGTGGATATCATTAACGGGATAAAAAATCCAACGTTATCAACTTTATCAACTGGTGGACCAGCTTTCTGGGTTTGACCTCGCAGAAGTTCAGAAGTCAACAGATTACCGATACCAGACCGTTTCCTGTGGCTGATACGACACACTTGCAGTATTGGTTTGCTCTTTGTCAACATTTCGTCACGTGACCTGTCAGGTGAATGCAGTATGTAGGTCAGCGTTGTTGACATTTTTTACATTAGACATTATAGAGTTTCACAGAACAGTTGGATCAATTCTTGTCAATGTTAACAGGAAGACAGTATGAGTGAACTAAGAAGTCCTATTTTCATCGATGGACTTTAATATTTAAGGCCAGAATGTTTAATTGAATAAAGTGGCAGTTTGTTTGTTTTCATAAAAATAACTTTGCCATTACTGTAAGACTGAGCCTATTTTGCAACACATACTATCATACACATAATTTATATATATTTATGTTTACATGTTATTTGTTTGTATAGTATGTTAGTTTCTATGTCAGCGGGTTGTGTTTAAGGTTGGGCGGCGTCCTCACAACAGAATATCCCACGTCATAGAGGGTCCGTTGTGGGCGTTTTCTATAGGTGCAATTTTCTTGATTGAAAATTTGCTGCGACAACTGTTGCTTTTGTGTTAGCTGTGAAGTCTGTAATTATTGTTATTTTTGTAATATTTCTTTGTTCTTTAGTTTTGTTTTGATTTGTTTGTAATTTGTTGGTCTAACCTTTTCTATCTTTCAGTTCTATTCACAATTTATATTCATATATTGTGACGTCATTTGTGTTGTTATTCTTTGCAGATTCAGTGATTATTTTCATTGATTTCCCTATTTGATTTATTTTGATTTCTGCAAACGTTCTTGTATTGTCAGTCCTATTTGTACTTTATGTATTCTGTTGGTTGACATATGTTTTATATAGGTATATTTCATAAGACACAATTGCCTGTGCACTGCACTTGGATTATGGTATAAACCAGTACCTGATTATTATTACTATTATACAAGACCTTATTAAAGGCTTGTGACCCACAGATATTGGGATAGTATACTGATTAATCAAGTCATTGAGAACTTGTGGTATTATTATTGATTCAGGTGATTAGTATTATTGTTAGACATCATGGCTACATTAGAATACTTCATTACACAAGGGAAAGCCCTTGATAAGACTGGTCAACAATTAGAACAATGGGCAGTTGCTCAATATGACAAAGCATTAGCTGCAGAAGAGAGAAGAGCTATGGCAGAAGAGAAAAGATTAGCTGCAGAAGAAAGAAAAGCTATGGCGGAAGAGAAAAGATTAGAAAGAGAAGCTGAGGCTGCTGCTGAACAAAAGAAATTGCAGATGCAGGTAGAGGAAAGGAGATTTGAAGCTGAACAAAAAAAATTGGAAAGAGAAGCTGCGGCTGAACAAAAAAGATTAGACAGTGAAGCTGAACAAAAAAGATTAGACAGGGAAGCTGAACAAAAAAGATTAGACAGGGAAGCTGAACAAAAAAGATTAGACAGAGAGGCTGAAGAAAAAAAGATTATGCCTTGTAGGAGAAGCAGATAAGGATAATTATGATGTCATTAGGGCGGCTTTGATAAAAAAATATCAGCTAAGTGAGGAAGGCTATCGCCTTTTATTTAAAACGATGGTACCTGAGACGGGTGTAGAATTCTCAGAATTCACTGCAAAGGCACGTCTCACAGTTGATCGTTGGATTGAGCTTTCCAAAACAGAAAAAACGTATGAAGGACTTATGGATTTGTTGCTCAGAGATAAGATTATGTCATGTGTGAACAAACCTTTCCTTGAATTTATACATGAGCGTAAACCCAAATCTCTAAAAGAAATGGAAGAATATTGTTCCCAATATGTCACTGCACACCCCGACGTGACTTTTGGCAACACTAAGATTAAGGAGAGTATGCCAGTTGCTTCAGCAACACCATAAATCCCAATTATTCACACAGATTTCAGGGACCTCAAAACAGATTTGATAAAAAAGGTAACCATAATAGTTATCAAAACCAAGGTAACCAATCATTTCAGGGTTCTTCTTCAAAGAACTGGAGACGACCTGATAGCTCTCGACACAGGGGTGGTCATAATTATAGGAATTTCCGTAGAGGAAGTAATTATAGAAACTATCAGGGTTATCCGTCTTGGAGTCAACAAGATCATAATTACAGAGATACTCATTATAATGAATATGATAATGGTAACCAAGGGAACTATGACTCAAACCCAAATAGGGGTTACAATAGAGGTAACAATAACTACAGAGGTGATAATAACCGAGGTAGATCTCAAAACAAAAGACATAAACCACATTTTCAGGCAAACTCTGCACAACAAGAGTCCCATGAAGCCTATAAACAGAGTAAAGATAATAATGATGCTAGTAATATGGCATGTGCCGCTTTTGATTTTGGGAGAGCATCTCAGTGCCCCCAATGCAAAACGTTATTTGAGCCAACCACGGTGTCTACTTTAAGCTGTGGCCATCCTCTTCCTGCTCTTCCAGCATCAGTCGCGCATGATGGAAGAGGTTCTCTTGTCTTACATAAGGGTTTAGTGAATAACAATCCAGTCTCTGTGCTATTTGATTCTGGATGCACCACAATTGGTGTTAGGCAGTCACTCGTAGATCCTTCCCGTGCCACTGGACAAGTAGTCAAATGTGTAACATTTGGCGGCACATTAGAGAAATACTCTACTGCTATCATTAGGATTGCTACTCCTTTCTTTACAGGAGATGTACACGCATGTCTTCTTCCGAATCCGATCGCTGACCTCATCATCGGTCGCATTCATGGAGTCAAGGAATGCACTCCGCAACAAATTTCCACGTGGGAAAGGCAAAACATGCAGATTGCTAACGCTGTAGTCACTAGAGCTCAGGCTCTTAATATGCCTCAAACTTCATCTACTGAAGATAATGAAGTGCATAACCAAGATAATCCCTTGGTAATTTCTCGTGACTCGTTTATAAAACAGCAAGAAGATGATCCCACTCTGAAGAAATTCTTCATTCTTGCAACTAAAGGTGATCCGAATAAAGACACAAGTCGTAAATCGTGGATTACAAAGAAGAATGGCGTACTTGTACGTATGGTTCAAGACTCCATTACGTCAAGTCATTCTCAAATCCTGGTTCCCAAGAATTTGAGAGTTAAAATTTTGCAGCACGCTCACGACTCTCAGTGTGCTGGACACATGGGTTTTTTCCCGTACTAAGTCAAGAGTCCTTGCGGCTTTCTTTTGGCCATTGGTAAACAAGGACATACGTATTTATTGTCGATCTTGTAAAGTATGTCAGGAAGTTAAATCCAAAGGTCCACGGCATGCTGCACCCATTCAGGCGGCGGACATTCCTATTCGGCCGTTTCAAAAAATGGCCATAGACATTATTGGTCCATTTAAGATCAAGTCTGCCAGAGGACATCAGTTTATCTTGACGTGTGTTGATATGTGCACACGTTGGCCAGAGGCTATTCCTCTGAAGAGCATTACTACTGCTGATATTGCAGATGCTCTTTGGCTTATATTTTCTCGTCTGGGGTTCCCCGGAGAGATATTGTCAGACCATGGCACCCAACTAATATCAGATACCATGTCTCAAGTAATGTCTACTCTGCAGATAGATAGATCTTTAAGTAGTATCTACCATCCAATGTCTAATGGTATGGTCGAACGCCTTAATAGAACACTTAAAAACTTACTGGGGAAGATAACTGAGGATCATCCTCAAGACTGGGACAGAGTTTTACCTGCGGCCCTCTTCGCTTACAGAGAGGTACCCAATGAACATACGGGATTTTCTCCCTTTGAACTCGTCTTTGGCGCGCGTCCGCGTGGCCCTATGTCGTTGCTTCACGATCTCATAACATCTGACAATATTGACGATGACACAAAGTCATCCTACGAATATGTCATCGCGTTGAGACAAAAAATTATCGAAGCATGCAAATTAGCAACTTCTTCTTCTGAATTTGCGAAACAGAAGGCAAGGCAATTTGCCAATAAGAAGAGATGCTTACGACAACTTTGTCCTGGTGACAAAGCATTTGTATTACTACCTTGTAGGGAAAACAGATTACTTATTTCTTGGAAAGGTCCGTACGATATAATATCGAAAATTTCCGATGTCGACTATATTGTCGATATTGATGGGAAGCATAAAACCTTCCACATCAATATGCTTACTGAATTCCATGAACGTCCGGATTATTTGCAACCCATTTTCCAAGCAACGGACAATTCTCCAGTACAACATGGTCATTACTCATCACTGTCCGTGATACAGGATGAGGAAACAAGTTTTTCAGATGTAAATCTTCCTCTTCCAATGATCCCACTTCATTCCAGTGAATCATGGAAGAACGTTACTGTCTCTCCTGATTTGTCTCTAGGAGAACAGCGACAAGTTTCAACTATGTTGCAAACATTTCAGGATGTACTCACTGACATCCCTGGACAAACGAATGTCATTCAACATGACATTGTTCTAACTGACCATACTCCTATTAGGGTTAGACCTTATCCTATACCTATACATTTTCAAGCACAGGTCGAGAAAGAGTTGGATGAGATGATAGATTTGAAAATAATCGAACCATCCACCTCTGCATATTCTTCGCCGATGGTTATTGTGCGTAAAAAAGACAATAACATACGTCTTTGCGTTGACTATCGAAAATTGAATCAAGTAACGAAGTTCGATGCCGAACCTATGCCTTTACTGGAAGAGCTACTTACTCGACTCTCCAAATCTCATTTTTTCACTAAACTTGATTTGTCTAAAGGATATTGGCAAGTTCCTTTATCTGAACGCGCCAAACCTCTCACGGCTTTTTCAACACCTAGAGGTTTGTTCCAATGGAATTTTATGCCTTTCGGTCTTATGAACGCACCAGCTACGTTCGTACGCATGATGCGCCGAATCCTATCTTATCGGTCAGATGTCATTGCATATCTAGACGACATCTGTCTTTTCAGCGATACTTGGGAAGATCACTATTCAGGGTTAGATGAATTGCTGTCTACTTTGCGTGAGCACAACCTGACAGCGAAACCCTCTAAAGCCTATATTGGTTTTAGCGAAATTTCTTTCCTAGGCCACCGAGTTGGTCATGGTTTCCTAAAGACAGAGGACCATAATACTAGTAAGATACTTAACATCTCAATCCCTAAGACTAAAAAACAGGTGAGAAGTCTGTTAGGTCTTATTCAATTTTATGGCAGATTCATTCAGAATCTATCCTCTATCATGGCACCTCTCTCAACACTTCTAAAGAAAGGTTCGCCTAATGTGGTCCACTGGTCTCAGGAATGCCAATGCTCTCTGGATAAGATTAAAACATTGTTTTCAACACCACCTATTTTAGTGCTACCTACTAAAGATAAGACATTCGTTCTTCGTAGTGACGCTTCATCCACTGGGATTGGAGCGGCACTAATGCAAGAGTACTCTGGAACTCTGCATCCTGTAATGTATATTTCCAGAAAACTTAATGCGGCAGAAAGGAATTATTCGGTTTTAGACCGTGAGCTATTAGCTATGGTTTGGTCGATCCTCAAACTACAGAGATTCCTTCTAGGCGCACATTTCATAGTAGAAACCGACCAAAAAGCTCTTACTGCTATACAGAGTAAGAATTTGAAGAGCTCGAGGTCTACTCGATATGCAATTGCTCTTCAACCTTTTCATTTCTCTGTGCGAGCTATTCGTGGATCAGATAATGTGATGGCAGACATTCTGTCAAGATGCCCACATGATTCCACATAACGATTAGGGCTTAGACTTCTTGATATGTCTAGTTCTATAGTAGTTCCTTTTCTATATCATGATAGATACACATTTGTAATTTAATAATATAATGATTGTATCACTACATAGCGGTTCATTGATGTTTATTCACCGCTGTGCTTTGATGATTTTTTCTTCATAAATCATAAATTTAAGATATCTAATACGAAATGATGATATGAATTTTTTTAGGCATTGTGTAATTGCCAGAACTGTATTATACTTTGATGACACCTTCCTGGAAAAATATACTTGTAGAGAAATAATTTCTCTCAGTTTATGAGACACATTCTCACCAGTCGCTCCATAAGTCGACTTAGCCTCATATTAGGCGTTATAGGTATTCCTGATATTTTCATCTGCGCATTATTCATGCGTTGTGAGCCTATTGTACGTTGCTCCTAGATGTATTTCAAAAAGAAAAAAAAAATGTTCCATTTTTTTTTCCCGGGAGGTGTGGTAAGACTGTTACGTGCAGTCTTTGATATCTTACAATATTATACATTGGTATTCTTGTTATCTTCGCAAATATTTTGAAAGCAAAATAGTGCTTAAGGGAAAGTCATTAGTGAGTTACTTCCCTTGAAAGTTGTGTCGGCTCTTTCGATCAAACTCCGCGGATAAATCCATTTTACTGCGATTTATTCGTTGTTTGGGTAATAATAGATTGTTCTTGCTTCAGAATATCTATGGCCTGAATTTATGTGTATTGTTTGTCTGAGTAGGACGAGTCTGTCTTATATCTGTATATCTTTACATATCTAAGTCGAACTATATGTTCTGTTGTCTCTAGAGAGGTCGAAGGCTATTCGGCGGATGTGTCGCTAGAGTGTGGTGTGATTTGGCTTCGTCCTGATAGGGACTGTGTGTTTTCCATGTCGGCCTGTCGCCGGGGAAAAAGTGATCTCAGTATTTGTGGGGAAGGTGATAGTCGTCTAAACCTATCGTGTATGCTTTACCCCAGTGTTTAGTCGTATTGCCAAGGAATGGCAGTTTCATATTTCCTATACCAAGGTAATCAAAGATACTCTTATGAACTCTCGATCGAAGCCACCATTTTCGATAGTTACGAGTTGAATGTCTAAGAGAATATATTTGACTCGATGAAAACGACTTCGATTCCTAGCAGCACTATATCCTGTAGATTGCAGTCAATTGTTCATGATCAAATCTACAGAGCAATGAAATGTTTTATGAATGACTAACTTTAGGACAGATTCATTATCTGTATCCAAACGTGAGTGACAGCTCACGAGTGAAGCCATCTTGGAACCAAAACATGTAGTGACTTTCAAGAAGAGAAAAGGGATGCCCGTATTATCGCTTGATCAGTCCAGAGATCACTGCTACACATGAGAACCCATTGCTAGCGGTTCAATATTATTATATGAAAAAAAATATGTGCTGAACATTATGTTGAAGAATCGTCGCTAGACGAGATTAGGTTTAGAAGCCATCTGAAATATTGTTTATAAGCTGACGTGCTCAGTCAGTGAAGTCAGATGATATATGTATGGGCGATACTGAGTGCTTGGCTACTGACAGTCCATTATACAATTATTCTACATGAGTGCCCATGTAACATTGCAAGACCATTTGTCCACTGTACTATGATGTATTATGGCAACCTGTGATTTGTCACTATCTGTGCTGTCGAGTGTGTACGTCCAATTAAACTTTAGAAAAGGTACACAGTCGTTGGTGTCGATGACTTCCAGCCATACATGAGTGTGAGAAAAGAACATTTTTTGTCAACACCACGAACCTTTATTATCATTCGCACATTATACACTCAATCCATGTCTACACACCACTGCGTAGGTCAAGTTGACATTCCATACACTACAGTGGAGCAAACAACACCATAGAGATCTTATCAACTGATGATGATGATGATGTCTGCTTCCATCCACTTATATCTATCTTTTGGTGGATATCATTAACGGGATAAAAAATCCAACGTTATCAACTTTATCAACTGTGTTGTGAGATTCTTTATGATAAATAAAATTTACATAAACTTATTCAAGGGTGTCGGTCAGCTCGTCCAAAAATATATATATTCCATTGTTATAGTTTTCACGTTTGTACGTCAAACTGTCGTCACGTATATGTGTGTGTCGGTGAGTGGTTGATATATAGTACATCTATATAACTGAGCAATCTGTCTGACAAATACTTTCTGTTGTAGAGATAGGCTGAGCGAAAGGATCTCCTCGAGTCTCAGGGACAGAATTACCTAGTTTCCACCATCTCACTCGTGAAAAATCTATTTCTATTATTATCTCCCACGGAGCTATCACCTGTTCTATTTCTATTCAGAAGGGACCAACCGAAGTCTTAATTCCCCTATCATAATTCTACGACAAATGGGGGCTCGTCCGGGATTTTTTGAACTTAGAATAGGAAAACGAGACGACAAATGGTGGCTCGTTTTTCCGGGAATTGAACTATAATCCTGAGCAAGTCGACGGAAATTCTCGTTTAACGGGATTTTGTACTTAGAATAGGAACACGAGACGACAATTATCATCTCGTCTGTAGGATTAATTTTCTTTATTCTGAAATAGGGTAAGAGTGTGATGTCTCGTGAGTTTTAGTATCTTTAAAAATAACTATCCCCTAGACCACACTAAAATATCTATTGATTTTTCCACTGCATTGTTAGAGGATATAGAATTGGATTTACAGGTTGATATTTGTCAGAGTATGTTATGTATTGATTTTGTAAAACTTAACTGCTGGTAGAGTTTGTGATTGTGTAACAATCACAGGGTTTTGAAGCAGAAGGTGTTTTGAACTAAGTTAAGGAGTGCGTTCGGACTATTTTTTTTCTTCGTCCAGTTAACTGCCTCCCTTACCCGATCTGACTTCAGAGGTGAACTTGTAGTGGATTAAAAATTAAGGGAAATTTTTTTTTCTCCCAAAGTTTTTGCAATAATTGTTTTGTTTCCACTGTAGCAACTTATTTTTGTTAGTGATTAATCTTAATTACCATTTATTTGGCATAGTCGCTTGCATTTAGAGCCATTAATAGCAGCGATAGTTAGATATCTAATTAGGAGGAGGTATCCCAATTAAATAGAATATTTATTTTGTTTGTATTTCTCGTAAGTGGTAAGGAACCAGTGCATCCTTTTTCTTTCTTCCTTTTCGATTAACACTCAGTCAGTTCTTTACAATGGCAGAGCGGGCAAAGCTTAGGCAGATGCTCAGAGAGGAAGATAGGGAAGAGGGATTGGACGGAGAGGAAGCTAAAGCTTTTGTCAGGGATGAACTCGATAGATATAATGCGGAGCAGAAGGAAAAAGCAGCCGAAGCTAGAGAGCAGAAAAAGATCGAGGAGGAAATGGAAATTCGCAGGACGAACGAAAGAGAGAAGGAGAGACAACAGGAGGAAAGAGAGAAGGAGAGGGAGGAAAGAGAGAAGTAGAGACTGCACGTGGAAAGAGAAAATGAGCAACGACGACAGCATGAGTTGGCGCTCAAAGCTCTAGAGGTTCAAACTCGTGCGGCTGCCTCTACCTCCAGCAATGGAGAGTCTTCTCCTCATTCTTCCTAAACTGATCCTTCTAACACTCAATCTCCTCAACTCACGGCTATGTCTTTCACTCTAGAATCTTTCCCTTGCCCTAATGAGAAGATTGACACGTATCTAAAGAAATTTGAAAAAATGGCAACTCTGTACGGTTCAGAGAGGTCGCGTTGGTGTATGAAGCTTTCCCTGGCTTTAAAAAGTAGGGCGTATGATGTGTACTTTAAACTGGAAAGCAGCCAACAAGACAACTACGAAGTGTAGAAGAAAGCTTTGCTTGAACGGTTTGAAATGAACGTTCGCAAATTTTTGCAACTGTTTCGCAACAGCAGGAAGGAGAATTCTGAAACTTTTCAGCAGTTCTCTTCTCGTCTGAAGGGGTACTTGACAAAGTGTCTAGAGCTTTCACAGCTCGCCTCTACCTATGAAGGACTTGAGGAATTTGTTTTAACTGAACAGATAAAGAACACTTTGTCTGCTGACTGTTGCGTGAGAAATTCTCGCAACATCGTTTTATTACGATATATATTTTATAACGCAAGGGCAACAACTGCTTGAAATTTATAGTCACTTTTCTCGGTAAGCAGCTGTCTCCTCGTGTTGGTATTGAATGCAGTTAAGTTTGCTATGCTAGGCCGTTTTCTCAGAAAACGGTTGGCAACCTGTTGGGTTATCCTTTTAAGGTAATCATTCTTACGCTGGTTCGTAGTAAAGGTCCTTGCGTCTTAAGTTCTGAGCTGTGGTCATTTTGCGCTGGACTGCGCATGACTGGTCTTGCTTCTTGGTCGATCGATTTCCGCCCACCAGTCAGTCGAGTGAGCGATTTTGAATAGCTAGGGGGATGCCTCGCTGAAGAGGGGATCTCCGCTATTTTTTTTGTTCTGTCAGGAATGTGAAGTCCTCTTAATGGATATTTCGTTTATTCGAGATAATACCTCTAGTGTATTTCTACATGCCGGGGAGGCGTAATATTTCTGTGTATTTCCTGAAGGCAAGGTAAATTAACCTTTCATTAACTCTATCGATTTTTGGTCGTGAGCGATTTTTTGATTCATAGCCTGTCTTCGAAAGGCGTCGTCACGAGATGTTTTCCCAGCTCACATGTCGCTGTATTGTACTGCATCGGTTGATGCATGTCCCAAGGACCATTACTTGCTACTTTGTTACATGAACTAGGTTTGGCAAACGTGCCTGTCTTGCTTCAGATCTACACACTTCACAAAACCAGACCACGGGCACCATCACTCACCTCATGGTGCACGCGTCATTTGGCGGCCAATTACTCAATCATAATATAAATTGGACGTCATCATTTGGTGGCCATAAGCTGGTTTGATCTGGTACCAGCAAACACGGGGTCCCTTACCCACTTCAAGTCAACACTACAGCATCCTTCATTTTCAACTTCAACATTCTTCAAGAAAGTCAACACTTCAAATTTTCAAAGTACTCGGCGTTGCCCGGTAAAAGTCAAAATTTCAATTTTTTGACGGAAACAGGAATTTGACAGTACACGGCGTTGTTGAATATTGCCGGATAACACGGACTACTGTTGTCGTTAACACAAGTCAAGCAAGTTGCTGTTATCAAGGTTCCAGTGCTGTCGTTTTTTTTTGAGAAGGTCAAGTGCCGGTTGAAACGGGTTGTTTTCTGAAGAAGGCCAAGTACCGATTTCCATCAACTTACTTTTGGATAAGAGGGTCAAGTGCCGAAACAACTCAACATACAGTATTTCAGAAGCTCTAGTACCATCGTGTTAGCAGTGGAAGCAGTTCAGATGTGCCATCATCGTTGGAGCTTCGCTCTTTAGGACGTTGATTGACATCCGTTTTTTCTGCTGTTCTACGATTGGAAGCCTATAAGTTAAGTGGCCTGTTTGTACGCAAACTGTGCCCTTATACTTCTGCTGAGTCTTCTGTGTATCATCTCATTCTATTGTTATATGTTATTCGTATATTTATATGTTTATATTTCAGCGGGTTCTCGGTTGGGTGGTGTCTCCCTTAGATCATGCCACGTCATAGAGGTCGTCTATTGTGAGCGTTTTCTGTAGGGTGTGCAAATTTCCGATACTGGAATTTGCTAAGCGACTTCTGTTGCTATTTATGTTAGTTGTGATGACATGTATTAATATTGTTTTCGTTATTATTTTGCATTCTTTAGTTTTGTTTTGATTTGTTTGTATTTGTTAGCCTACTCTTGACTATAGTTTAGTTTCATACAACATTTTTGTTTATACACTGTGGTGTCATGTATTTTGTTTAATTCTATCGCAGATATCGTCACATTTTTTGTGATATTTCATTAATTTCTGCTTTATTTTTAGTTGATTTCTGCGAATCTTTTTGTATTGTTGCTGATCTTTGTTATTGTTTACATTGTTATTGTTTACATTGTTTGCATTGTTTACATTTTCAATGTTTACATTCTGCATGTGTTTACATAGTCATTGTTTACAGTTATAGTAATTAGTTAATGGGCTATGCTAATGCACTGTTACTACTACACTGATGATAAATGAATGATGAATAGTGTCGTGCACTATTGAATGAGAAGTGCACTTATGATCAAGAATTGAGTGTTGATATTTCATATACAAGTTCTTTGATTGGAGACTTGTTTCCCACAGAGATTGGGATGATAATATAGTGTTGTGATTTAACAAGTGCTTTATTTAAGACTTGTTATGATTAAATTTTAAATAAGATAATTAATTATTTCAGGTTGTGGACTCATATGTTAGACAACATGTCTACACTTGAGTACTTTATTGAGCAGGGTAAATTGCTTGGGAAGACTGGTGATAAGTTAGAAGAATTTGCAACTGCTCAATATGATAAAGCAATGGAAGCTGAACAAAAGAAACTGCAGATGCAGGTGGATGAAAAAAGATTCCAAATGGAAATGGAAAAACAAAAAAGGGAATCAGAAGCTGAGGAAAGAAAACTCCAGCTAGAGGCTGAAAATAAAAGACTTGAAAAAGAAGCTGAGAATAAAAGACTTGAAAAAGAAGCTGAGAATAAAAGACTTGAAAAAGAAGCTGAGAATAAAAGACTTGAAAAAGAGGCTGAGAATAAAAGACTTGAGAAAGAAGCTGAAAGACTTCAAATAGAGGCTCAGGCTGAGGAAAGAAGATTACAGAGAGAGTCTGATGAGAGGAAAGAGAAAGCAAAAATGGAACATGAAGAAAAGGTCTTAGCTTTAGAGTTGGAAAAATTGAAATTGATGAACATGAGTAATGGTAATGATTCAAACAAGGGTTCATCTTCTGGTAAGGCTAATAATGATACTTTTAAGATTAAGTTACCAACATTTAGTCCTTCCAGTGATGACATAATGTTCTATCTGGACAGATTTGAACAAGCATGTACAGCTCATAACATAGACAAAGCAAAATATGTTTATCAGTTATCAGGGATACTGACAGGTAAAGCTCTAAGTATATTAAATATGGTGGATGAACCTGACAAGAACAATTATGAGGTTGTCAGGGCCGCTTTGTTAAAGAAATATCAGCTTAACGAAGACGGCTATCGTCTACAATTTAAAAACATGTTACCTGAAAATGGAGTTGAATTCTCCGAGTTTATAGCAAGAATACGCATTACTTTCTCACGATGGGTTGAACTATCTAAGACGGAAAAAACTTATGAAGGACTTATGGACTTAATACTTAGAGACAAAGTCATGTCGTCTGTCAATGAGTCTTTCCTTGCTTTCCTTCATGAACGTAAACCTAAAACAATAAAAGAAATGGAAGATTTCTGTTGCCAATATGTAACTGCGCACCCACACATAACCATGGGTAACTCTAAGGTGAAAAAAGGTTTACCAGTTGCTTCGGCAGCACCGTATGGTCAAAACTTTGCTCGTAGATCCCAACAAAATTTTGATAGAAAGGGCAGCGGTAATTTCTGTCAAAATCATGGAAATCAATTTCATGGTGATTCTTCTTCGAAGAATTGGAGACAACCTGATAGTACTCGTTACTATCACCCTAATAATTATAGGCATTTCAAAAGAGGATATGGTAATAGAGGTTATTCCTGCCGAAGACCTCAAAACCAAACAAATAGATGTTCGCATCAATGTGAACATGATAGTAATCGTGGAAACTGGAATTCGAATCATGATAACAATTACAATAGAGACAATAATAACTGCAGAGATAATAATAACTCTGATAACTTCAGAGGTAATAATAGTCGCGGTAGGTCTCAACACAAAAAAAAGAGATATCAGCAGGCTAATTCTGTACAACAGGAAACTGAGGGAGCCTGTAATCATGTTGTTGATAATAAAAACTTTGACGCTGTCACTGGTTCTACTTTTGACTTTGAGAGAGCAAACAAATGCCCCCAATGCAGTACTTTATTCGAACCGGGTACCATAACTACTTTGAGTTGTGGTCACCCTCTTCCCGCTCTTCCTGCTGCTGTTGCGCATGACGGGAGGGGTTCTTTAATCCTACATAAGGGTCTTGTTAATGATACTCCGGTCTCACTACTTTTCGATTCCGGATGCACCACTATTGGTGTTAGACAATCGCTTGTAGATCCATCTTGTGCTACAGGAAAGGTTATTAAATGTGTCACATTTGGCGGCACTCTAGAAAAATATCCTACTGCTGTAATTCGCATTGCCACTCCTTTCTTTACTGGAGATGTGCATGCTTGTCTCTTACCTAATCCTATTGCGGACCTTATTATTGGTCGTATTCACGGAGTTAGGGAGTGTACCCCACAGCAGATTGCTGCTTGGGAAGATAATAACATGCAAGCTACAAATGCAGTGGTTACAAGAGCACAAGCTCTACAAACACCCGAAACTTCACTGAATAGTGATAATGAAGTTGATAGCCAAGATAGTCACTTAGTAATCACTCGTGACTCTTTCATAAAATTGCAAGAAGAAGATCCTTCTTTAAAAAAATTCTTCATTCTTGTGAAGAAAGGTGATCCGAATCAGGATACAAATAGAAAATCTTGGATTGCAATGAGAAACGGCGTACTTGTACGTATGGTACAAGATTCGACTACGTCGGCACATTCGCAAATTCTTGTTCCCAAGAGCATGAGAGTGCAAATATTGCAACATGCTCATGACTCGCAATGTGCTGGACATATGGGTTTTTCCCGTACGAAGTCGAGAGTCCTTGCGGCTTTCTTTTGGCCTTTTGTCAACAAGGACATTCGTATTTACTGCCGATCATGCAAGGTATGTCAGGAGGTCAAATCTAGAGGACCACGACATGCTGCGCCTATCCAGGCTGCTGACATTCCTATTCGGCCGTTTCAGAAAATGGCCATAGATATTATTGGCCCTTTTAAGGTCAAGTCGGCCAGAGGACATCAGTTCATCCTTACATGTGTCGATATGTGCACACGTTGGCCAGAGGCTATTCCTCTTAAGAGCATATCTACTACAGATATCGCAGATGCTCTTTGGTTGATATTTTCTCGCTTGGGGTTCCCCAGAGAAATATTGTCAGACCATGGCACTCAACTCATATCGGACACTATGTCACAGGTAATGTCTACCTTACATATTGAACGATCTCTCAGTAGTATCTACCATCCTATGTCTAATGGGTTAGTTGAGCGTCTGAATAGAACGCTCAAGACTTTGCTTGGTAAGATAACTGAAGATCATCCTCAAGATTGGGACAGGGTTTTACCCGCGGCTCTCTTTGCCTATAGAGAAGTCCCTAATGAACACACAGGATTTTCTCCCTTCGAACTTGTCTTTGGCGCGCGTCCGCGCGGCCCTATGTCTTTATTACACGATCTCATCACTGCCGATGATATTAGCGATGAAACTCAATCCTCATATGAGTATGTCATTGCTCTTAGACAAAAGATCATTGAGGCATGTAAGCTAGCAACTGCTTCATCAGAAATTGCTAAAGAGAAGGCAAGGCAGTTTGCTAACAAGAATAGATGTCTACGACAACTTTGTCCAGGTGACAAAGCATTCGTCCTACTCCCCAGTAGGGAAAATAGACTTCTTATTGCATGGAAAGGTCCGTATGCAATAGTCTCTCGGATTTCCGATGTTGACTATGTGGTCGATATTGATGGAAAGCATAAAACTTTCCACATAAACATGCTTTCGGAATTTCACGAACGTCCGGACTATTTGCTGCCTATTTTCCAGGCAACGGATGATACTCCTGCACCTCACGGTCATTATTCATCCCTGTCTGTCATACAGGATGAGGAATCTACCTTCTCTGATGTCAATCTTCCCCTTCCAGTGGTTCCATTACATTCCACGGAATCTTGGAAAAACGTTTCTGTTTCTCCTAATCTTTCTGGTGACGAACATCGACAAGTCTCGTCGATGTTACAAACATTTCAGGATGTTCTCACTGACATTCCTGGACACACAGATGTCATAGAACATGACATAATTCTTACCGACAATAATCCAATTAGGGTTAGGCCTTATCCTATCCCTATACACTTTCAGTCGCAAGTGGAAAAGGAATTGGATGAAATGATTCAATTAAATATAATTGAACCATCGACTTCACCATATTCTTCTTCCATGGTTATTGTCCGGAAGAAGGATAAGAACATACGAATTTGCGTTGATTATCGCAAATTGAATCAGGTCACAAAGTTCGATGCTGAACCGATGCCTTTGTTAGAAGATCTACTGATTAGACTTTCTAATTCTAGATTCTTCACTAAACTTGACTTGTCTAAAGGTTATTGGCAAGTGCCTTTAGCAGAGCATGCCAAACCTCTTACTGCTTTTTCTACACCTAGGGGTCTATTTCAATGGAATGTTATGCCTTTTGGTCTCATGAACGCCCCTGCCACTTTCGTTCGCATGATGCGTCGAATTCTGTCACATCGTTCGGATGTCATCGCATACTTAGATGACATCTGTCTCTTCAGTGATACCTGGGAAGATCACTATTTAGGGTTATATGACTTACTGTCCACTCTACGTGAGAATAATTTGACAGCAAAACCTTCTAAAGCTTTTGTTGGTTTTGGTGAAATCTCTTTCCTGGGTCATCGTGTTGGTCATGGTCTCTTGAAGACAGAAGACCACAATACTTCCAAAATACTGAACATCTCTGTTCCTAAAACGAAGAAACAAGTTAGGAGTCTCTTAGGTTTAATTCAATTTTATGGGAGATTTATTCCAAATTTATCTTCGATCATGGCACCTCTCTCAACATTGTTGAAGAAAGGTTCGCCTAATCTGGTCCGTTGGTCTGAAGAATGCCAATCTTCACTAGACCAAATCAAGAATATATTTTCTTCTCCTCCCATCCTAAGATTACCTACTCTTGATAGGACTTTTGTTCTTCGAAGTGATGCTTCATCCACTGGGATTGGAGCAGCACTGATGCAAGAATATGCAAATACTCTGCATCCTGTTATGTACATTTCTAGAAAACTAAATGCGGCAGAGAGGAACTACTCGGTTTTAGACCGTGAGTTGTTAGCGATGGTTTGGTCAATTCTAAAACTACAAAGATTCCTCCTGGGCGCACATTTCATTCTAGAGACTGATCAGAAAGCTCTTACAGCTATTCAGACTAAGAATTTGAAGAGTTCGAGATCCACTCGATATGCTATAGCTCTTCAACCTTTTCACTTCACGGTACGAGCTATCCGTGGTGCGGATAATGTGATGGCTGACATTTTGTCTAGATGCCCACATGACTCCAACTAATACTTCTGTCCTATATTTCCATATATTACAGAGTCATAACACACCTATATTACTACAATAGATTAGCACATCTGTACTCACTTTATATGTACACACCATCGTGCTTTGTTATCATCTTCTTCTGTTCGTTTTTTAAGATGATAGAGGAAGACTGAGTGGTTAATATAAGGGCCGTTAGTTTACTAAACAGCCACAATTATTAATAATGTATTGTACCTTATGAAGCATATTAGTTATTAATTAGCATTATATTGCTTGTACTTTCTCAGAATGTCATTGATGAGCTGAGGACTTACCTTACTATTATCAAGCATGACGAGTTCTAGATTGTGTACTTACCCTCGGAATGCCAGAGGATATGTCCTGGATCGTCATGTAGTTTAACTTTACTATGTACTTATGTCATTACATGTCAAATAATGTACTAATTAAATTTTTCTATCAGATTTGTACATCCATTTTTAAAGACAATATTAGATTATGCTATTTAATAATGTCTATGGTAACTTGCATACGTATATTGTGTTTACATGCTAACGTGATGTGTGTTGGTGACACCTCCCCGATGTGAATATTTTTTGAGACATATTTATTTTTCTGTTGAGGTATATCCTCACCAGACACTCTATATTTAGCCTCATGTTAGGCAATTTAATTCGTGCGTTTTGAGCCGCTTATCGCATGCTCTTTGATATTTAAAAAAAAAAAAATATGTTCCACATTTTTTTTTTATCGGGAGGAGGTGGTGATATGTTGCGTGAGAAATTCTCGCAACATCGTTTTATTACGATATATATTTTATAACGCAAGGGCAACAACTGCTTGAAATTTATAGTCACTTTTCTCGGTAAGCAGCTGTCTCCTCGTGTTGGTATTGAATGCAGTTAAGTTTGCTATGCTAGGCCGTTTTCTCAGAAAACGGTTGGCAACCTGTTGGGTTATCCTTTTAAGGTAATCATTCTTACGCTGGTTCGTAGTAAAGGTCCTTGCGTCTTAAGTTCTGAGCTGTGGTCATTTTGCGCTGGACTGCGCATGACTGGTCTTGCTTCTTGGTCGATCGATTTCCGCCCACCAGTCAGTCGAGTGAGCGATTTTGAATAGCTAGGGGGATACCTCGCTGAAGAGGGGATCTCCGCTATTTTTTTTGTTCTGTCAGGAATGTGAAGTCCTCTTAATGGATATTTCGTTTATTCGAGATAATACCTCTAGTGTATTTCCACATGCCGGGGAGGCGTAATATTTCTGTGTATTTCCTGAAGGCAAGGTAAATTAACCTTTCATTAACTCTATCGATTTTTGGTCGTGAGCGATTTTTGATTCATAGCCTGTCTTCGAAAGGCGTCGTCACGAGATGTTTTCCCAGCTCACATGTCGCTGTATTGTACTGCATCGGTTGATGCATGTCCCAAGGACCATTACTTGCTACTTTGTTACATGAACTAGGTTTGGAAAACCTTTGTTATCTAGAGGATATTTTTGAGGACATTATTTATACTTCGGCAGACGTGCCTGTCTTGATGAAGTCAGATTAAGGAGAGTGAACTGATCTCATACATCTGGTTATCTCCTGGCTGTTATAGAAAAGGATGGAGTTTTTCACCTGACTACATTTACAGCACTATGAAATATAACATGCATCTGACTCATCATTGTAATGCTGTCTACCGTCCATTGCTATACTGACATTGTTGCTGTGATAATGACTGTCTGATGTACCTACATATTCGCGTATACATTTTGTCACTGTGGCGTCCACAATAAATGATACAGAAAAACGTCACTAGCTGTTACAAGCATCATTGACTTTATACGTCGTGAGTTAACTGACGTCTTTGTATGGATTGCCCTGTTTTTGTATGATCATTGTTTGACTGTACATCATCTACACACTTCACAAAACCAGACCACGGGCACCATCACTCACCTCATGGTGCACGCGTCATTTGGCGGCCAATTACTCAATCATAATATAAATTGGACGTCATCACTGACACCCGAAGATTTCAAGCTGAGCAGGGGGCAGAAAAGCTTGAAGACATTTTGGAAAAGGCTGAGCGATATCATAATGCGCTGGCCGAACTGCCGGCCACAAAACGTAAACCGACAGAAGAGTCTTTTCGAAAGAATAATCTAGACCAATCTTCTCATGCTTCACATCTAAATAACCACAGAGAAACTGGACCCCAGAATCCCCCTCCTGAAAAGTCAAAGTTCTACAAAAACAAGAACCCCACCAATAACAAACAGACTGATCAACCCAACCGTCCTACATGGCAGCGCGGTCAGAAAGGACAAGGTGACAAAGGGAAAACCCCTGAGCACAGGACATATGATCAGAGCGAGCACACTGAGCCTAAACGCATCGGATGCTTGCTAACAGTCTCGCAAGGTGGAATTATTGACAGTGATTCTCAACCTGTGGGGGATAGACCCTCAACGCGAGGTACTGTTATTTTGAACGGTTCTTCAACTTTTTGTTTATTTGACACGGGGCTTTCTTATGATTGCGTTGTCGCCAGGCACCTGTTCAAACCCGGTCAAGAGACAGGAGAGACCGTCGAACTTTGTGGAGTCTCTAAGAGTGATGCATCTACAGCGCTTCCCATCGCTTTGGTTGAGATCCACTCTGATTTTGTCAGAGGTGTGATCGAAGCGGCTGTTATGGAGGACCCGATCTACCCAGTCATACTTGGCGGTAGATACGTGTTTTTTGGAAAACCGGAAGAGCCAATTGTGGCAGCAGTAACTACAAGAGGACAAACCAAGAAGGAACGGGAGCCTGCGCCAAATTTGTTACCTAAGGAACTTAAAGAGGCGCAACAAAAGGACCCTACCTTGGCACCCTGCTTTAGGAAACTGCCCATGGCCAAGGACTACAGACACAACGGGGACATTTTTTTCTAAGGATGGCGTACTTTATCGCAGAACGGGCAAGCCTGAACAAGGTTACAGTCAGCTCCTAGTACCGAAACAGTACAGAAGCCAAATCTTAGAAATGGGGCACTCTCTTCCCTTTAGCGGACATATGGGACAGAACGCCACAATTCAACGTATATCTACTCATTATTGGTGGCCAGGAATAAATACTGATATTATCAGGTGTGTGAAATCCTGTGCCCAGTGCCAACGTGTGCCACCCAAGCAACGGACACCACCAGTTTCCATGGGTGAAATGCCAGTAATGGGGACACCATTTGAACGGGTAGTGATCGACATTTTAGGACCCTTAGAAAGGACTAAAAGAAGGAACAGGTTTATCCTGACCTTAGTTGACACATGCACTTTATGGGCAGAAGCTATACCGCTTACATGTGCGGATGCCAAGCATATCGTAGAAGCCCTCGTGCAGATTTTTACTCGGTTGGGATTCCCTCAACAAGTGTTGACGGATAACGGATCTCCATACCGAAACCTGTTAATGGATGAGATCGTTAAGATCTTGAGGAACCAGCACATCTACATAAAGCCTTATAATCCGGCCGGAAGTGGGTTCGTAGAACGTGTCAACGGAAACCTCAACATGATGTTAAGTAAACTGGGACAAGTGAAACCTGAAGATTGCGATCTTTGTATTCCTGCAGCTATATTTGGCTACAGGGAATCCCCTCATACTTCCACAGGATTTCCGCCAGCGACTCTTTTATTCGGCAGACATATTAAGGGCCGCTTGAATCCTTACTTCAGTCGCTGACAGACCAGAAGGCTGATGAGACAGTTGTCTCAGCCAGTAAAAATGTGTCGGATTTAAAGGAAAGGTTACAGCTAGGATGGGATCTAGGAACGACCAACTTTAAGCGAGCACGCGCAAAGCACGCAAACCGATACAGGAAAGCCGCGAAAGAAAGAGAATTGCAAGCAGGAGACAAAGTATTGTTGTTACTCCCTACCGGGAACAACAGACTACGGATCGGATGGCAAGGGCCGTTTACCGTCCTGAAAAAGATCTCAAAGGCTAACTACCAGATCTCTATTAAAGGAAAGGAGAAGGTTTTCCATGTAAACCTGTTAAAGAAATACTTGGAAAGACCAGTGCCGTCCTCCGAACATCTCCTGGCGATCGCCAAAATTGACGAAGATGACGATAGTGGCAGGGAATTTCCACTGCATACACCCGAAATCTTTCAACAACGTCAAACTCGGCGACACTCTTTGAAGCGCAAAGAAAGAGAAAACGTGGAGCAGATTTGATGAATAGGATTTGAACAGAGAGGGAGGGGGAAGATGAGAGTGAAGATAACAGTCACCCAGACGCCACTGATATAGGAAATATCTTTCCATAAAGTGGACATGGAATGGTTCCATATCTTAAGTGGGGACGTCTGTGGTAGATTATGATTAAGTGATTTCATATATCTTTTTCGTTATCTTCATTTTTTTCTTCTACCTTCTCTGTCACCTACGCCTGTAGGAATTTAACCCTCCCATATTCAAACCTCTGTCTTTCTTATAATTAAGCAAGCAGTTTATGGCTGTTAGCATTTATTGCATTCTCTTTGATGCATATTAGTGAGCAGACCTGGTCCCGCTCACCTGTAATTATCTCGGCAGCGATCATAAAAATCGCCGTAATGAGATCAGTCAGTGATGGAAAGGGAGACAATTTGTCTAGTACCTTTGCCTGGATTCGTTCGTTGTAAGTTAATTTACAAGATGCGAACCGCCATATCAAAGACTCTCGCTATAATTCATTTATGACCACTTCTGCAGATGGCGAGAGTGAGGCGATAATATATGAAGATTCTATTTCATCCAGATCTTAATATAGACCTGGCTTCGGCATTGGTGCGATAAAAGTTGTTTGATTCGCAGAATGAGATAGAATTTATGTAGATTTTCCAAAGGTGCCAACATCTGGCAAGAGTCTGCTAGTTACAACTTTCCCTTTGATTCTTTGTCAGTTTCAGATATTTATACCCCAGCAGTTTAGACTTCATTCATTCAATACTGCCACAGCTTTAGAGATACACCAAGCGCGAGTTCTAGAATCACCGTAATAGTAGAGTCTTAGTTTCTCGTGGAGAAAATCTTAGAAGTTTGTGTGAAGTATCTGGGTCAAGCCCAAATCCTACCAGCGGTTTCTGTTTATGTATAACAGAAAATAACTAGACGAAAAGAACTATTTTTCTGAAATTTATATTGTAACTGGCATTGAGTTCCAGAGTTCTTTTCCAATAATCACAGTTTTACAGTCGGCCGTGGTGGCGACTAAATCAAACATTTAACATAATCAAACCTGTGACATTACTTGTATAACAAACACTGTGTTGAGAAGAAGATAAATCCTGAACAGAGTTATTTACCTGCAACTCGAGGTAACGATCGATTATTTCAAGCTACTGTACCCTGGTGAACGTTAGACATCTTAAATTATTTTACTACCTGGACAAAAATTGAAGTGACATTTATCAGCATCCTACGTACCATAGTGAAGCGAGCGTTTCCCAAGATTTGAATTTATTAGCCTTGGAGAAGCTGGGGCTTGTTTCGCCAAAACACACCCTTTGATGGGCTGCATGTTCCTTAAACAATTGTTCCAGATGTGTTGAGAGTGCCTATTAGGTAAGAACGCATGTCTTGTCATCACAAGTGTGTCAGAGCGAGAAAATGCAGGGATGATTAATTCATTGATTCTATAATCCATATATCCATTGATTGTTTTTCTTCTTAAAGATTGCATATGCTATCTACGAGGTGTGTTCAAATGAAACCCGTCCCAGTGGCTTTATAACAAATAAATGTAAGGTACATCAGCAGGAGTAGTAGAATTAAATACAGCAATTGTTATGAAGCAAGTACTCACTGGGGTCCTTTAGAAATAGTAACCATAGGCATTCAGACACGCATCCCACTGCTTGGGTAGACGGCGGATGCCGTCCGAGAAAAATGACTTTGGTTGCTTATTGAACCATTTGGTCACCGAGACCCTAACTTGCTGCACCGGAGTCGAATCGTTGTCCCTTTGGAGATTTTTTAAGGGTCCGAACAAATGAAAGTTACATGGTGACAGATCGAGGCTGTAGGCTGGGTGTGGCAGAACTTCCCATCTTTTCCTTGCTAACGCTTCCTGCACAATGTTCGCAACATGTGGACGAGCATTGTCGTGCAACAGAATCACACAACGCGAAAGCATGCTGGGTCGTTTATTCTTGATGGCTGTATGCAGGTTGTCTAGTGGGTCTTTGTAGCGGATGGCATTGATGATCACGCCAGGCTCTTTAAAGTCTACCAATAGAAGCCCTTCATGGTCAAAAAATACGGTCAGCATAACCGTACCGGCGGAAATCTGTGACTTGAATTTTTTGGACGGATTCCTTATCACACCGGCAATTATTTTAACGGTCTGCAGCACAATCAATGAATACTAGGAGAATGAACACTTACACACTTGTACATGCGTATGTGCTTATTACATCAGATGTGACGTCATCATGCTCCTCCTACGAATGTCCACTTGGCGCAGCACGGTCGGGTTTCATTTGAACACGCCTCGTATTTCAGAGTAGATTACAGGAAAAAACCTCTGTTATTTACGGTAGAGAGAAGTCCTAGACCATAGTGTATAAATCTGTGACTCTTTGGGGCGAATAACTTCTCTTATAACGGGATCTTGGTTCAACAGAGGGGGAAAGGATTAAACCTATGGGTCAACTCTGTTATTGATTCCTTAACCTACGTTTATTTGTGTATTGATTTGATAGTCTAAATTTATTTACTGTGTTGTGAGATTCTTTATGATAAATAAAATTTACATAAACTTATTCAAGGGTGTCGGTCAGCTCGTCCAAAAATATCTATATTCCATTGTTATAGTTTTCACGTTTGTACGTCAAACTGTCGTCACGTATATGTGTGTGTCGGTGAGTGGTTGATATATAGTACATCTATATAACTGAGCAATCTGTCAGACAAATACTTTCTGTTGTAGAGATAGGCTGAGCGAGAGGATCTCCTCGCCGTGCGGCGCAGCTTCATCAACGCAATTTTGGGCAAAACGTTCATTTCGCCTACGGTAGACCCTACGCCGTCTATCATGACGCTGCAACAAAAAGAAAGATTCGTCACTAAACCAGACACGTCTCCATTGATTGTCAGCTGCCCAGGAACGATGCTGGTTGGCCCAAAGAAGTCGATTTTGGCGATGGCGGCGCGTAAGGACAGGTCCTCAGTGAGGTCGTTGTGCCTAAAGTCCAGCGTCATGCAGTCTATTCCGGACAGTTTGATCAGACACATGACGTCATGCAGGCAATGACTGGGCAGTTGAGGAAGCTGTTGTAAACCTGTCTCTGAGGTGACAAAGCCGAATAAAGCGATCTCCGCTGCTGTTGTCACTCTGGTCGTCCACTGCGATGCCGGTCTTCAACTGAGCCAGTGACTTGGAACCGGTGCCAAAGTCGACTGATGGTACTCTGATGCACGTTTAGATGCCTGGCAACCTGACTTAGACTTTCGCCTGCATGCAGTCGGCCAATAGCAATGTTCCTTACATTTATCGATAGAGACGCCATAAATGTCTGCTTGAAAATTAACTGAATTTTGTGTGTGTAGCGTTATCCTTTTATAGGGTTTCAGTTGCGTAGTCAGTGAATAGTGTTCACCCCAAATTTTGTTGCTTTCACGTGCGCGCAACATGAGCTGTGGTCAAAAATTGCGTCTTAAACACTACGAACGCAATTCAGGTCAACACGTGCATTTGACACTGTAAAGAACATTTGAGGCTGGTTTTTATATACCCTAGCACCAAATTTTACTTACAAACTCATAAAAACGCGCCCTCGGATAGCTATGCGTTTCTTTTTTTGAACAGTATACTTTCACAATTTATGATGAGTTGCTGTTTTCTGCAACCTATTTGCCATGGATTATACCTGTTGTTCTAACTTGGGATTTGCTGTCCATGATGTCGATGTTGCTGTCGTATTAATAAACTGTGTAATAGTTGAAAACTTAATTCGCATTATCCGTTGGTCTATTTCCTGACCTAACGTTACTGTTATGTGGGTGATATCAGAGACATACGAATTTAAAGAACTCACGACATTCGCCCATTATACGAGGGGTGTTCAGAAAGTAATGCACCACCTCGTTTTTCTTAGCTAATAATGAAGATAGAAGCATGAAATTTTGCACACTTTAAATATGGCATGTGCCAATTGTGTGTACCAAACTGCACTGCAACCGGACAAATAATATGGCTGCCCTAAACCGTTGAAATGGAGCGTGTTAGCAACTTGCGTTATAAGCAGCGAATTGTGATAGAATTTCTCGTTGCAGAGAAGGAAACCGTTGTGAACATTCACAAGCGTCTATGTGATGTGTATGGAAGTTTTGCAGTCGACAGGAGTACAGTCAGTCGCTTGGTTCAGAGAATCAAAGAATCAGGAAGTGGAGATACGGAGCTGCTTGATCGGCCGCGCTGTGGACGTCCTGCCACAGCCATCAACGCAGAAATGTTGAAATGCGCTGAGAGCATTATTCTTACTGATAGGCGAATCACTACCCAACAATTGGCCTTACAGCTGTCAGACAGCATTGGTAGTGCAAATGCAGTTATAAAAACTCTCGGATTTTCTAAGGTTTGCGCAAGATGGGTTCCTCGAAGTCTCACAAATGACCACCGATTGCAAAGGAAAGCAATTTCTTCTGAATTGTTGGAGCGTTTCAATGCTGATGGAGAGAACGTTTTGGCTAAGATCGTTACAGGTGACGAAACCTGGGCACATCAATTTTAACCTGAGACAAAATGACAGTCAATGGAGTGGCATCATCCGCAATCACCACGAAGAAAGAAATTTAAGACAATTCCTTCAGCTGGAAAGGTCGTGATCACTGTCTTTTGGGACATTGAAGGTGTGATTCTTGTGGACGTTATGCCAAGAGGAGAGACAATCAATTCGCAAGCTTACATTAAGACATTGAAAAAACTCAATCAACGTTTTCGCAGAGTTTGGCCGCACAAGAATCCAGCAGACCTGCTTCTCCTTCACGACAATGCGCGACCTCACACAAGTCTGGCAACACGGGAAGCAATCACCAAATTGGGTTGGACTGTACTACCCCATCCACCCTATAGTCCCGATTTGGCACCCTCTGATTTTCATCTATTTGGTCCATTTAAAGATGCACTCCGTCAGACAAGGTTTGAAGATGATGAAGGAGTGATTCATGCAGCGAAGAAATGGCTACATGATCAAGACAAAATCTGGTACGGGCTAGGAATACATGCACTTGTTTCGCGCTGGCATAAAGCCGTACAAGTTGATGGGGATTATGTTGAATAATACCGATGTTTACATGACATATCCATGTATATTGTATATAAATTTCATGCTTTTTGAATAAACAGCTCCTGAGAAAAACGATGTGGTGCATTACTTTCTGAACGCCCGTCGTATTTACACACCTGTCGGTCACTAACAGTAAGCCCGACATTGCTGACGTCAACCTTGTCAGCTGTGCCAGACAATAGCACTAATCTACAACACCACACACAACACCCTTAAAAACAATCACCCTAACAGAAGTGATGGTCTGTGTGGCCTGTAATAGAAGGGATGACCCAAAACAACAGTAACAGAATGTTTCACATGCTATTACATCTGCATCCAGTCTCAGCTCGGTCTTCTGCTTGCCTTTGGGTGTTTATTTTATTTACTGATTATTTTTGGTGACAAAAATTGTCTTAAGAGCAAAATCTTTCCAGATTACAGCCACAGTTAATGAACGTAACTCTGTGCTGTGCGTGTGTTCATCCATGGATTAAAAAACTAGATCCAGCGCTAGAAATCGACGAAGTGTCTCACGTGAGTCGTTGTGATGAAATGGATCTGTGTACCCCACGCTCAATTAATTTCCTTATTCAAACATCTGGTAACGTAAATTTTCCGCCTATAACCACTCCTACTATAATTGAAAATCGTTAAGGACAAAGGTCAAACTTTCAGCTTAGAATTGGACACTCCTTGCTTTTTTTTTACCATAAGTTGGAAGAGGGTACCTATCCCCCAGAAACCGCATAGACACCCGCCCCATTATTTAGAGACTGGTTGTAACTATAAATAACTACAACATGTTTGAAATTTTTTTTGCCCAAGGCCATCACTTGTCCATGATTTGAATTAACTAATGCCAAGCGTATGATACCCACCCCCAAAAAACCACAAGCTTTTTTCGTTACCCGTCCTAATATTTAAAACGACCATTAGACAGTTTGGCAGCCGGCCAACCCGTGTTTCGTTTTCAAAGAACGGGCGAGAGAGAGAGAGAGAGAGAGAGAGAGAGAGAGAGAGAGAGAGAGAGAGAGAGAGAGAGAGAGAGAGAGAGAGAGAAAAGGGGGGGATTAACATGGAAAAAATCTAACCTAACTTGGGTATTGTGAAACTGAAACTAGCAAACCAAATGTGTGCAGGGCAGAGAAAGGGGAAAGACAAACGTAGATAATGTATTGCATTTTAATGGAAAAATAAATAAAAAGAAAGGACAGAAACAATAATATTGTTTATTGGAATACCATATTAATCCTTATAATATGTTATCTTGCCTTAGAGTAAAAGTATGTTGTTCTGAATAAATAAATAAGAAAAAGTACGAAGATAAAAACTAGGATAAAGAAGTAAAGGAAAACATACTGGCTAGATAAAGGACAATTGTCCGGTTAATAATCACTTTTAATCTTTAAAATCGCTTCAATAACAACCGAGATATCGTAGAAAATAAAAATTGAAGACAGACAGACATACACAGTGGTAACCGCTCAACTTTGAAAATCTTTGGATGTTACATTTTCTAAACGCGTTTTTTGAAAGAAAGTCAAATTGGCTTGACTTGATTTGATTGGTTGAGGTTAGTCTAGGAAGAGAGGGGATAAAACGAACGCTGTGCTAAGCATAAGTGCCACTTGAAAAAATATTTCCTCCAAGAAGGGTTAAAAACAGACGCAGAGAAATTTGTGACCAATTGCCTTTGCTGTCTGGAAGTCGGCGATCTGAACTTGTGCCATTGATCGCTAGTTAACCTTATACTTGTGAAATATTTCATTGATTGCGGTAAGATAAACACTTTTATTGATGTATATATATATTATTATTATTATGTAGAGACCAACCCAGATAGGGCGCCCACAAATTTTGGTTGTGCGACATTTGCCTTTGTGGAAGCTTGCGACATACTAGGAGCACAGGCATGCCTAAGTAGACTTATGAAGCAAATGAAAGTACATTGTGTTGGAAAATGGTTATATAAAATATTACGAATGTAAGACCAGGAAACCACTGACAGTCTTCGGCAGACCTCAGGTTTAATAACTTTAAAAATAAATAAGATTTCATATGAAAAGAATTAACAGACCACTAGAAAGAGAAAAAGAAAAGAGTGTATCCCAGCTGAAGATAACGAAGATTTAAAGTGACAGGGGCGTTGAAACCATGTGGGAAGAAGAAGATACCCCCTGATTATGAAGCAGTCACAATTAAAATTAGGGACTGTAGCTATTTAGGGTAGCTCCTTTATCTGATCACAACGCATGTTTAATGATGTTTAATTGATAGTTGTGGAGATACACATATGTATATAGAGTACTTAGGGAGGTCTGTTCCTCTTGTTGCAGGGTTGAGTCATATATTACCCAGTGAGCCATAACCTGGAGCTGCAGAGTTTCGAGTCAACATGCTGGTTGCTTGAATGATGAAGTCTTATCTGCCTCCAGAGAACACTGTAGTGAACGAGTGTGTATTTTCCAGCAAGTCCTATATCTTCAAAGGAACCACAAGATAAGCCATAAGATTGTGAGCTTATGTCAATTCATCACGTTGTATTCTCCACACGCTACTATAAACTGTTTTGTGAAACGATGAGACACCCAGTCCTTCCAAGTAGTGACACTTCATAAGACAGTATTGTTTCAGCAGGGAATAAAATTCTATAAACATTGTAGTAGTGACATTTATGGACAAGATGTCCTTCATATTTATTTAATGCTGTACATAAACACACTTCATTTTAAGTTTTAAACATTCCTGTCCCAAAAGATTTGCGGTACAGGAAATTAAAATTGTAACATAATATTCTAACTTTAACACCAGTCTTGTTGATTCAATTTTCATTAAGTTAAAGTTGTGTTTGTTTTCCTCAGGCATTTATCACTACATTTTCATTACCCTAGACACGTAGCCATATAACAAACATCACGCAATAGATATAAAAATATTGCACAGCGTGAGATCTGAGGGAGGTAGCGTTAGGTCCCCTGAGAACTCATCAACACCTTTTTCAACTATTAGACTCAGGGTCTTACATAGCTTGACCTCACGCTGTTGACACTTAGTTTTTCATTTATTTACCATCAATAACCTCCCCGGTGTTAATCCACCACAGTCGTAACTTGAAAGATGCAATAAGATTTTATATGACAAGACAAGTAGGAATCATGGGCAACAGCTTCTATCCCAGTGGATGAGGCTTTTAATGTGGCTCACAGTGCTCGGGTGTGCATAAGGGATTGACCAATGGTAAACAGTCACTCTTTTCTGAAAAAAAACAACAACAAGGAACGCACCGAATTTAAGACTGCAATAGCCAATTCTCAGTCACTACAGGTACTGCACTGGTGTGTGGCGCAGAATCACTACAGGTACTGCACTGGTGTGTGGCGCAGAATCACTACAGGTACTGCACTGGTGTGTGGCGCAGAATCACTACAGGTACTGCACTGGTGTGTGGCGCAGAATCACTACAGGTACTGCACTGGTGTGTGGCGCAGAATCACTACAGGTACTGCACTGGTGTGTGGCGCAGAATCACTACAGGTACTGCACTGGTGTGTGGCGCAGAATCACTACAGGTACTGCACTGGTGTGTGGCGCAGAATCACTACAGGTACTGCGCTGGTGTGTGGCGCAGAATCACTACAGGTACTGCACTGGTGTGTGGCGCAGAATCACTACAGGTACTGCACTGGTGTGTGGCGCAGAATCACTACAGGTGCTGCACTGGTGTGTGGCGCAGAATCACTACAGGTACTGCACTGGTGTGTGGCGCAGAATCACTACAGGTGCTGCATTGGTGTGTGGCGCAGAATCACTACAGGTTGTGAAAAAGTACATTGATACAGCGATAAAATTATTAATTATAAGTATACAAGTTAAAATAATATGAGTAGAAATAGAAATAGTAAAGTTGTAACGCGTCTTCTTTCCCCGCGCCAGTCATCGCATTAAGATAAGAACGTAGTGTGAAACCTTATTGCCGCGCCAGTGGTATTGGACTTTATAACTCGCCCGTCAAGGGTTAACGGTAAAAATTTTGAAAACGACAAGCTTAGTTGTTCCAAAAAAGATAGTAAGAATAAAAAAGGGGAGGCATAAACGAACGCATAAAAGTGAGAGAGAGAGAGAGAGAGAGCGAACACATGCCACAAATTGTCAAGCGTTAGATTCTTGGACTAGCTACCCAAGATGACAGTGCGAGACGATACAGTGGCAGGTGTTCGGTAACGGGTCGCAAGCTTTGTAGAATTTAAAAATACCCCGCAAAACTCAATACTTTTTCGGACTATAGACACACTGAGAAAATATATAAACATACAGACAGCGCTTTCGCTGCAAAAGAGTCCATTTTATGACGTAACAGACTAGTAGTTTCAGTTTTGGACAACGCGGGAGAGGAAAATGATGGCGTAATTTATATGATAGTGGAAATTGAAACTAACTCTGGAAAAATATGGACTTCCTTATTAATATTATTTAGGATCATAAAAATTAGTTAGTTTGAGAGCGTATCTTCTCTTGATAAATAATATGCTTTAAAATAGAAAATCCGACAGACAATAAGAAAGATATGGACAAAAGACGGTATTGGTTATGACAGATAGACCAACACATGCTCGTCTTTACTTTCACTAACGTTGATTTTTTGACGCGTCCTTGAAAAAGGCAGGAAAAGGGTACATGTATTCTATTGGAGGAGGGGTAGACAAGGGGAGAGAAATTATGGGATGGCTTAACAATAAATATATTTTAGCAGTAGAAATCTAAGAATGAGTGAGGAGAAAACTTGTTAGGTCCAAAATCAAGTCTGTTTTTGCTTTTATTTTCAAATTCAAATATAGTCGTTCGCTCATTGGCCAACGCCTTTTATAATATTGAAAAAATTCAAAGTCTCGACGCCATTTGTATAATACAGTCCCTCGAACAGGACGTTTGAAATTCTGGGAAGTGTGACTTGCCTTATTAAATTAAATATATATAACTAAAACAATAATAGGCATCACGGTCCAGCCAGCAGGACATCTGAAGTCTGCTAATCAACGTACCTGTGTTTATTCATTGAATTTATGGTAAGGCAGAAATTATTCATATATATTTTGTTTAAAAATGTGAGTGAGAGATACTGCCATTACGACTGTAAGTAATTAGGTCCCTAGCTGATATATGCAGGGCCTAGAGGTAGAGTTATGCTAGAACACATTGCCAGTTTTGTAAAATGCACATGTTTTGTGAAATAAAAATGTTTTCTTAGGTGGCCAGATGGACACAGCTCACCTATCCTATTGTATGGAAGAAAAGAAAGATTAATATTATTATTGCAGATGTTGGGCCGCCTTGAGAGGAGAGACATGTGAACAACACTGGTACACTTTGTAATGGATGCGCTGGGTTGGTCAATTAGATATGACCCAGATCTTTATTTCTTATGTATTATAATTTGTAGAAATAACAGTTTAAGTATGATATCAACAAGGAGACATTATTTCATTGTTACAGGGTTTTTATCTGGCACTAGCCCGGTGCCAGATGTCTGTGAAAAGCAGTTGAGAAGTCTTTTCATTTCCAGTAGTGACAGGGGTCTACAGAGTCCACCCTGTTACTTTTGGGCCAGTATCAAAGTGATCGTTTTACAGCAAGAATACGGACAGTTCAAGTTGTGCCAGATAAGTAAAATATCTGGCACCCGACTTTTCATCAGCATCAAAGACTAGTGCACCCTTGTATAACATAATAAAAATATTCCCCAAAGAATTAAACATTGAAAGGTGTATTAAAGAACTGGGGATGATTAAAGAATCCCAAAAAGCCATCCGGTGTTAGAAACCAGTAATATTAAAAATTTAGTAACACTATTAGTATATTTAAACAGTATATGTTTGGACAAAGTGTCCCTTTGGGTTGAAAAGTTGCTTTTATGTATATACCTTGAGTTCTTTTAATTTGGAAAGTCCTGACCAGAAGAATACTAGGTTCAGGACTAATAAAATTGTATAGAAAATATTTACACATCAAAATTTAACCCATGTGTTAGTTCATTTGATCATAGACTTTCCTAGTTGTTTATATGTGTGTGTGTTAGTGTCAAATTACCATCACACCACACTTGCATAACCCTAGACATTAGACGTAGCTATCATACATCCTAATCAAGAATAGTTCTGACTGAGGTCATAAGGTGGTAGCAGAAAGGTACCCTGATAACTCAACCCAAAATTTGTTATAATCAGGGACCTTCACAGCTGACCTCATTCAGTACAATAGTAATAAAGAACAACAACATTGCATAACATCAAAAACCACCACACAGGTACAGCACTGGTGTGTGGCGCAGAATCACTACAGGTACTGCACTGGTGTGTGGCGCAGAATCACTACAGGTACTGCACTGGTGTGTGGCGCAGAATCACTACAGGTACTGCACTGGTGTGTGGCGCAGAATCACTACAGGTACTGCACTGGTGTGTGGCGCAGAATCACTACAGGTACTGCACTGGTGTGTGGCGCAGAATCACTACAGGTACTGCACTGGTGTGTGGCGCAGAATCACTACAGGTACTGCACTGGTGTGTGGCGCAGAATCACTACAGGTACTGCATTGGTGTGGCGCAGAATAATAATTAAAAACAAACAACTGGTTTTCTATTTGTCTTAATTCTGTGGTAATTCTGTCTGGTCTGTCATGGTGTCCGCCACTTAGTCTTACTGTGACCAGAGATCTATGTACTTTTACTTGGTGGACTAGAGGTTATAGCTGGGTTTAAATAATGCTTGCATTTAAAACTGGATTTATTTAATGCTTAAGTTTATGTTCAGTTTTAAAAAACAATTAAATTTATTCCTTAATTTTATAGCTAGTTTTAATTACCGCTTCATAGATTATGTCTAGTTGATTGTTGTTGTGGTGGTAAGGGCAGTTATGGCGTAATAGAGAATCTGTCAGGAACACTATCTGCTTTGATCCTGGTATTCTTTTATTTGAATGCGTCAATAATTATTTGTTGTTTATCTGGTTATAATGTTAGATCTACACGAATTTTGCCAACATTAGATTTGATAATCATCATAATCGTCATACTCATCGTCACCATCACAAACCTATTTCATGTGCCGTGTAGTATAAGCCTTCAGTTTTTGTTCACCATCAATGTTTTCTAGACTTGAACTAATGCTACTTTATGATTTGGCTGAAGTTTCTGTGAACTTTTTTTCCCCTTACCTTGGATTATAATTATCAGCCCTTACCTAACCCCATAACCTGCAAGACCGGCTGGTGTCTCTTAGTTCGCCTATTTTCCATGATCTGTTTGGCAATGCTGAACCTACCAGCAGCACAAAGCACCCGCCAGAGTTACTCATGTGATTAAGGCACGCGTGCAGTTCCACCACTTTAAGAGGGGGCACGAATTTGATTCACTAATTGCTTCATTTTCCCCCGTTCGTTTAACACAAGCCAAGAGAGGAAATCTCATGCATTCCTTACACATCGATAGCATCTTCAAACCAGAGTCAATGATACCAGCCTTATAATAGAGTTAATATCTCTAAGACATAATATCATCGGCTTTGTGCAGTTGATAGTAATGCCAGATTTAAGCCTCAGAATGTCTGAGATTCTCTTTTTTTTTGGTGTGTTTTAATGTCTCAAATATCTTAAACAGTGATCCTTCAACGCAGGGGCCAAAGCACTCGATTTCCTCCCTTTTGACATGGCTGGAAAATGGAAAAAGCGGGCCCGTATTACGGTCGTTCGACGTTTCCCAGGGGAAATCAAATTCCGGTCTCGGAGGTCCGTTTTGTCGGGCTCAGCTCCGATTATCTATTTTGTTTGCTTCGCGGTTTTCGCTTCAAATTCCAGTCACTAATTTTTCTGTGAACTTACTTGCATTCTCACTTTTTCTTTCTCTATTTCGACCCAAAAGAAGAAAAAAAAAAATATTAAACTTTGACATGCATCAGTTGCCAAATCTTTACTACCCTTTTCTGGCTGTCAGTAGAAGTAAGGTCTGATGTATTTTGTGTTCGATACGAAGAATCATTTAAGAGCAATGTCACAGAAACTCTTCTTCGTTTTGAATGTTGCCTTTAAGAGGCCGCGTGAGTTATTCATCTCAGACAATTTCCACATTTTGTTTTTCAAGATGGCCGTTTTCATAGCACTCAAGTCACGTGATTTAAGAAATCACATGGCGCTCCTCTGCGCCTAGCCCTCGTCCTGGTCCTGGATATTCCAACTTGTCATATTGATCTCTGGCGAGTAAACAGATATTCTATTCAATTTGTGGAGCAAATAGCCCCCGTGGCTCCGGGTAGTCAAAGTTTCCTGGTCCAGCTCCCGTACAATTCAGGGAGAAGAAAATTGAATCTGCAGGGCGTGGTGCAAGCACGAAGAGCTGTTACCAAATATGTAGAAAAAATATCGCAACCACTTTACACCACCTTCTACAACCACCACAGCGAATTCGTTTCCTGGGGCAACATATTTCTTCCGATGCCCTAGAGTTTGCTTCATTTACATACTTAAATCCCTGACCTAAATCAAATAAATAGAGCCTTCAGTTGAAACAGCGGCCACTTCCCTCGTTCATAAAAACGAGAATTGCGCTGGGGAACTTGATTATTGCTCGTATTGTGATCTCGACAAGAGCTTCTTTTCTGATGTAGATATTGATAAAATAACTTGTAAATCAATCAACCTTGGAATCTAGGACAACCGACAGAGAAATGTGAATGCATTTACATTACTGCCAGTGTTTTATGGCTTGGAATATTTTGTGACGAAGTTGTTACAACTTCCAGTTGTGGAAATATCATTACCATTTATGGAAATGTGTAATATCTATAACAAAAAAGGTCACGATGTTCCTGTGGTTATGCATAACGAAAGTGTTATGATACAACCATTAATAACTTTGGCTGTATAATATATGGCCTGTCGGGTAATACAAAGAACTATTATATTTAATAACAAGAACATACGTTCTGTTTCACTTTAGAAATGTGAGCAGATCTCATTCACTAGCTTCCTTTCAGCGTGGCTATATGTGTGACGTTTGTATTGTTTGCAATGTTTGGTGCTCCGTGATTGCTACTGTTTGGTGCTCCGTCTTTGATATTGTTTGGTGCTCCGACATTGCTACTGTTTGGTGCTCAGTCATTGCTATTGTTTGGTGCTCCGACATTGCTACTGTTTGGTGCTCCGTCATTGCTACTGTTTGGCGATCCGTCATTGCTACTGTTTGGTGCTCCGTCATTGCTACTGTTTGGCGATCCGTCATTGCTACTGTTTGGTGCTCAGTCATTGCTACTGTTTGGTGCTCCGTCATTGCTACTGTTTGGTGCTCAGTCATTGCTACTGTTTGGTGCTCCGTCATTGCTACTGTTTGGTGCTCAGTCATTGCTACTGTTTGGTGCTCCGTCATTGCTACTGTTTGGTGCTCCGTCATTGCTACTGTTTGGTGCTCAGTCATTGGTACTGTTTGGTGCTCCGTCATTGCTACTGTTTGGTGCTCCGTCATTGCTACTGTTTGGTGCTCCGTCATTGCTACTGTTTGGTGCTCCGTCATTGCTACTGTTTGGCGATCCGTCATTGCTACTGTTTGGTGCTCAGTCATTGCTACTGTTTGGTGCTCCGTCATTGCTACTGTTTGGTGCTCCGTCATTGCTACTGTTTGGTGCTCCGTCATTGCTACTGTTTGGTGCTCCGTCATTGCTACTGTTTGGCGATCCGTCATTGCTACTGTTTGGTGCTCCGTCATTGCTACTGTTTGGTGCTCAGTCATTGCTACTGTTTGGTGCTCCGTCATTGCAACTGATTGGTGCTCCGTCATTGCTACTGTTTGGTGCTCCGTCATTGCTACTGTTTGGTGCTCCGTCATTGCTACTGTTTGGCGATCCGTCATTGCTACTGTTTGGTGCTCCGTCATTGCTACTGTTTGGTGCTCAGTCATTGCTACTGTTTGATGCTCCGTCATTGCTACTGTTTGGTGCTCCGTCATTGCTGTGGTTTGGTGCTCAGTCATTGGTACTGTTTGGTGCTCCGTCATTGGTACTGTTTGGTGCTCCGTCATTGCTGTGGTTTGGTGCTCAGTCATTAGTACTGTTTGGTGCTCCGTCATTGGTACTGTTTGGTGCTCCGTCATTGCTACTGTTTGGTGCTCCGTCATTGCTACTGTTTGGTGCTCCGTCATTGCTGTGGTTTGGTGCTCAGTCATTGGTACTGTTTGGTGCTCCGTCATTGGTACTGTTTGGTGCTCCGTCATTGCTACTGTTTGGTGCTCCGTCATTGGTACTGTTTGGCGATCCGTCATTGGTACTGTTTGGTGCTCTGTCATTGCTACTGTTTGGTGCTCCGTCATTGCTACTGTTTGGTGCTCCGTCATTGCTACTGTTTGGTGCTCCGTCATTGCTACTGTTTGGTGCTCCGTGATTGCTACTGTTTGGTGCTCCGACATTGCTACTGTTTGGCGATCCGTCATTGCTACTGTTTGGCGCTCCGTCATTGCTACTGTTTGGTGCTCCGTCATTGGTACTGTTTGGTGCTCCGTCATTGCTACTGTTTGGTGCTCCGTCATTGCTACTGTTTGGTGTTCCGTCATTGCTACTGTTTGGTGCTCCGTCATTGCTACTGTTTGGCGATCCGTCATTGCTACTGTTTGGCGATCCGTCATTGCTACTGTTTGGTGCTCCGTCATTGCTACTGTTTGGTGCTCCGTCATTGCTACTGTTTGGTGCTCCGTCATTGCTACTGTTTGGTGCTCCGTCATTGCTACTGTTTGGTGCTCCGTCATTGCTACTGTTTGGTGCTCCGTCATTGCTACTGTTTGGTGCTCAGTCATTGCTACTGTTTGGTGCTCAGTCATTGCTACTGTTTGGTGCTCCGTCATTGCTACTGTTTGGCGATCCGTCATTGCTACTGTTTGGTGCTCCGTCATTGCTACTGTTTGGTGCTGCGTCATTGCTACTGTTTGGTGCTGCGTCATTGCTACTGTTTGGTGCTCCGTCATTGCTACTGTTTGGTGCTCCGTCATTGCTACTGTTTGGTGCTCCGTCATTGCTACTGTTTGGTGCTCCGTCATTGCTACTGTTTGGTGCTCCGTCATTGCTACTGTTTGGTGCTCCGTCATTGCTACTGTTTGGTGCTCCGTCATTGCTACTGTTTGGTGCTCCGTCATTGCTACTGTTTGGTGCTCCGTCATTGCTACTGTTTGGTGCTCCGTCATTGCTACTGTTTGGTGCTCCGTCATTGCTACTGTTTGGTGCTCCGTCATTGCTACTGTTTGGTGCTCCGTCATTGCTACTGTTTGGTGCTCCGTCATTGCTACTGTTTGGTGCTCCGTCATTGCTACTGTTTGGTGCTGCGTAAATGCTGCTGTGCTTTTCTTTAAGAATAATCATGCATGACCACGTGGAGCACGGGACGTCAACAAATACAAGCTATGCCTTCACTGTGCTGCGCTATGCCTTCACTGTGCTGCGCTATGCCTTCACAGTGCTGCGCTATGCCTTCACTGTGCTGCGCTATGCCTTCACTGTGCTGCGCTATGCCTTCACTGTGCTGCGCTATCCCTGTCATATCTGTGTCTAATTATCTTCTCAATGTGTTATTTTGGTCTAGTACTCTTACCCGTGGGATCCAGAAAAAAGTCTACCTTGTAAGGCTATCAAAGGGTTTTCGCAATATGTGTCATGTCTTGCGTTATTTCACAAGCTGTTCTATGGTTTGGCCATGTCTACAGAATGTGAGCGGATCAGCGACCACCACAAATATGGGAAACCAAGAACTAGGGATCTGGACCTCCAGGACGACCCAGAGTTCGCTGGGAGGACAACATTCGACAATCTCTGAAGAGCCGAGGACTAAATTGGAACCAGGCCAGGAGGACACCATTCGACAATCTCTGAAGGGCCGAGGACTAGAGTGGAACCAGGCCAGGAGGACGCCATTCGACAATCTCTGAAGGGCCGAGGACTAGAGTGGAACCAGGCCAGGAGGACGCCATTCGACAATCTCTGAAGGGCCGAGGACTAGAGTGGAACCAGGCCAGGATGACACTATTCGACAATCTCTGAAGGGCCGAGGACTAGATTTGAACCAGGCCAGGTGGACAACTTTCGACAATCTCTGAAGGGCCGAGGACTAGATTGGAACCAGGCCAGGAGGACGCCATTCGACAATCTCTGAAGGGCCGAGGACTAGAGTGGAACCAGGCCAGGAATACAACATTCGACAATCTCTGAAGGGCCGAGGACTAGAGTGGAACCATTCTAGAAGAAAGACTGCTGCTCTCTCTGGCAAACCTTTACTACCCAGGGTAGAATAGGAACGACTAACTAGTTCTTATCATCACTTCCATATTACCAATCTTGTCATACCACTACAATCATTCTGTTCTGCGGTACTTGTCTAGTTCTTATCATCACTTCCATATTACCAATCTTGTCATACTACTACAGTCATTCTGTTCTGCGGTACTTGTCTAGTTCTTATCATCACTTCCATATTACCAATCTTGTCATACCACTACAATCATTCTGTTCTGCGGTACTTGTCTAGTTCTTATCATCACTTCCATATTACCAATCTTGTCATACCACTACAATCATTCTGTTCTGCGGTACTTGTCTAGTTCTTATCATCACTTCCATATTACCAATCTTGTCATACCACTACAATCATTCTGTTCTGCGGTACTTGTCTAGTTCTTATCATCACTTCCATATTACCAGTCTTGTCATATCACTTCAATCATTCTGTTCTGCGGTACTTGTCTAGTTCTTATCCTCACTTCCATATTACCAATCTTGTCATACGACTTCAATCATTCTATTCTACGGTACGTATCTAGTTCTTATCATCACTTCCATATTACCAGTCTTGTCATACCACTACAATCATTCTGTTCTATGTAAGCAACAATTTATGAAAGTCTGTACATGTCTAATTGTCCTGCTTGTTGTTATCCATGTCTCACAGCCAATGCAATCATGCAATAAGACAACTTTGACATGTGGGTTGAAAATTATTATGTTTGTGTTGGACTTGAGTGTTCAAAAAATATTTTTAAAATGTCCATATATTTCGCAATGCCATGAGAGCTCCACTTGCCTTTTGTATTCTTGTTTCATATAATTATCTGTTTTTCTCACCCCCCCCCCCCCCCCCCCCCCCCCCTTTCACCAGCTTTATATTGCTGCCAAGATATGTGAAGGATTCCAGGTCTTATAGAGATATGTCTCAGAGGTCAGTCTGGTTATCGTTTAAAAAATTTATTCTCACAATCATGTCAAGAACACGCATATATATATATATAAACATATGCTACATGGTGTTTGAATGAGGACACATCTCTGTGCCAGACACTGAAAACTGTCCGCGGTCATGCCAGTTTGATAACTAGCTGCCAAAAGTGGCCACATCTAAATTAGATACGCTGTTTGGAGCCATGTTTGATCTCGTTCAGGCACTTCCGGTAGCGTACGCAGGAACCGGAAGTGAAAGCGTCGGCCCTTCTGGAGTGGAAAGTGAACAACAACATTAATGAAATATGATCAATAACAGCAGACGATACAATGATCAATAACAGCAGACGAAACTCTAGGTCTGATAGAAAGCAGGCGCCGATGATTGGCCGTTTGTGTTGCTTGTAGCATCCGGGAAAACACGAAGGGTAAATATGTGGGTGAACTATAGATTTAAGACAAACACATGTTTAGATGTGGTATATATGTGGATGTATTAAATAGATCATTGCGTTGGCGCTGGTTGAATAATTGGGTGAAGTTGATAAGTGGGTGCTTCCAAATAAAAAGAAAAGAAATTAATGTGGTTAATTTGAGGAGAAATGACTGCTAGGTGTGGATGATACGTGGACGTAATAAATGATCCTTGGGTGGGGCTGATATATGGGTAACAGAAAGAAATAACTGCTTGGGTGTGGCTGTTATATGGGTAACAGAAAGAAATAACTGCTTGGGTGTGGCTGTTATATGGGTAACAGAAAGAAATAACTGCTTGGGTGTGGCTGTTATGTGGGTAACAGAAAGAAATAAATGCTTGGATGGGGCTGATATGTGAGTAACAGAAATAAATAAAATGTTTGGGTGTGGCTGATATGTGGATAACAGCAAGAAATAAATGCTTGGGTGTGGCAGATGTATGGGTAACAGAAAGAAATAACTGTTTGGATGGGGCTGATATGTAGGTAATAGAAAGAAATAAAATGCTTGAGTGTGGCTGATATGTGGGTAACAGAAAGAAATAAATGCTTGGGTGTGGCTGATGTGAGTGTGTAATAGAAATAAATAAATGATTGAGTGTGCCTGATATATGGATAATAGAAATAAATAAATGCTTGAGTGTGACCGATGTGTGGGTAATAGAAAGAAATAAATGCTTGGGTGTGGCTGATTTGTGATGGAGAGAAAGAAATAAATGCTTAGGTATGGCCGATATGTTGGTAATACAAAGAAATAAATGCTTGGGTATGCCGATATGTGGGTAATAGAAAGAAATGAATGCTTGGGTGTGTCCGATATGCGGGTAATGGAGAGAAATAAACGGCTGAGTGTGGCTTATATGCGGCTAAGAGGGGAAAAAAATGCATGAGTGTGGCTCACGTGGCTAAGAGAAATAAATAAATGGCTGAGTTTGACTAATATGTACGCGAAAGAAATGCTTTTGTTGTGAAGAAACAGTAGCATTAAAGTAACAAGTAGGGGCAGCGTGCGCGTGATAACACGTCTGCCTGCCCGGCCCTCTCACCAGCTATCACGTCTGCTCACAAGAAATGAAATGATTGTATGCAGGACTAAGCATGAGCGGAACCAGATAGTCACGTGTCTTTCAAGAGTGAAAATCGCTGTACGGACAGTTATCAGCTAGTCACGTGTCTTTCAAGAGTGGAAACCGCTGTACATACAGTTAACAGCTAATCACGTGTCTTTCAAGAGTGGAAACCGCTATACGGACAGTTAACAGCTAGTCACGTGTCTTTCAAGAGTGGAAATCGCTGTACGGACAGTTAACAGCTAGTCACGTGTCTTTCAAGAGTGGAAATCGCTGTACGGACAGTTAACAGCTAGTCACGTGTCTTTCAAGAGTGGAAACAGCTGTACGGACAGTTAACAGCTAGTCACGTGTCTTTCAAGAGTGGAAACCGCTGTACGGACAGTTAACAGCTAGTCACGTGTCTTTCAAGAGTGGAAACCGCTGTACGGACAGTTAACAGCTAGTCACGTGTCTTTCAAGAGTGGAAACCGCTGTACGGACAGTTAACAGCTAGTCACGTGTCTTTCAAGAGTGGAAACCGCTGTACGGACAGTTAACAGCTAGTCACGTGTCTTTCAAGAGTGGAAATCGCTGTACGAACAGTTAACAGCTAGTCACGTGTCTTTCAAGAGTGGAAACCGCTGTACGAACAGTTAACAGCTAGTCACGTGTCTTTCAAGAGTGGAAACCGCTGTACGAACAGTTAACAGCTAGTCACGTGTCTTTCAAGAGTGGAAACCGCTGTACGAACAGTTAACAGCTAGTCACGTGTCTTTCAAGAGTGGAAATCGCTGTACGAACAGTTAACAGCCAGTCACGTGTCTTTCAAGAGTGGAAATCGCTGTACGAACAGTTAACAGCTAGTCACGTGTCTTTCAAGAGTGGAAATCGCTGGAAGACAGTTAACAGCTAGTCACGTGTCTTTCAAGAGTGGAAATCGCTGGAAGACAGTTAACAGCTAGTCACGTGTCTTTCAAGAGTGGAAATCGCTGTACGACAGTTAACAGCTAGTCACGTGTCTTTCAAGAGTGGAAACCGCTGTACGACAGTTAACAGCTAGTCACGTGCTGTACGACAGTTAACAGCGGTTGCCACGAGGGACATGCCCTAACCCAGGGGTGCGCAACCAGTCGCTCCCGATCTCCCGGTAGATGTCAGTGGATGACTTGTTAGATCTTTAAGCGATTGCGGAAAAAAAAAACTTTTTAAACTAGGGAAGTTTCGGACTAGACCTCTCCCGCTGGCATTTAAAATCGCTGTGTCCCCGGGGTCAAAGGTACTTTTTCTGCATTCCCAGTGAAAACCTTCGATCTGGCTACTAAAATATATTCGTGAACTGCATGAGATAGGAACGTGATCTTTTGTTTGTAAGGTTCTTCATTCCTCTCTCCACCCAGCTTAAAATCTCACTCACACACACACACACACACACACACACACACACACACACACACACACACACACACACACACACACACACACACACACACACACACACACACACACACACACACACACACGCACGCACGCACGCACGCACGCACGCGCACGCGCGCGCACACACACACACACACACTCACGCACGCACGCACGCACGCTCATACACACTTTAGAGGGCTCAGTGTTACTAAAGCAGATCCCAAAAGCTCCTGAGTAACCGACCCCTGACCTAAACTGTAAAGATTCTCAAACTGACAACTGACTACTGAAGATAGTTATCACTTCTGTTGGTTGTTATAGTAACGTATTGTTCCATGAGGCAAATACACAGCTAAATATATCCTCATCTTCATCCACCTCCTCCTCATCATCATCATCATCGCTACTAAGACCATCATAATCATCGTCATTATCCTCATCCTTATTATCATCATCATCATCCTCCCCATGGCACATAGACCCTCACAAATCTGATATCAAGTATGCATGCATGAGGCATATCGGGAGTCATCCTTATATGACCACCAGCTATGCACAATGCTACAATATATGTCCGTGGAAATGAACCTGTGTCTGTGTGTCTAATTACATCCTCATTGACTCTTGAAATCATCCACACACTTCCAGAGATTCCCCCTGTGGTGAAACTTGTTGAGAACCCAGCATTGCACACTAAGCTTGGAGACGTCATTTGAGCCCCAGGCATAATTCTGTGGCTTTGACTTGGTTGACTGCATGCAGAAGGATCTCACTATGGACACAGTGATGGGCAGGGGAAGCTAAGAAGTGGCTCTGTACAGGACGTGACAATTCTTTGGGAGAGCCCAGAACCAGAGTACAGTATTTAACTCTGCATAGTTGGAGACCCCCCTTGGATGGCAAGGAATGCACAGTATGTCACGCGCTTCTTACTCCTAGCTTGGGACCAAATGTGACGATCCTTTAAATGCAAGCCAAGCTGGAGAAACTGGAGCTCATTACTTCAACTCAACACGTTTTGGAATGGCAGAAAAGCCACAGGAAAAGCCTAGATCTACAGTGTAGATAATATCAAGGAGTCTTCAACTTGGTATTGGCTGCTAAAGAGTGAGAAGCTCAGCAGTCCTAGTTAAACAACAACAACAACAACAACAACAACAACAACAACAACAAAATTTCAAGTATGCCTGTCTCCTGCCGTCAGCTGACGGCTCTGTCTGTGTCTTCCTCATCTCTTTCATGTCTGCCTACAGTTCTCTTCTTCATGTGTTCTTTGATCTCTCTCTACCCCCGCCACCATATAAGCTCATATGAAAAAACTAATTAGCGAATAGATTCCATCTTAGACGCAGAGGTAATTTCTCAATGAGGATTAACTAGTAAGTTACCAACAATCTAAACATTATTAATTCTATAACTGCACCTTTTACGCATGTCGTACAGGGCGATTAATATGAGGTTAGGCATGTGGCTGGTAACTTCATCATGTAAAATAAATTGTCACAGAAACTACAGCTGCAGGAGTCACGTGACTGTTTGTGGCCCAGCTACAGCTGCAGGAGTCACGTGACTGTTTGTGGCCCAGCTACAGCTGCAGGAGTTACGTGACTGTTTGGTGGGGGCTTCCTGGGGGGGGGGGGGGGCAGTGACAGTGGTGGTTTCATGTTGTGACAAAACGTCTGTACGTGTTCTTTTGGTGGCTCTCTCACACCTTCAGCCACTCCGGCATTATCCCTTCTTTTCTTCATTTTTCTTGTTCTCCCATTCAATTCGCTTATTATATGGCAATTTTTTGCCCTTTCATTCATTATTTTGCTCTATGCTGGATCTAGTAGGGTGAATTCTCTAACACTCCACTCCTCTACGGAAGTATCTGCTATGAGACTATCTTTATTTTCTACATTGTGCTCTGAAGCCGATCCCAGACTGGTTACGTTCCGCCAGGTGAACGGGGGTATTATCGTTGTCGTGATGTGGTCTGTCTTACAACGCGTCATACCGAAAGCCTTACTGTGGGAAACTGTCCGATACAATAGCCAATCAAAACGCTCATTTCGTGGTGTGTATACTGGAACATTTTATGCTTAACATAGAGGCCCATTTTGTGTAAATGATAGTACGAATTTATTTAATTTCTTAAGGACTAAAGATGTTTAAACGGAACGGTATAGATATTTCAACAACGGTAATGTTACTTTAGAGGTAGGTGCAAAGACTTCCTCGAATAGTAGTTCATTTATGGAGAGAAATCGTTTAAAATGACGTCTATACATCAGGGTAGTCCCAAATTTAGTTAGTTAAAGCATGCATATATTAAAATGCATTTTGCTACCTAAACAATTATTATATAGAACGTTAGAGATAAATTCACAGTATAATTCTAGCTTTAAATGATCAAAATCGGTTCAGAATTAAGAAAGATAATGAATATTAAAAAATTGCTAATTGAACTGAAGGCAAAAATACGCCCCAATTTTAGATTCCTAACACCGCTTTTACCCCATGCCATCCGAGAGGGACGATGCGATACTATATAAGTCCTTGAACTTGGCTGAATTGAGGCCACAACTTTTTCAAAACCGAGCTGAACAGACGAAGAGCGTTTAAAAAGTGTTACTGGCATTATACTTTGCCGCTGCATCTGACTAGCAGACCTAGATGCCTATTAACAGCCTGTTACAGCTTGTGTGTATTGCCTGAGGGTAAGAAAGAATATATATATATATATATGTATATATTTATGTATTTTTGCTGTGTTTTAATCCAATGGTGTGTTAGGAAGTGCATGGCATGTGTTACAGAACGAGTGTGCTGTCGGCTGAAACGCAGGCATGTGTTGACTTTTAGAGACGAAAGCCAGCATTGTAAAATGTGTAGAATAATTGAGAATGATGGCACAAATACGACTGTAAGTTTAATAATGTATACTACTCGTCAAAAGTCAAGGGCCACTTAGAAAAACCTTGGTTGAAACCCCATAAAACAAATCTGATATAAACGTAATTGGTATCAGTCAAAACGGCATTTATTGAATACCAAATTGACATGTCACGTAAAGAAATGGAAACACACATTCAAACGCAATGAAGCTGTGAAGTGTGTCACCCACCTTTTCGAAAGTCACACAATAGATATTCAACAAATAGACATTTCAAAATCGGGTATGACCACCGTTTGCAGCAAGGCATTCAAGACAGCATAGACGCATCGAGTCCACAAGGGTCCGAAGAGTATCCTGAGGAACAGCTTGCCATTCCTGAAGCAGAAATGCAGTCAGCTGTGCAACATCCATTGGCAGGGGGTGATTTGTTGACAATCTTCGACCAAGGACATCCCAGAGGTGCTCAATCGGATAAAGGTCAGGTGAATGAGCTGGCCACGCCATCCTGATGATCCCATGCTGCTGAATAAACTCATTCACCACACGAGCTCGATGGGGTCGAGCGTTATCATCTTGGAGGATGGCATTACCACCTATGGCATCCAGAGCAGACTGAACAATTGGTCTCAAGATTTCGTTCTGATATCTTGGGCCGGTCAAGTTGCCTTGGATGATGTAGAGTGGGGTCCTGCCATGTCTGTAGAAGCCTCCTCAGGCCATGACAGAACCCCTACCATAACGATCCACCTTTCGAATTGTGTCATCAGTAAATCGCTCTCCTGGTCGTCTCCAAACTCGAATCCAGCCATCATTGAATGACACAGTGAAGCGAGATTCATCAGTGAAGAGAACTTGACTCCATTGTTGCCTTGTCCATCGGATGTGCTCGCGACACTAAGCAACATGGGCTCTGCGATGAGCAGGAGTAAGAGGGATTCTGACTGCAGGACGTCGAGCAGCCAGTCCAAATTCATGTAAACGTCTGCGAATGGTGTTTTGACTGACATTAACGTTTACAGTTTGTCTCAGCTGACATCTTAGAGTGGAACAAGTCACTGTTCGATGGCGCAGGGCTGACAACAAGAGGTACCGGTCATCATGTCTATTGGTGCATCTAGGGTGACCTGGCCGGTGGCGATCCTCCACACTTCCTGTGGCCTGAAATCTCTCCAAAATTCTTTGGATAGTAGAGTGTGACACTGCAAGCCGTCTAGCAACCTCACGGACAGATAAACCACTTTCAACCCACGCTATAGCCCTCATTCTTTGTAAGGTGTCAAGACTTCTTCTCGGTGGCATGGTTTTTGCAAGTGATGAAACTACCCTAAGTCTGCTGATTGTAAAACAAATTAAGAGTGAACTCTGTTCACGAAAAGTTGCCATTGCACGTGCAATGTCAATCAGCACGATTACTTCACCTGTTTGGTTGTACGGAAGTTTGAAAAAACAGATTAAAAATGTGAATTTATGGTCAGCAAACCAAATTGCACGTGATCCCCATGGTTGTCGGTGAGTTGTTTTTTTGCTTAACGTGCATAGAGGATAGTCAGAGGAAGATATTGCACCCATTTTTACTAAAAACTTCCTTCAATTTAATTATTCTATGCGCTTATATAAAAGTATATTGAAAATAATAGGGTGGCCCTTGACTTTTGACGAGTAGTATATTTGAAGGAGGATTTCTTAAAGAAATGACATTTATCAGGAACCTAAGGAAGGATTAACAGGAATTGTTGTAATGAATCGATCAAGATATTACTTAGTACTTTTATATTATATCAAATCATTGTATGGAAGCCGATCATAGACAACTGGATCTAACTTAGGTTTTATAAGGAAATTGTAGTCACAGTGAACTGGCTGTGATTGGTAGTGAGGTAAATTGTCCTGTGCATATGTTAGCACAATGTCCGACACTGTTTGTTACGTCCATTGTATGTAAGGACAGAATAGTGCTGGACCATACAGAGGTTGTGATTATTTGTATTCCAGGTTTTATTCTGCAACTACCAAGATTGTACGAGACATCCACTTCGGTGGGACTCTGTGGTGCGATAGTTCTTGAAGTTCATAGAACTGGTTACCCTGTTTTCCCAGCCTGGAGATCCAGACATTGAGTGATCCTGGCTGGAGTTGAATGCATCTCACCCCAACAAGATAAGTGGAATAGAAATTCCACTTGTCAGCCTATTCAGACTCTAACACCAATATAAGAATAATAAAAGATACAAGTACAGTGTATGATGAATCCGTGTGGATAGAATGAATATACTACTACCTTCACAGTTCAACTCAGTGACACAATATAATGTATTATAATAATTAATCAGTGTAGAGAAAAATAGAACTTTCAGTACAGGATTCTGTTTGATAATTAAAGTTTCTATGTTTATTTATTTTATGTTGTAAATACCTTTGAATTTCTTTAAATTACCTAACCGAAAAGAGAACCGGTATAGGTTTAATAAATTGTAAATATGTACCAGCAGACTTTCTGAAATTATTTACATTGAGTTACAAGTTTTTGTTGGATACATATTATAGTTATAGAGATAGACAATAATTAGTTCCCCTAGCACAATTAGCCAACATAAACAATTATAAATTATATAATAATAATAACATATAATATCATAGGCGGATCTTGAAAGGGAGCAAATAGACTTTCAGGACATTCACTCTCATCACTCCTGGAGGTTTATACAGCTGATCCTAACCTTTGATGTCGATACACCCTTATTCTGTTCAGAAAAGGGGGTAATTCTTGTAAGACCAGTCTCTTACCTGGCACTATCCTGGTATCACCTGATACATCTTTTTGTCCAGGATAACCTTATTCTTCACTACAATAAGACCCTTTCGTTACAATCGTAACAATACCCAGTCATTATCACTGGTCAGCGGTAATACGGTTATCTCGTTGAGTCGCCGGCCACCTCTGATAAGAGACGATCCTCGTTTGACAATATGGTCTCCTCCGAGGATGAATAGGATACCGTATTGTCCGACTGAGAAATCAGTCTGGGGGATACGCACAATAACAGACGATAACAAGAAAATAGCTTCCGCTTAGACCATCCCTATGTGTGATTATCGCAGATAACTGTCTGGGTAGACGTCTTGGCTGAAGACATTACGCCAGACAAACAAGGTCACATGTTGTTGTGAGTGGGCGGAAATATTACCGCATGATTTGAAAGAGGTCAAGCGTTGGAATATTAAATGTAATATTTTAAAACACGTGGGAGATTTTTTGTATTAGACACCCCAACCCAGTGCTAAAGAGCTTGCGATTGGATTAAAGTAAGAAGCAGGAATAAACTATGGATCGTATTGGAACATCCGACGGAAGCACCATCTGTGATGCGAACTGAGAACTGCACATATAATGTTGTGAAATCAGAGACACATGTCGTAGATTTTTGATAGGAGAATTAAGACTTGGGTTGGTCCCTTCTGAATAGATTAGGATAAGTGATAGTCACAGTGAGAGTTAGCAATAGAAATAGATTTCCACGAGTGAGATGGTAGACTGTGATAGAGGCTGTCTCTGAAATCGAGAAATCTTCTCTCTTTCACCTATCTTCTACGACAGATTTAGAGGAGTCAGACAGTCTAAAAACATATATATATTACATATATATCTCTATCCACTCACGTGCACGCACATACAAGACGACAGTTAGACGTACAGACGTGGGAAAACCATAACAAATGATTATATAGATATTCTAGAACGAGCTGACCAACACGCTGATTAAGTTTAAGTGCAGTTTAATTATCAATATAAACTTCCACCACCACAACATCCAAAATTTACATCAAATATATATATAAATAAGCATCAAGTCAATGAATTGCTATAAAAAAAAGATATAGACCCACTATTATGATCTTCCCTCGATGTTTAGCCCACAGTCCCGTTAGGAGAAAGATGATAGCCCCAAAGAGTCACGGATACATATAATTTGGTCTAATATTTTCCCCTTTTAAGGTATGGCGTCTGTGGCCTAATGGATATGAACGCAGTTTCATAATCCAGATATACCAGGTTCGAAACCTGCTGCAGGCGGTTTGGTAGCAGATCGCTTTGTGTGGATTTTTAACAATGGTATAAGCGCCGTACCGTTCAGAAAGCAATGGCAAACTACTGAACGTAAAAATTGCCTAGATAAATCACAAACAGCCAATAAAAGCTGGGGTTGATTGCCACGTCCTGTAAAGGATAAGCAACTAACTTTTTTAAGGTATGGACAGACTTAATATCTCTGATCTATTCTAAGGGAAAATATGGTTAAAGTGCGTTTCAAAAAGATCGGTCGACGATTGACTTCAAATATCTCCATATTCCTTGCACTGATAAACATGATTTTTTTGCATGTGGTCTTATATTTTCAATGTCCCAAAGTTTTTATAAAATTCAATGTTGCAGGTAGTGTTCTTTTCTTGCAACGGCTAATTCCTTTGATCTTTTTTAACGAAGTAATTATTTTGTCCTGGAAGAAAATAATTTACCGTAAATGAAGGAAGTTGCATCTTTTCGACATAGGCGTCTATCATCATCATCTCAGCCCGTAACCCGTCATGGGTCGTAGGGGTGCCATGGTGGAAGCATCAGCAGACAGGGTCCTCCACTGCTCTCTATCCTCAGCAATGCGTACAAGTGTGGAAAAACCGTGTCCTGCCCATTCTTTGATGTTATCAGCCCATGATTTTCTTTGCCTTCCTCTTCTCCGTTTACCTTCGACTGTCCCCTGAAGGATCGTTTTCGAAAGGGAGTCATGACGAGTTACATGCCCAAACCAGGCAAGCTTTCGATGTTTCACTATTGACAAAAGTGGTTCTTGGTGGCCTGCATAGGTGTTTATCTTCTCTCTAACATAGACATTTGTTTTGTGCTCTTTATAGCAAATGCGCAAAATTCTTCTATAACATTTATGCTCGAAAGCCTGAATCCTTCGCTCCGTATCTGCAGTGAGTGTCCAGCTCTCACACCCATACAAGAGAATAGATAATACAAGTGATTTGTATAATTTGATCTTCACAGGAAAACTGATGTTACTTTTCCAGATCACATTCAACTTTGTCATGGCAGCTGAGGCCATCTCAAGTCTTGTCTTGATTTCTTTACTTGATCTTCCATCACTACATATAGTGGACCCGAGATATTTAAAGGTGTTAACTTCTTCTAACGTTTGCCCATTTAACGTAATGTTGGTCGGAACATGTTTCTTATGGCTATTCACCAATATCTTGCTTTTTTCTATATTAATTTCCATCCCATACGTTCTTGTTACTTTCTCCAGTCTAGAGGTAAGGTCTTGAAGTTCTGATTCTGATCCAGCTATCAGATCAATATCATCAGCAAAACGTAGGTTGCACAGAGGTCGGCCTCCAATCGATATGGTTGATTTATAATCGTAGAGAGCCTCCTGCATAATATGTTCTAGATAAATATTAAAGAGCACTGGGGACAGGATACATCCCTGCCGAACTCCTACAGTTGTTTTGAAAAATTCTCCAATGTCGTTGCTTGCAAAAACAGCACTGCTTGCGTCCTTGTATAGTGCTTCAATGATATCTATGATGTTGGTATCAAAATTGAATTTTCTCATTACTTGCCATAAGCCTTCATGCCAGACTCGATCGAAGGCTTTTGTGAAATCGATGAAGTTATGGTATAAATCGTGTTGATGTTGGAGATGTTTTTCGATAAGTACTCTAATATTGAAGATTTGTTCTGAGGTACTTCTTTTTGGTCTAAAGCCAGCCTGTTCCTCTGACAAGATTTCTTCTGATTTCTGTTTTATTCTGTTCAAAAGTATCCTTAACATCACCTTACTTGGATGACTAATAAGGCTAATGGTTCTGTAGTTCTTGCACATTTTTAGATTTCCTTTCTTTGGAAGCGGTATTACTAATGACTGCGTCCATTCTTTTGGCCATTTTTTTGTACTCCATATCTTCTGGCAAATTGTTGTCATGATTTTTTACTATATCTGGTCCTCCATATTTCAAGAGCTCTGCTGGGATATTATCCACACCCGGTGACTTCCCTCCTTTCATCGAACATATAGCCTCTTCCACTTCTTCCCGTAATATTGCTGCATTTCCGAGTTCCCTGTTTTCGCACTTAATGTTGTGTAATATGCCTAAGTCAGTATCAAGTTTACAGTTATATAATTCTTTACAATATTCTGTCCACCTTCTCATTACAGCTGTTTTTTTCATTGAGCAGAGCCCCATTGCTATCTTCTATGACAGTTACCCTGGGCTGTTGGGGTTTTGATAGTTTTCTTAATGTGTCAAAAGCTGCCTTGCTGTTACCTTTTATTAGCCCCGTATTAATGGACTCACATTGATCAGCTACCCATTTTTCTTTGGCCTGTTTCATTTTCTTCCTAATATTTTTATTCACCATACTGTATTGCCATGCTGCTTCAGGAACCTCTTTCTTAACCTTTTTCATTTCCCGCCGTGTATCACATAACTTCAGAATGTCATCTGTAACCCATGGTTTGTTTATTTTCTTTCTTTTACCAAGTATTTCTGTTGCTGATTCAATGAGCACGTCTTTCATGTTCTCTGTGATTGAGTTGATATCATCCTCCAAAAAATTGAGAGCTGCGAATTTTCCTCCAACAGTTGCCTCAAAGATTCCCGCGATTTCTGGATCTTTCAGTTTGTCTAAATTGAATCTTAACTGAGAACATCTGTTTTGATTATAGTTCTTTTTAAGTTTAAGCTTGAGCGTCATCAATACCATGTCGTGATCACTACCAATGTCGGCGCCAGGAAAAGTCCTAGTCTTGGCTTTATTAATACTAGACTTGAATCTTTTGGATACAAGAATAAAATCAATTTGGCCATGTATCTCAGTTTTTGGGGCATGCCACGTTGTTCTTCTTGATAACTTATGAGGAAATAGTGTATTTGCAATGGTTAGTTTATAGTTGCTGGCAAATTCTAGTAGCCTTAGTCCTCGATCGTTGGTTTCACCTGTCCCAAATCTCCCCACTGTACCAGCCCAGTGACCGTATGCATCTGGCCCTATTTTAGCATTCCAATCACCTAACACGATGAGAAGATCTTCCTTTGGAATTTTCTTAATTGTATAGGCGTCTATACAATTCGAATGTTAGAGGGGTTTGTTAACTGATTACTACGTGAGGTCCTTTTTTATTTCTTCGAAATATTTGAGAGAATAATAACGCCTATTCGTTGTAAATGTTACTTTTTATACTAAAACGTGAATGGATGCATGAAGAGGTGAAAGTACTGTGTATGTTAAAAATAGTAGTGAAATCGCGGAGATAAAAAGGAAATGAATTGGTTTACATATACACACAGATGGAGGAGAAAACATATAAAACATATAAGGTATTTACATACTAATTCTGAGTCAGACGAGTCTAACATATTGATGACTATTCTCGGCTGATCGAACGACAGTCCATCTTTTTTCCAATAGTCATTTTCCTCTGTTAAGACATGATCTTCACATTTACACCAATAATCTTTGTCTATCTGCGATAGGGTGGCATATGTTAGTTCTTTCATATTGCATAGTTTGAAAGTTTTATTTTCAGCTGCCACCTGTCCTTTAACTTTTGCCCAAACGAGTTCAATTGGTTTTAAATGTGAATGATAAGGGGGCAGTCTCAAACACATATGACCATGCTGTTGAATCAACTTGTCTATATGGAATATCTTGGTCTTTTGTGATTTCTTAACAAAGGACAGTAATTCAGGTTTCAGAAACTCCTCGTTAAATGGAATGTCTTCTTTTCTGAGCCAAAGCTTTATAGCATCTTTTGTACTCGAAGATGTCTGGATTTTGTCTTCTTCTGCCACAGCGTTGCGGTATGATGCGTTGTCCATTATCAGACAGGATGGTCTGTCTAGGGACGGAAGAAGAGTGTTTTCAATCCACTCTCTAAATATGTTACCGTTCATCTCGGTATGATAGTCCCGGTTGTCCGTATAATTGGAAGTGAAAATAAGTTCAGCATTTTTCACTAGCCTATTATGTCTGCTGCCTGCATGTGCCATTATCAGACGTTGTCCTTTTCCACTGGGTACAAGAAAAATTTTCCAGAAGACCTCATCAAAACATTAAAAGACGTTTATGGAGAAATGTTCGACTATGTAAGATTGAAGAATGAACTTGTTGTACTTTATTTTTCGGATGAGTTCTGCAACAAGTCATTTCATGAGTTACTGCAGTTCTTAGTTGAAAATGATCTCAGTTCAGGCTTTACAGAAGTGTTTAAACTGGCAGAATTGATAATGACAATTCCAGCAAATACTGCTTCTGTAGAAAGATCGTTTTCAGCTTTAAAGCGAATCCATAGTTCACAGATCTACAAAAGGTCAAGATCGACTCTCCAAGTCTCAGCCTATTGTCCGCTGAAAAGGAAATTTTGAGCAAGGTTAGATTGAAGAATACATTTTACGATGCTGTAACAGAGAAATTTCTGCAAAAGGAAAGAAGAATAGATCTGATCTTCAAGTGAAACCTGTGTGGTGGGTTTTGATGTTATTAAGTGTGGTTGCTATGTTACCTAGTGTACTGAATGAGGTCAGCTGTGAAGGTCCCTGAAGATAACAGTTTATGTGAGTTTACAGAGTACCTTTCTGCTACCACCTATGACCTCAATCAGACTTATTCTTGACTAGATGTTTTATAGCTACGTCTAATGTCTAGGGTAATGACATGTGGTGTGCAGGTAATTAAGTACACAAACACACACACACAAACACTAATATTAAGCTCTATGATCAATTCAATTAACACTGTTTAAAATTTAGAAATTACAATTTTTTCAAATGTTATTTTGTCCTGAACCAAGTTTTTCTTCTGGTCAGGACTTTTAAATCAATATGAATTAATGTCAATAGAAGTACATATAATTGAATAATCACATGAAAAGGCTTGTACATATATATATATATATATATATATATATATATATATATATATATATATATATATATATATATATATATATAAGTTAAATTTGCTAATATTAGTACTAAAACTAAAAACGTCTTTAGGAACTAATGCTGGATGTCGGGTCGGGGTATTTGCATCATACCCAGTCTTTGGTTAACAATGTCATTTGCTCCTTAAACAGGATTAATGGTGGACAAAAAGGTTTCTTATTTTTCACAATGTAGTTTAAATTATTTTTTTTTGTAGTTGATGAATCTCAGCAGGCCAGGTCTTTAATACTTAACTGGCCTGTGACGATGGAAGAAAGTTGTTCCTTAGGCCCACTCCTCACATGCTCTGAGGTAGTATGGTAGGCATCTCATTTCATACAAAGTTGGACTTCTCCAGAACATCTGGCACTAGCACAGTGCCAGACAAAGAAACTCTGAAACCACAAAATTAGGCTATGTCTTAACATACTACCTAATCCACCATGTTTACAAGCAATAATACATGTAATTAAAAGACAGGGTCAGATCTCTCTGACCGACCCAGCACATCTACATCAAGGCTAGTATCAAGTAGCACTAGTTTCCCATTCCTCTCCTCTAGAGACTGCACTGCATCTGAAATATTTTCATTAATCTCTTTTTTCCATATAATAAGGTGGGTGATATGTTTCCACCTGACCACTTGAAAATAAACATCTGTATTCTACATTTTCTGATGGTGTATCATATTATAATTCAACCTCTAGGCCCTGAACAGTCGGCTGGGGACCTAGAATAAGTACTCACTTGTCGTAATCATTTTTCATTATCTGGCAGTATCAATCACTCAGAATTGTTAAATAAAAAGGTTAATAATTTCTCCCTTACCACAATTCAAAATGAAAACACACAGATACGTTGAAATGGCACAAACTCAGCTGAGCTGCTGGCTAGACTAGGGCGTCCCACTATTATTAGCATATATATTCAATGGACGACAAACTTCTTAGCCTCAACGATCTGCTTGTATGGACAGTCTTCAACAAAATGGCAACTAGCCGGCAAATTTTTCAATAACATTAACTATTCCGTCCAATGAGAGTACTTCCCCTCTACAATTTAAAATTTCAAACATAAATGTCCAAATTTTGGTCAAATGTGTAGTGTATTTCTGTCGGTTGGTCTGTCCGAACTTGTCATTCCCCAAAATTAGACTTGATTTTTGAGCCCAACTACAAAAACTATCCAAATTTTCTCTCACTCACTTCTTAGATTTCTACTGCGAAGATATTTTTAGATTCTATCCACCTTGTCTCCCCTTGTTTACATGTAATTTTTTTCTGCCTTCGTCTCAAGGACGCGTCAAAATGTAACTTATAGTGGCTGCAAACTAACATCTGTTGGCGAGTCTGCATCGAACAAATCAGTCTTTTGTCAATAACTTCCGATTTATCTGTTCGTCCTTTTATTTGAAAGCATATTATTTGTCAGGAAAAGATAAGCTCTTAAACTAGCTAACTTTTGTGATTCTAAACCTATTAATAAGAAATTCCATATTTTTTCTATAATATTCAACCTATTTATGTCTTTTTGCAGTACTTTCAAGTTTAATACGAGAGTCTCTCGTAAAATGTGGGAATTACGTCATTCTAAACAAGAGCTAAACCTGTTTTCGTGACTAATTGACTACATGTTCTTACTTTTATATCGTATTTCAAACACTAACTACAAGTTCGCGCGTATGTTAGTTTAGATTCAAACCCCGCGTGCAGACGGCATCATTTTTTCCTTCCCTCCTTTTCTTACTCCGTCTGAACGAATAGGCCTTTCGTGTCTCCATGTTATAACTAGTTTTTTTTTCAATGACACTAGAAAACGATGGTACGGTCTACCAAAATCAACGCGCCTGTGGCGTGGGCGAAGAAGTAGCAGCGTATCTTAACTATATTTTATCCCTACATTTTATTTTAATTTTTATATTTATAAATGGAGGATTTTATCGCTGTATCAATGTATTCCATCACAACCTGTAAGTGAAAATATGTATTATTTAGTTAATGTTTTTCTTCCAGCCGAATAACTATCGTTGCGTAATTGAATATAGTTGGTTTTTAAATTAAGAGGGGAAGGGGTAAATAGTAGGCGTACATATTCATTTTAAGTAGCAGTACGCCTAGCTCGCATTACCAGGATACGCCACTGTAACTGAACGCACCGGAAGGATCAATGTAATGTTCAAAACAGTGCGGCAGGGAGCTGAAACACGGTGAAAATCGCGTAAAATGCGTTCAAGATGTTAAATCGAAATAGCTCACAAATATGAAGGGGTAAGCCCTTTCAATACATGGTTGGACTAGAAGGTGGTCGATTTTGTATACTTTAAATAAATAAAATTAAAAACCATAAGTTTGTTAACGAGGAAAAAAATGTCCCCCTCGGGACATAGCGATCATTAGGTCATATGCAAAGTTGCAACAATTTCGATCAAGTGGTTGCAGAGATATTGAATATTAAACAGCGGCAAACATTGTGAAACGCACTATAGCAATACTTGCATAAAGAAAGTTAAGACAGCAAAATGGGTGCCAAATTACAACAATAAAGAAACACTCAGACCTGCATTCACTCTATTTACTCAGCCGTGGCCACGTGCTCTCTTGCATACTTACAGCTTTGTTAACAGCATATGGAAACATAATTTTTAGGACATTCCCATACAGAATCGTCAATGGCAGTCTTTGACCAAGAAATCCCCAGTTCCAAAAAGACGGGTTGAATTCTCTGCTTCAGGGAACGATTCCTTGGGTGTTCTTATTTTTCGGATGTCTGTTTAGGTCACATTAAAATTGTCCAGGCACGAACATTAACAACGAGCACAGTGTCAATAGCTTAGGTTTCTAGAAATGAGGAATGTCAGATCGGTGTCTTCTTTTCAGGTTAGGACTTTATTTGGTCACCACACCACTAATCAACAGTGTCGGAGTGTTACTGACTTTAATATGTTACTTGCCGCATGGGCTAAAATGTACTTGCGGTTTTATTCTCTGGAAGAATCAAATCAGGCTCGATGGCCCGTTACTTCTTTAAAATCTTCAAAGTTCTTGTAAAGGTTCTAGACCAAGTCTTTAAGGAAAGAATGTTTTTGTTCTTCACAGATATTAACTCTGTACTTAACGCTGGCAAAGTTTGGGTTAACCCCAGTTTTCACTGTATAGGGAAGAAAAACCACATATTAAATAATTATACTTACTAAGTACTTGTTATAACTTACATTTTAAACTAAACGTTTAACACTCCCGTGAAATAAGTTATATTCACAAAATCAATCATCATGAACATTCAATTCGACCAACTAATTGCTTCTATAACAGAGATTCTTAGGGCTCGAACGTAGGTTGTTCTAGTCTAACTGCGAAGTTACTGAGTGCGTGAATTCAGGTTTCCAACTCTAGTTATATCTATGAAACGGACAAAGATGTGCGCTATTTCCAAAACCACGCAATAGCCTCCCCTTTCCTTAACACCTACGTACCTTAGACGCTGGCAATAACATGCCAAACGTGTCTTAGACAACTCACTGCTAACGAAACTAGCCCAGAGTGCCGTGACAGAGGAAACTACCAGACAAATGTCTCATTCTGCGCCGTGCAGATGTCGGGTTTCACACCTCACCTGAGCACTCAGCCGATGAAACTACGTTGTGACAGGTGAAAATGCAGACGATTTGTCTGCCCCATGTCTGAGACAGATGAATATTCACAGTTTACGTCTACAACGCAATAACCTCCAGAGCCTGACATCTACGTAATAGAATGCGTATCAGTATGAGAAAGAAAAACGGTAAAGTGAGAATGGGAAAGAAAATATTTTTCGCAAACGAACGAATGCGAAAAATACAGGAAAAGGATAAAGAGTGATAATAAAATAGAGGACATGGGTGGAAGAAAGAAGAGAATATAGAAAATTTATTGATCATAATCTCTATGTGACAACACAGAACGGAGAGACGGCAACGCACGTCATATGAGCGACTCCCAGAAGCCAGAGAGACATCTGACTTAAAATTCCGATATTATAAGTGACAGATTGAAGTATTTGGGAAACTTAAAACCTTAAAGTAAGCCCGCCTTTATAAATACAGAGACTGAAAAACTTAAGGGACCAGGACTATAAATACCAAGACTGGAACCCTAAGGAATGGGATCACCCGTCATAAGAGAAACTCTCCCAGACCAAGTGTTTCGCAGATTCACCATTCGTAAAAGGAATTCAAAATTTCCAGACCAAGTGGTTCGAGAGCATATAACCTAAATTGCTCGTGTCCATTCTAACCTGCGCGAGGAGATTGTGTATTCCCAAAACTTTGGGATAAGTGTAACAATTATTTTACAAATGTAAATTTGACATGTTTTCTTGCTAAGTGGTCATTTATGAGGCTGGCAACCTCAACATATGAAACTAGTATATTCAAACACCACTACAGAAAGCGCTGGTGATTTCTTCTGGCTAGTCGTGCGGAAAACCGACAGCAGAGTTGACTCCAGACTCTGAATGGAGCAGTGATGACTGATGATTACATCACATGTACCTAAAGTGTATAATATTTTGTGAGATATATGCACTTTGTTAATTCTAACTCAGGCAACTCATTATTCGCGCTGTCCAGACACATTTTCCCACTTAATACCCAGAGGAATAAGGTGAATTTTATTCATCATTCCTGAGCTACACTGTGTACTGGGGAATTTAATTCTTCTGAGAGATTAACATTGGTGGGTGGATAACAAGAATGCGCCTGTTAAATGGCAGCCCACAAATGTACTTAGCAGAGACATTTGTTTGTTATTTTGTCTAAAATGTTTTTTGTTACAAGCTATCAGACGGTTCGAAGTACTGAAGTTACTACGCCACTCGTGTGAGAGAAGTACAATCATCACCAAGAAGTGACGAAAACCACAGCTGCAGGACTGCCTTATATCAGTTAAGTGCTTATAAAAAGGCACCAGCAAAAAAGGGACATAATGTTCTGACTATATCCTCATCCTAAATCTATGTAAAGAGAAAATGTGATTCCAATATAAAAGTCACCAGCATTTTATTTATTTTAAACAGTAATTGATTATTAAATTTGTTACCTGTTATTTTAAAACTAAACAAACATAATTGATTCAGTTATTACATGTATGAAAGCAAACGTATGAGCCAGAATATTTCATATATATATATATATATATATATATATATATATATATATATATATATATATATATATATATATATATATATATATATATATATATATATATATATATATATATATATATATCTATATCTATATATATATATATATATATATATATATATATATATATATATATATATATATATATATATATATATACATCTAGACATATATTTACCTCTAAAGAGAGCTATACCATTATAAGAGGAAATTCGCTGAATTAACTCAGTTGGGGGCTTAAACGGGCTAAAAACCATTGCTTAAATCCTTCAGAAAAGGCGTCGGACAGATATAAGTTAACAAATGTTCAGCTTGTGAAATCTACCGTAAGGCAGAAGCGTCATTACCCTTCTATCTACATCTCGGCCAAGAGTAATCTTGTGCGAAGGTAGACACCTTTGAAGGCTCATATTAGATACTCTTGAGTTTTGGCCACTGTTGGACCACTACTGCAAAGCGGGGGAGGCAATCCGTGACACATGTGAATGTTTGGTGCAGGCTTCCTGGAAGTGGCCCAGCCCACAGTGGTGGTTTCATGTTTCGTAAGAAAACAAAGGAAAATGATGATGATATGAGGGGGACGAGAGAAGCCATAATTAAATATTCTTTAAGCCGTAAATAAAAGACAAATTTATATCCCTTAACAAATAATTACAATCCTTAATACATGCTAAAGTGACTTCAATTCCAACATCAAATTTGTCCATATAAAACAAATAAGGCCCTTTAACAAACTCCCCTGTCATTGCTGTTCGCGTTCCCTTCTATTTTATCCCTGTCATTGCTGTCGCGTTCCCTTCATCACGTGATTTGCTGTCTCCTCTGTCTCTCTTGCCTTGTGGATGTTTCACTAAATTACCATAGGTAAAGGTAAAGGAACCCGTTACACGCCCATTGAGGCATATTGGGAATATGGTGTTAGGCCCATATTATCTTGACCGTCGGCACACGAGGGGTGATGTGGTCGGCATCACGCCGGCCGCCTTAACCTTCCCAGAGTATCTCTGGTACCCATTTGGGGCTGGGTCGACCCAGGAGCCGTTTGTGGCCTAAAAATTTTTCCGCCTCATCTGGGGATCGAACCATAGACCACTGCGCTAGGAAGCCAGTGCACTAACCACTATGCTACCGCGGCTCCTAAATTACCATGCTGTCCATTTTATCGTCGTTCAACCGTCCTTTTTTCTTCAAATTGTGCCTTCCGTTCATTTCGTCTTTATATGTATTTTCTCTCATATTGGAACGCATGACTCAGGTTTCATGTTGTTATTTTGCTTGATATAACCTGGGCAGAGATAACGTAAACAACCCAGCTGGGAGCAGACAGATGAACACTGCCCTAGCTTGTTAAAAAACAAACCCAGGCGGATCTCCCTCGCATGTCATGCAGGACACATATACTTCTTGTCATGGGTGGCCTCCCCTTAGCTCTGCAGTAGTGATCCAACAGTGGCCAAAACTCAAGAGTAACTAATGTGGGTCTTCAAAGGTGTCTACCTTTGCACAAGATTACTCTTTGCACAGTTCTAGATAGAAGGATATTGATGCTTCTACTTCAAGGGAGTATTCACAAGATATTCAGAAAGCGAGAACAGAGCTGCATGAGGCTGAGCAAATGTTAACTCTAGTATCTGCCGTCAACGTTTGTGAAGGATAGGGTTATCTTATAATTCGTTAGCTCGTTCAAGCCCACAGCTGAGTTAATTCAGCGAAATTCCTCTTATTATTATTGTATAGTTCTGTTTAAATGTATTTAAGACATTGTCTGAGACATACGACCGGATGTAGTACATTCAAAATGATTAAATCAACTTTAGATTTGTCTTTATACAAGTAACAAATTTAATAATCAATTATATTTTAACAGTTATAAAAATGAATAATTCTTTATAGAAAAAGTTATCATCACTGGGTGATGTTATGGCGTTAAAAATTGGATAATTCACTTGGCAGCTTTTGTGTTTCTACTTAGCTGCCAATGAGTTTGTCTGTTCTGCTCAAGCTGATGTTTGGTTCTTTGTAGATGGATGCCTGATTCACACTCGTCACTGGTCACGTATGAAAGTTTTAGCACGTTCCAAGACGTTTCATGGAGTAACTACCAAGCTGGCCCCGCGTCTCTAAGGCCCGTCTGATGATGGTGTCTATCGTCGACTTCAAGCCACTTATACCCTTACTTGTTCCAGAGAAAATACCATCAGGTGGCTCCACCGACTAGTGTCATAAAAGAAGAGAACAAATACCCTCTTGAGTATTGCATTTCCCGACACAAACTTATTTGTCCCCCTCTTCCGATTCTACCATCCCATCTATCTCAGAACTGTTACCCTCGCTGAGAATTAATATTAATCCAATTGAGCGGAAAAACTTTCATTACATTTAGGTCTAATAAATTTATATTTACCTTTACATTGATTGAAAAGGTTGAAAACTTTCATTACTTTTAGAGTGAACATGTTTACAGTTACATCTACACTGATTGACAATGTTAATAATGTAATAAGTATGTACATCATTCTCTCATCATTCCCTCCCTGCTCCACATGGAACTTGGGACTACCTCTGCTTTTAGTTCTTTGTAAGAAACTCACATAAAGCAGTCACCAGCCCTTGCAGTGGTGGTTCATGAAATCATCATTCTATATGCTGAGGTTGCTTGCCTCCTATGACTTGGACATCCACTAGCAATTTTTCCATATTAATATTCGCATGTCAATATATACATATTATTTCACGTGTTAATAATGCAAAATATAGAATTATAAATGTACAACTTACCGCAAAATGTTTCTGGGATCACTGACTGACTTTTGGCTCAGAGAAATAGTTAAAGTAACTTGTTTAAGATGCCTCTTACATGTGTTCTGCGGTGTTGTTACTTTACAATGAGTTCACACTTTGACTCCGTGTTTCAGATTCCTCAGATTCTGGTTTTCCTTATTAATAATGGTAGAGTTTTCATGGGCTCTTAAGTCCTCAAGATGCTCAAACAAGTCCGATCCAATAAATGAATTCTGATTCTATTCTACTGTTATGTTTACATCATGTCTCCCAAATATGGACGTGAAACCTCCGAATATTCTCATCAGTGATTACAAATAACTTCTGACTTTTATCTCAAGTAATATCTTCGTAATAATTCTGCCGGAAGCTTATTACAACATTCCGACTCAGGTGTGTCAAACTGATAATTACCGCCCCGTCCTTGTGCAAACAACAATTCATCGTATTACCATCTGGGCTAAGACGCCACACTACTCTTATCAGCGATAATCAACCGTTGCTGGCCGTTTTCCTTGTGAAACAGGCGCCCAACTACTGGTTTACGAGAATGTTTACCAACGGATTGTTGGTTAAGGTTGCATCATCAGCCTACTCTTAACAAGGTCAAGCGAGCAAACAAACATAATAACTATTACTTAAAGGAGTGTACGGTGATATGAAAATACCAAATATCTGCTTGATAGCAGAGAAAGAAATGTGCCGACCACGGAAATTAATCAGTACGCACAACAAATGTATATGAATACGGCCGGAGAGGACAAGAGATCGGCCCAAAAATTATGTGACATTTCTTTTATTGACAGTTGGAAGATAAACATGAATTTGCCGGCTTGAAAGTTACATAACACTTCCAGGGGATGGACACCTGTGTTTGTCAACATTTATAATAACAAATAAAACGGAAGGGTTTGTTATGAATTACAGACATGAACCATCTAAAAGCAGTAGTGTCAATACATTATATGGAAGAAGTTTTAAATTGTTGGTTGTCATGAGAAGAAAGAGGGGAGAAGATATATACTAAAGCCAAAGAGTTAAATTTGCTTGGTCTAGCCAAAATAAATTAAACTAGACGACGTTTGATTGTGACTTCACCGCTTAGAAAGCTGGAGGAGCGTGGGCGAAAAGCCACATTTATTGTAGCACGTTCTCAGACTATAGCACTGTGTTCTATTGAATCAAGACGACACCTTCAGACTAGCCAGGACGGAAGAAATATAAGATTTCAGTAAAGAGGATTGGACCAAGTATTGAAGATCTCCTGAAATTAACCACCAAGAAAACTCGACTTTATAACTACTATAATTTTCAATACACTTTTATATAAGCGCATAGAATGATTAAACAATGTCAGCTGAGACAAACTGTAAACGTTAATGTCAGTCAAAGCACTATTCGCAGACGTTTACATGAATTTGGACTGGCTGCTCGACGTCCTGCAGTCAGAATCCCTCTTACTCATGCTCATCGCAGAGCCCGTGTTGCACATCCGATGGACAAGGCAACAATGGAGTCAAGTTCTCTTCACTGATGAATCTCGCTTCACTGTGTCATTCAATGATGGCAGGATTCGAGTTTGGAGACGACCAGGAGAGCGATTTACTAATGACACAATTCGAGAGGTGGATCGTTATGGTAGGGGTTCTGTCATTGTCTGGGGAGGATTCCACAGACACGGCAGGACTCCACTCTACATCATCCAAGGCAACTTGACCGGCCCAAGATATCAGAACGAAATCTTGAGACCAATTGTTCAGCCTGCTCTGGAGGCCATAGGTGGTAATGCCATCCTCCAAGATGATAACGCTCGACCCCATCGAGCTCGTGTGGTGAATGAGTTTATTCAGCAACATGGGATCATCAGGATGACGTGACCAGCTCATTCACCTGACCTTTATCCAATTGAGCACCTCTGGGATGTCCTTGGTCGAAGATTGTCAAAAAATCACCCCCTGCCAATGGATGTTGAACAGCTGACTGCATTTCTGCTTCAGAAATGGCAAGCTGTTCCTCAGGATACTCTTCGGACCCTTGTGGACTCGATGCGTCTACGCTATCTTGAATGCCTTGCTGCAAACGGTGGTCATACCCGATTTTGAAATGTCTATTTGTCCAATATCTATTGTGTGACTTTTGAAAAGGTGGGTGACACACTTCACAGCTTCATTGCGTTTGAATGTGTGTTTTCATTTCTTTACGTGACATGTCAATTTGGTATTCAATAAATGCCGTTTTGACTGATACCAATTACGTTTATATCAGATTTGTTTAATGGGGTTTCAACCAAGGTTTTTCTAAGTGGCCCTTGACTTATGACGAGTAGTATTGGCCCGATATTATTCGGAAGTCTTCCTGGGCCAGACGTCTGTAAATTAACCCAATTATAGGGGGTGAGTTGTAACATATACAAATTTATCATTTTATATTTGACATGTTTAACCCGTTGGTGGTTGTACAAGTTCATACGAGTCTGGCAACCTCAGCATATGAAAATGATAGAGTCATGAACAATCACAGCAAGCGCTGGTGACTACTTCATGCCGGTTCTCTCTGTAGTGAAATTGACAGAGATACAACGGTAAAATACCTCCAAAGATAACATGTAAGGATAAAAACATAATGCGTAGGCTGCTGATAGTACATGATCGCCCAGACCGCGGGTCATCACCCTCCATAAAAATTGACTTGCTAGACAGGAGGGGAACGGCGGATAAAAGGAAAAAAATATGACTGGAAAGATTGCGTGAGACTAGAAAGGCTAAGGAGACGCAATTGGGGGGGGGGGGGGGGGCGGGGGGGGGGGGGGGGGGGGGGGGAACGGAGAAAAGTCACGTTTCCCAAGTTAACATAAAGTAAGGAACTCGACAGAAGGGACCTTGGATATGTTACGCCACAGTCATTTATTGGTCGCTTTTGCGATACCAAGCCTTTGATTTGAATTCATCGGCAGAACGCAGATGTTTGGAATATTACAAAAATTAAAAAGTAACTTTTTTGTAATATTAATGTTAGGAATATAAAAATTAGCTGGCCGGATGGCCCATTCTGAGCAGTGAACTAATATGTTCTTAATTTTACAGACGGATAGATAATATTGAAGATAATGACAAAAGACAGTGTTGTTCACATCCGCGACAGACTGTATGGAATAAAAAGTGTCGCTATTTGCACAAAAAAAACACGACCTCGAGACGCAGGTGTTCAAATCTACTTAGTAGGGAAGCGAAGGGACATTGGTGGGAGCTGTGTCTAAATATAACTTTTAACGACAAAATTTTGGAGGGGAGAGAAAGGTTGGTTCAAAAATCAAGTACGTTTTGAAAAAAAAAACAAGTAGAGACGGACAGACTAACAGATAAACATCCATACTTGACTGAAGCATGACTGAAATGACTTTAGGGTAGGAAATTTGAATTTGAAATAAACCTAGGCAGTGATTGGCCACAGACAATCATTTTATCGGCGCTCAGACGCGCAAGTGGGGCCATTCCTCAATAGTTGTTCGATGATAGACACAGTATTTTAAAGTGTGGTGATTTCCAAATGAAAGAAAGTGAAATAAGTTCAGGGACGCCATACTATAGCCAGCAGCTCAGCTGAGTTTTGCTAGCATTTCTGTGTTCTTTATTCATAATCTGGTAAGATTGAAATTATTTCTTTGTATATTTTGAATATTGTTTAATGTTCGAGTGATTTGATACTGCCATATCATAATCTAGCCTTACAAACAAGTAGGGATTTGCTCTAGACCCCCCGCCCAAGTCAGGGTCTAGGGACCAACAATATACATAAACTCCAGCAAGGGTTAGGAAAGACAGATCAAGTGTTGAGAATAATGAAACATATTACCTATCCACTTTTAGGGAAGGAAACTAATAAATATTTTTCAGAATCTATAGTCTGGGAGGACCTATCTGATGTAAAACCACCATGGTAAATGTGCTGTTTGGTCAGAGAGATCTGACCTGTCTGTATGATGTGGTTGTTGTGTCCGTGTTGTGTCCAGACGTGGGTAGAGAATAGAATTTTGACACATAGCCAATACTTTGATTGCAGAGCTGTGAGTTTCAGTTGTGAACAAGGCGGTGTCCATTCAGTTGGTGATTTTACTCGAGTGTATCTGTGCAGTACGTTGTGACAGAGACCACTATTATTGCCCGCCAGCACGGAGAGGTGGGACCACCAGATTTCAGCACCAGAGCTACATATGCAAGATGAGTGAGCCTCTGGTCTGCTGGAAGTTCACCAACGCCTTTTAGTTACTAATACCCCATAAAATTCCTGCAATTTACTGGACACTGTGTAGTCAATATAGACAGGTGTGATGAGGCCACCCCAACAGCACAAGCATTAACTATCCTCCCAAGTAGATGACTAATAGAACATTTTAATAAAACTAACTAGTCTAGTACTTATATATGTACACTCTTGCATTTATTATGTAACATTCCATGCATTTCTTTCATAAATTTTAAATCCTTTTTTTTTTAAAAAAAAGTTCTGGTCAACATAAAACTTGATCCAGAACAAATAAATGTAATATAATTCTATCAAAAATTTTACACTCTTGAGTTAGTTCAGTGTATTATAATATTTGTTAAATATTATTAGTCTGCTTAAATATCTGTGGGTGTATCTATAACTATCACACCACATTACATATCATTACCCTAGACATTTTACATAGCCACATTCATTAAGAAAAAAAAATTGAGTGTGAGGTCGTAGTGGTAGCAAGAAAGGCCTTCTGACAATTCACAACTACATTTTATCTCAGGAGCCTTCACAGCTGGCCTCATACATTACATTTAGTAATATCACCATCATACAATACCATCAAACCCACTACATACATTGGGGTCTTGTCCAGGGATAATTAGCCCAACAGTAATATTAGGATCTCCTGGTTGGAGAAATAAAATTAGGGGAAAAAAAAATTGTGAAATTCCCTTTAAAATTAAAAGTGTCCCTGCAGATAAAAGTTGGTGAATCTTCACAGCCAGTGATAATTAATTAGTTAACTGGTTAGTTAGAATTAGTTAGACTATAGTCATAAGAAGTACTTAGTGTATTTACTGGTTAGAGATTTAGCTTGTATATTATTATATTGTCTGAAAAGTATGGCGGAGCTAGCAAAATTCCGATCAGCTGCTGTGCTGACCGCAAAGGAGATGGGAATGGATGGTCAAATTTTAATTCAATATGTAACGGCTGAATGTGATAAATATATTGAAAGGGAAGATAGAAAGGTAGCTGAAGAGAAGAGGTTACAAATTGAGGCTGATAGAGAAATTAAGAGGCTGCAGATTGAGGCAGAAGAAAAACGACAGCAAAGGGAGGCAGAAGAAAAAAGGTTGACGCAAAGGGAGGCAGAAGAAAAAAGGTTGACTGCCGAAAGGGAGGCAGAAGATAGAAGGTTGCAAAGGGAGCACGAATTACGACTAAGGGAGCTGGAATTACAAGGCCCGGCTCCTGAAAATGGTGCCAGCCCTTTTGCCTCAGATGCTACGCCCAGTCTGGGAGCCTCAAACTCAGCTATGGGGTTTCATTTAGACCATTTTGTTGAAAAAGACGATGACATAGAGGGGTACCTAGGACGTTTTGAGTTATTAGCTACTACATATGGGTTAGAGAGAGAGAGGTGGAGTTTAAAGCTATCACAGGGATTGAGAGGTACTTCTTATGAAGTATTTGCCAAAATGAACAGGGAAGACCAAGACAATTATGACATGTTAAAGCAGGCTTTGTTATTAAGGTACGAGAAGAATGGTGAATTTTATCGTAAGAAATTTAGAAATGCCAAACTGTTGTCTGGGGAGACATACCACCAATTCTCTGCTAGACTAGAAACCTATTTGGAGAAATGGACGGCTCTGGGGAAGACCCAAGATCTTAAAGAAATGATCATGATTGAGCAATTGAGAGAGTCCATGGCTCCAGACATGAGAAAATTTCTCATGGAACAAGGTGCAGAGAAGTTGGGGGAAATTTTAAATGTTGCTGAGAGGTATCAGGCAGCTCAGGCAGAGGTAAGTGGTGCTAAAAAGAAGCACATAGACAATTTTAAAGCTCCACAGCAATTTAATAAATTTGATAATAGAGAGCAGGGAAATAAAGGTAGGACAAACTTTGAGCGGCCAAGAAATGACTATCGCGACAGAAACTCACAGTTCAATGACCAAAAGTTCAATGAAAGAAAACCGTTGAACCAAGGAAAAAGATGGTGTAAATGGTGCAAGAAGGATAACCATAACACCGAATTTTGTAGAAGGAAACCTTCAAACATTGCTGCAATGAAGTCGGGGACGCGAAGATTAAAGGTTAATCCTAATGGACAACAGGAACCTTATCACCCCCCAGTTTGTGAGGATGTTATTTGTAATGGGGTCACCATAAGGTGCCTTTATGATACAGGTTTGGATTATGATTCAGTTGTGAAGTCTAGCCTAGTGGACCCAAGTCAGTATACCACAGAAACAGTGGAAATACAAGGGGCGACTAAGGACATACCACTCATGACACTTCCCATCGCAAGGATAACGGTGAAAACTCGCTATGTGGAGGGAGAAATCAGAGCAGCAGTGATAGATGAACCAATCTACCCTCTGATATTGGGGTGTAGATACGTCTTCTTGGGGAATCCCGAGAAACCTGTGATCATGGCGACAGTGCAGACCAGGTCACAGAAGAAGGAGGAAGAAGGTGAACCTATAAATGCTCATCCAGAGGAGATGAGGAAGGCGCAGGCTGAGGATAGGACACTCAAGCCCTGTTTTAAAAAATTGCCCAAATGCCACACACCTCCGAGCAAGGGGGAATATTTCATGAAGAACAATCTCTTATATAGGAAGACAGGAACTAGATCCCCTGGTCACGGACAGTTAGTTCTTCCCAAGATATATAGGGCAAACTTAATAAGGAGCTTACATGTTGGAAAGATGGTGACCATGAGAAAGTCGGTACCATCTGCCAAAAGATTGCTCGAAAATACTATTGGCCCGACGTAAATGTCGATGTTGAAAACTTTGTAGAAGCATGTGGCGTATTTCATGAGGGAACACCCACAAAGGGAAAATATGTGCAGGACCTAGAAACGCCACGGGGCAACTTTAGGCCTGAAAGGAAAACTAATTATACTCGGGTAGACAAAGTGGAATGGGAGCCCCCTTTTCACACCCAGTCTTCACTTGAATGGATTAACATGGCCACTATGCGAAGAGTACAAAGAAGAAATTTTACCCAGGATAAGATGACAATCCCTCGGTCAGACTTATATAAACTGGAAGAACAGACAAGAGAGCGAAGATCTCTCATAAACAATCTAAGTGGGGAGACAAACCCCAGAGAAAAATTGGTAGTGGTCGATTTGTGAGTGATGATTCTAGGAAGAAAAGTCCTCATTATAGAGCTTCTAATGGACGGGACCCGATGGGTTCCATGAAAAATAAGTATGATAAATTAAAGATCCAGATGTAACTCTATTAAGGACCTGGACAGATGAGAAGGCGGAAGAGACTGTTACCTCATCGTATCAATACGTGAACGAACTGACCACTCGTTTGAAAGCTGGATGGAAACTGGCAAATGATAATTTGAAGCAAGCCAGGAAGAAACATGCAGCATATTTTAATAGGAAGGCAAAGGACAGGGAACTGGCAGTCGGAGAGAAGGTGCTGCTTCTACTACCCGGAAGCCAGAATAAATTACAAATTGGTTGGCAAGGTCCATATACGGTTCTAGAGAAGGTGTCTAGAACAAACTATAAAATTGACAAAAAGGGGAAGGAGAAAGTTTATCATGTAAACCTGTTAAAGAAGTATCTGGACAGACCACTCCAGGAAAGCACCCCCTTATTGACCTTGGCTATTGCAACCCAGATGCAAAAAGAACCACTCACCTCACATGAATACCCATTACATCCTTGTGAAACCGCAGCACAGGTAAAAGTCAGTAAGCACCTGACTAAAAACCAGAGGGAGAGAGTTCAACAGGTTCTGGAGGAACATACAGATGTATTAACAGATAAACCAGGCCATACAAATTTGCTACAGTATGACATGAAACTGGTAGACTCAAACCCAATCTGTATGAGAGCCTATTCTATTCCGTTCGCGAAGGAGAAGGCATTGAAGGAAGAAATAGAGTATTTGTTGAAGGAGGGGATTATTTCGCACAGTGAATCATCTTTTAGTTCTAGTGTCGTTTTGTTGAGAAAACCGTCTGGGGAACACAGACTGTGCATAGATTACAGGAAACTGAATGCTGTCACAGAAGGACAAGTGGATCCATTACCAGACACAAAACAGTTATTTGCCAGACTGAACAAGGCAAAATACTTTTCAAAGGTGGATCTTAGTAAAGGCTATTACCAGATCCCAGTGAAGCCTGAAGTGAGACCTTATTTGGCTTTTAGCACTTCGGATGGACATTATGAATTCAATATGCTACCATTCGGACTGAAAAATGCTCCGAGTGTGTTTTTCAAGGATGATGCGCAAATTGTTGGATCCCCTGAATAACCCATGTATCACGAATTTCATGGATGATATTCTCGTCGCCACAGAGACATTTGAAGAACACATTGAAGCTCTGGAGATGTTGTTTGATAGACTTCGGGAGGCGAACTTAACTGCTAGGCCAACAAAATGTTGTATTGGATGCAAAGAGTTGGAATTCTTGGGACACACTGTATATCAGGGTAATATGACCCCTGATCCTAAGAACTTGGAAAAACTGCAGAGAGCACCTAGGCCGCAAACAAAAAAGGACGTGCGATCATTTGTGTCGTTATGCGGATTTTATCAGAAATACATCAAGAATTTTAACGCTATTTGTGCTCCTCTGACTGATCTGACTCGCAAGGGACTTCCAGATAAAATTATTTGGACTGCACAATGTGAACTAGCGTTCCAAGAGTTAAAGGAAAAACTCACTAGCAAGCCGATTCTCAAACTGCCTAATTAGAGTAGTGGCAGACGTGAGGAGTAATTTTACCTATGTGTATCGCTGGTTTTGGAACTTGCCATAGGCATGTTTTCAAGTGGGGAGATGTGTAGTGAAATTGACAGAGATACAACGGTAAAATACCTCAAAAGATAACATGTAAGGATAAAAACATAATGCGTAGGCTGCTGATAGTACATGATCGCCCAGACCGCGGGTCATCACCCTCCATAAAAATTGACTTGCTAGACAGGAGGGGAACGGCGGATAAAAAGGAAAAAATATGACTGGAAAGATTGCGTGAGACTAGAAAGGCTAAGGAGACGCAATTGGGGGGGGAAACGGAGAAAAGTCACGTTTCCCAAGTTAACATAAAGTAAGGAACTCGACAGAAGGGACCTTGGATATGTTACGCCACAGTCATTTATTGGTCGCTTTTGCGATACCAAGCCTTTGATTTGAATTCATCGGCAGAACGCAGATGTTTGGAATATTACAAAAATTAAAAAGTAACTTTTTTGTAATATTAATGTTAGGAATATAAAAATTAGCTGGCCGGATGGCCCATTCTGAGCAGTGAACTAATATGTTCTTAATTTTACAGACGGATAGATAATATTGAAGATAATGACAAAAGACAGTGTTGTTCACATCCGCGACAGACTGTATGGAATAAAAAGTGTCGCTATTTGCACAAAAAAACACGACCTCGAGACGCAGGTGTTCAAATCTACTTAGTAGGGAAGCGAAGGGACATTGGTGGGAGCTGTGTCTAAATATAACTTTTAACGACAAAATTTTGGAGGGGAGAGAAAGGTTGGTTCAAAAATCAAGTACGTTTTGAAAAAAAAAAAACAAGTAGAGACGGACAGACTAACAGATAAACATCCATACTTGACTGAAGCATGACTGAAATGACTTTAGGGTAGGAAATTTGAATTTGAAATAAACCTAGGCAGTGATTGGCCACAGACAATCATTTTATCGGCGCTCAGACGCGCAAGTGGGGCCATTCCTCAATAGTTGTTCGATGATAGACACAGTATTTAAAGTGTGGTGATTTCCAAATGAAAGAAAGTGAAATAAGTTCAGGGACGCCATACTATAGCCAGCAGCTCAGCTGAGTTTTGCTAGCATTTCTGTGTTCTTTATTCATAATCTGGTAAGATTGAAATTATTTCTTTGTATATTTTGAATATTGTTTAATGTTCGAGTGATTTGATACTGCCATATCATAATCTAGCCTTACAAACAAGTAGGGATTTGCTCTAGACCCCCCGCCCAAGTCAGGGTCTAGGGACCAACAATATACATAAACTCCAGCAAGGGTTAGGAAAGACAGATCAAGTGTTGAGAATAATGAAACATATTACCTATCCACTTTTAGGGAAGGAAACTAATAAATATTTTTCAGAATCTATAGTCTGGGAGGACCTATCTGATGTAAAACCACCATGGTAAATGTGCTGTTTGGTCAGAGAGATCTGACCTGTCTGTATGATGTGGTTGTTGTGTCCGTGTTGTGTCCAGACGTGGGTAGAGAATAGAATTTTGACACATAGCCAATACTTTGATTGCAGAGCTGTGAGTTTCAGTTGTGAACAAGGCGGTGTCCATTCAGTTGGTGATTTTACTCGAGTGTATCTGTGCAGTACGTTGTGACAGAGACCACTATTATTGCCCGCCAGCACGGAGAGGTGGGACCACCCGATTTCAGCACCAGAGCTACATATGCAAGATGAGTGAGCCTCTGGTCTGCTGGAAGTTCACCAACGCCTTTTAGTTACTAATACCCCATAAAATTCCTGCAATTTACTGGACACTGTGTAGTCAATATAGACAGGTGTGATGAGGCCACCCCAACAGCACAAGCATTAACTATCCTCCCAAGTAGATGACTAATAGAACATTTTAATAAAACTAACTAGTCTAGTACTTATATATGTACACTCTTGCATTTATTATGTAACATTCCATGCATTTCTTTCATAAATTTTAAATCTTTTTTTAAAAAAAAAGTTCTGGTCAACATAAAACCTGATCCAGAACCAATAAATGTAATATAATTCTATCAAAAATTTTACACTCTTGAGTTAGTTCAGTGTATTATAATATTTGTTAAATATTATTAGTCTGCTTAAATATCTGTGGGTGTATCTATAACTATCACACCACATTACACATCATTACCCTAGACATTTTACATAGCCACATTCATTAAGAAAAAAAAATTGAGTGTGAGGTCGTAGTGGTAGCAAGAAAGGCCTTCTGACAATTCACAACTACATTTTATCTCAGGAGCCTTCACAGCTGGCCTCATACATTACATTTAGTAATATCACCATCATACAATACCATCAAACCCACTACACTCTCACAGGGAAGAACAAGCAGAAGTAGCCCCAGGCTCCAAGTGGAGCAGGGAGTGGATGATGATGACAACATGGTGTACATATTTATAATATTAACATATTAATAAGTTTTTATGTATATTTAAACATGTAAATACCAGGGAAAAGTCGTTTCCGTTGTCCAGTCATATTTGTTCATCAAATTAACTGAGAGCAACGATGGTTTTCCATCCAATCAACTGGGTTTATGATTGATGCTTTTACGGTAAAATTACTGAGAAAACAGGTGCGGCGGAAGTGACAGCGATAGGCGCTCGACTTCTGTCAGGAAACCAGTACTTAGTAGAGACATTTGTTTCTTCTAAAGTTTGTGGTACAAGTTGGTGATACCAGTTCGTGGTACAAGTTGGTGATAACAGTTCGTGGTACAAGTGGAGATATCAGTGTGTGATACCAGTTTGATACGAGTTTGTGGATCAAGAGCTTGAAGACACTTACCATGACATTAGGAGCGGTTACCCCTGCAATTACGCCTGGGACGTGCCCTCACCACGTAAGTCGACGATTACGGAGCAGCCAGCAAACCATTTCAACATCTGGCCAGTTAAGTAATTTTAATCTGGCCCAAGCAAAATAATTCTTACCACCATTTCAAAACACCTTCACCAGTTTTCGATGAGGAAAAACTCTAGTGTAAATTCACTCACGTCACTTATTTATTTACTCATGTTAAACCACAATTGATTATAAAATTTGTTGTATGTATTTACAAATTAATAGTTGATTTAATTATTGCAAACGAAGTGCACACGTATGAGTCATTTTAAATATAAATACAACAGAGATACTTAAGAAATATTTTACGGAATAATTCAGTTGGGGGCTCAGAAACGAGCAAATGTATCTTTATCTTCATAGAAGGGGCGGGCAGATGCAAAGTTCACGTCTGCCTTGATAAATTCAGCATTGTGCTTGATTTCTGAAATATCCTATGAAGACTCACTAGAATAGAAGCACCATCTTTCTATTAGCAACTCTACCAAGAGTAATCTAGAGTGAAAGTAGATACCTTTAAAGACCCTCATTGTATACTCTAAATTGTTGCCATTGTTGGACCATCACTGCTTAGCAGGGGAGGCTATCCCGTAACAGGACTTGAGAACAAGGATTGCCTTGTATTGTTTTTAAACAGATTTCCTCAATCTATGTCCTATTCATCACCAGTCTTTTTCTCATCTCATCATCCACTGACACTTGTGTAGTACTTGCCATCTCATCATCCACGGACACTTGTGTAGTACTTGCCATCTCATCATCCACTGACACTGTGTAGTACTTGCCATCTCATCATCCACTGACACTGTGTAGTACTTGCCATCTCATCATCCACGGACACTTGTGTAGTACTTGCCATCTCATCATCCACTGACACTGTGTAGTACTTGCCATCTCATCATCCACGGACACTTGTGTAGTACTTGCCATCTCATCATCCACTGACACTGTGTAGTACTTGCCATCTCATCATCCACGGACACTTGTGTAGTACATGCCATCTCATCATCCACGGACACTTGTGTAGTACTTGCCATCTCATCATCCACTGACACTGTGTAGTACTTGCCATCTCATCATCCACTGACATTGTGTAGTACTTGCCATCTCATCATCCACGGACACTTGTGTAGTACTTGCCATCTCATCATCCACTGACACTGTGTAGTACTTGCCATCTCATCATCCACTGACACTGTGTAGTACTTGCCATCTCATCATCCACGGACACTTGTGTAGTACTTGCCATCTCATCATCCACTGACACTGTGTAGTACTTGCCATCTCATCATCCACGGACACTTGTGTAGTACTTGCCATCTCATCATCCACTGACACTGTGTAGTACTTGCCATCTCATCATCCACGGACACTTGTGTAGTACTTGCCATCTCATCATCCACGGACACTTGTGTAGTACTTGCCATCTCATCATCCACTGACACTGTGTAGTACTTGCCATCTCATCATCCACTGACACTGTGTAGTACTTGCCATCTCATCATCCACGGACACTTGTGTAGTACTTGCCATCTCATCATCCACTGACACTGTGTAGTACTTGCCATCTCATCATCCACGGACACTTGTGTAGTACTTGCCATCTCATCATCCACTGACACTGTGTAGTACTTGGGGAAGTTGAGGGGAACTGCGGTAAGACGTGGAATACAATGGGTGGGTTTGAAAAAAAATCGAAAAAAGGTGATTCGTCTTACGAGGACAAAAGACAAAGATCATATGTAAACGTTGCTGCAAAACTTATATTGGCCAAACAGGCAAACGACTTGGGGACAGATTCAGCCAGCACTTAAATGACATCGCTCAGCAAAAGTCCACACCAGTTGCCATACACTTCAATGGTCCTGACCACCATGGTCCCATCGACATCCAGGTCACAGCGATCCGATCCTGCTCCTCTGACACTGCCAGCCGAGAACAGCTTGAGAACCGTCTTATACACCGCATGGGGTGTCTAAAACCAGCCGGTCTCAACACTTTTCACACCTTTGTCTGAGGTCACCCTTTCCTCTCTTGCTCTATTTGACTCTTTCCACTCTTATCCTATTCTTCTATTTGTATGCCATATACATTTTTTAATTTCATATTTATTTATCTCCCACTCATTCTGTCCTCTTCTATTTCCAGTCCCCACTTTTATCCCGTTGGGTAGTTTATTGTCCGGTTTCGTTTTTTAGTTTTTCAGTATGTATTGTGTACACCCGGCGGCGGAAGTCGCTTTCTGTTCAGCCACGCGCTCTTCAACAAGACAGCGAATTTCGGTTCTTGCCTTCAGGGAAGTACCCAGTTTTTATTTTATTATTTTATTAAGTTTTTTATGTGTCCTATCTAGACTTCACTTTCTTTCCTTTCCTGACGAAGGCCTTGTGGCCGTAACGTAGACTATTTTCTTTGTCTTTTGTCCTCGTAAGACGAATCACCTTTTTTCGATTTTTTTTCAAACCCACCCATTGTGTAGTACTTGCCATCTCATCATCCACGGACACTTGTCTAGTACTTGCCATCACTTCTACATTGTTGTGTTTTTTTTATCTGCCTCTGTTTCTTTTACTGCCGGGATTCTAGAAAAAGGACTGCCTTGTAAAGCTAAAGGCTGGCTTCCTCAGCATGAGTCCAATCCAACGCTAACGCCATCTTCTCATCTCTTGTCCAACTGGCACTTGTCTGGTTGCTTCCAGCACTTTCCACATTGTCATACCACTTCAATACTTCTATTCTATACGGGCACCGATTTATAAAAGCTGTGAGTTGTCATATTTGTAGTTCTCCATGTTTCACATCCATACAATAGGCCCGGCTCATCATTTGAAATGAAGATTTTTATTAATGTACTGGGCATGACGAATTTTGACTTTCATACATTTCCAAATGCAGTGCAGAACCTGCTGCCTTTAAAAAAAAATTCTTACTCTTATCTAGGAAGGCCCAGTATAAAAGTACATTTTAGTTAGTTGGAACCTGTTGTCTCGAAGACAAGTTCTCGTACACACATAACATCCACACAAAAAGTACATACATACAATTAATAAAAAAAACAACCAAAAAAGCCCACACACGTAGGGAAATGAGTAAGGATGGGCAAGTGTAATAACCGGAAGTGCCTATCAAAAGTGCCCATTTTGAAGATAAAGTTCCAAATGATGCCAATCGTCCGGTCAAAAATCTTTCAGTGATTACTGGGACGTTTGTCACACTCCCAAACAGGGGTCGATAACTCATTGGCCAACCTTATCTCATATCAGTTAGATACTGCCTCAGGAGAATGTTTTCTGGGGAAGGCTACAGGAACCTTATAGCGTAAACATTTTCAATATCAAATTTTATTTGTTATACATTGCCACATATACTATGTGCGGTGTCTTCCATTATTGTAGTCGTTAATGTAACATGCACTCACTCACTGACTCACTCACTGACTCACTAACTCACTGACTCACTAACTCACTCACTCACTCAATCACTCAATCACTCAATCACTCAATCACTCTCTCACTCACTCACTTAATCACTCACTCACTCACTCACTCACTCACTCACTCACTCACTCACTCACTCACTCACTCACTCAATCTATCAATCACTCTCTCACTCAATCACTCTCTCACTCACTCAGTTAATCACTCACTCACTCACTCACTCACTCACTCTCTCACTCACTCACTCACTTAATCAATCACTCATTCACTCACTCACAAACTCACTCACTCACTCAATCTATCAATCACTCTCTCACTCAATCACTTAATCAATCACTCACTCACTCACTCACAAACTCACTCACTCACTTAATCTATCAATCACTCTCTCACTCAATCACTCTCTCACTTACTCACTTAATCAATCACTCATTCACTCACTCACTGACTGACTGACCGACACACCCACTCACTGAATCACTCACTGAATCACTCACTGACTGACTAACTGACTCACTGACTGACTGACTGACTCACTCACTCATTCACTGACTGACTAACTGACTCTTTGATTGACTCACTCACTCACTCACTCATTCACTGACTGACCCACTGACTCACTGACTGACTGACTGACTCACTCACTGACTGACTCACTCACTCACTCATTCACTAACTCATTCACTCATTTCCTCACTCACGTCTTCATTCACTCACTCACTCATTCATTTATTCACTCATTTAATCACTCACTCACTCCCTCACTCACTCATACCTATGTTCACTACTCATTCATTCATTTCTTCATTCATTCACTCACTTACTCGCTCGCTCATTCACTCACGCACTCACTCATTCACTCACTCACTCACTCACTCACAAACTCACTCACTCACTCAATCTATCAATCACTCTCTCACTCAATCACTCTCTCACTCACTCACTTAATCAATCACTCATCCACTCACTCACTGATTCACTGACTGACTGACTGACACACTCACTTACTGAATGACTCACTGAATCACTGACTAACTGACTGACTGACTGACTCACTCACTCACTGACTCACTGACTGACTGACTAACTGACTGACTCACTCACTCACTGACTGACTCACTGACTGACTCACTCACTCACTGACTCACTCACTCACTCACTGACTGACTGACTCACTCACTGACTGACTGACTCACTGACTGACTCACTCACTGACTGACTCACTCACTCACTGACTCACTCACTCACTGACTGACTGACTCACTCACTGACTGACTGACTCACTCACTGACTGACTGACTCACTGACTGACTCACTCACTGACTGACTCACTCACTCACTCACTGACTCACTGACTGACTGACTGACTCACTCACTGACTGACTGACTGACTGACTGACTCACTCACTCACTCACTCGCTCATTCACTCACTCACACCTATGTTCACTAATTCATTCACCAACATACGAACTCACTCATTCATTCACTCACTCACTGACTCACTCATTCACACCTATGTTCACTCACTCACTCATTCACTCGCTCACTTATTCACTCGCTCACTCACTCACACCTATGTTCACTAATTCATTTACTCACTCATTCACTCACTTACTCACTCACTCACTCATTCACTCACTCACTTATTCACTCGCTCACTCACTCACTCACTCACTCACTTATTCACTCGCTCGCTCACTCACTCACTTATTCACTCGCTCACTCACTCACTCACTTATTCCAGTAGCCCTATTCCTTTTTTGTCGCCCCCAGAGACCCCCCGGGACCAGAAGGACTTTAATATTTGATAAATTCTGTAAGCACCAAACACGGCGTATGTTAACACTGAGATAACATTAGAATTAAACAAAGGACTTTAATATTTTATAAATATTTGTCTGTGTGACGAAAGTAACTATTATTATTTCTGTGATTGCAGTACATATTTTATATTCGTACAACTGTTTAAAGTACTTGTATGTCGTATGACCGACCATTCGTGATTTCCACTTTTTTTTATCAACCAGCACAGCTGCCAGTTATTACTAAAATATATTATTTGAATGACACAAAGGCATAAGTGTTTTCGCTGTCGAAAAAGTGACACTTTGAGTAAGTTACACTGTTTTAACAAATGTCCTCTCATAAAAGTGTCCGTCATTTGGCCAGATGCGGTGATGGTTCTCTGCTCTTAAGGACATTTATTCATTGATGCACTGTGTCGTATATACTGTAGTTATTATATATATATATTAAACACATATTTAACGTTAGTGATTGTGACGAGTAAATTTCTGAAATTCCCAGACCCGTAATTCATATGATGACAAACTCAGCAGCTCTGGTTAAACAACTTAATGAATTCTGCTTATAGTACGTTTTTGTTCATCAAACACTAAAACATGCGCGTGTCACGTGGGCTCACGAGCAGCGTTCAACTTGTGTCATTGTCACACTAGTGTCTTCCTGTTCAATATTCAATACCTCACAACAAGGCAGTGACGGCTGGGACTTGCGCGTGCGCCAGATCAGATCGATGTGGGGCAGGGTTGACAAGAAGAAAGAGGTAGATAGACGTGATACTGGCCAGAGAGGTTGAGACCGCTCACTTGGACCGCTCATCGTAGGCGGCGCTTACCTATCTCAGCAGCCAATCACAGACCACAGCAGCGGTGCTTTGTGGAACCTTGCAGGCTGCTGTGGGAAGGGGAGGGTGGACACCGGCTTGGACGAGATTCTTGAACAAACATGGCTCAAAGTTTTACCTCGTAGCAAACTATTTTTTCTAACTAGACAAGAGATTTTTCAGTTGTGTAGAGACCGCCACCCCCATATTGTGGTTATGGCTGAGGGAGGTAGACTATTCTTGAATCAGAATTAAGACTTTGTTTTGTGGTTGATTTGATTTCAGCATACATCAGGTGGAAGAGCTGGAGTGAATATACAGGTATGAGAGATTTCATGAAATATATGTGTTTGTTTGTGTGTGTGCTTTTTAAAAAAAAAATTTGGTTTCATTTTGTTGATTAATACTTTCAGTAGACAAAGCGTTAGACATTTCAAAATATAATGGAACATATTTGAACCACATTATTCGCACTTTATAATGTATGATTTCTGTTTTATAACTAAACATTCTTTCAACAAAGTAAATTAACTTTTCAGACTAAACACTTCGTGTGTCCTGTCAGTCTTCTTTGATCTGAACTTCATCTTTGGAACTGTCGGAAGTACTCATAGTTCCTGCCGGAAGTGACACCTGAGTGTATTCTGCTCACCACGTGACTTAGCAAGCCGTGCAGGTGAGCAAGAATGTCCGATCTGTTTCTGTCATACTTTGAGAGTTGACGCGAGTCACATGAGCGCTGGCTAAGCTTGAATTATTCGGCTCTGAGAAGATCTTCCTGTGACGCCACCATCAGTATCCAATTTCTGTCCCACACAGACATTATCCTACAGGTCCATTAGCGCCGGAGCGAAAAATTTGAATAATCACTGGCTTCATGCTCCTTTTTATAGCATGTCGGACACCCCTGCTCCAGTGGGACCTGAGTTCATTACAAGTTTATGTGGTAAACTCCCATCACCCATCACCCCCCACAGACGGGACACTGACCCTGGTGTAAGGAGAAGTTTTGTTTTCCACGCCATATTTGAACATCAGCTTGACAATTAATGCCAGTGTTCTTGAAGGTTTTATTATACCTCCCACTCCATTTTATTCAGTCACACTGTTTATAACCAGCACAATTAGAAGTGAGCAGAAAATAGTACAAAGCAGAAAGACTAGATGTCGGTATGAAGCTCTGAAATAAAACGGTCTCGTCCATTGTTATTTCTCCAGAAACTTGATTTTTCACTCTTCAAGTAGATCACAACAACTTGCTTCACAATGACAATCCCGTCTCGCATACTGGACATCGGATACTCCAGATGGCACAGATTCCAGGACAGGATTCGCGATCCGAAATCTCAGCGGCGTCTTGTGCTGGTAATCGTGTGTATTGCCCTCCTGCTGGACAATATGCTATACATGGTAATCGTGCCGATCATTCCGAATTTTCTGACACTTCAAAATGAGCTGAAAGAAGAGACGAAATATCAGTATCGATATTACGATGTAACCCATTCATCTAATATATCCATAGGCGTAACCCATAGCTATGTTCTGGCCCATAAACTTAACCCTAGCGGCCAGTTTAAGGATGGAGAGATAGTCAACGTCCCTGAAGACGCCGTTCTGGCCACGAACAACACCCTGCATCCCGACCACCACGACAACAGAATTTACCTGCTGAGAATTCCCGTGCCCCCGCCGCCGATTTCCTATGGTGACGAGGGTTTAGCTATAGGCGTCTTGTTCGCTTCCAAAGCAATTTTCCAGCTGTGTGTGAACCCTTTCACTGGAGGTCTCATAGACAGGATAGGTTATGACATTCCCATGATGATCGGTTTGACCATAATGTTTTTCTCAACTTCCGTGTTCGCACTTGGAGAAAGTTACGCTGTGTTGTTCTTAGCTCGAAGTCTACAAGGGTTAGGCTCAGCCTTCGCGGACACCTCAGGTCTGGCTATGATAGCTGATCGATTCACTGAAGAAGCTGAAAGAACCAAGTCTCTTGGCATAGCCCTGGCATTTATTTCCTTCGGCAGCCTGTTTGCCCCGCCGTTTGGAGGAATTTTGTACGAATTTGCTGGAAAAACGGTGCCATTTGTCATCCTTGCTGTGGTGTGCCTCATAGACGGCATTCTTATGATTATGGTGATGAAACCCGTTCGTCTGGAACGTTCCATGCTTTCTCGTGAAGAAAGACCAATCGGGACCCCAATTTACAGACTTCTCATGGACCCATATATCGCTATCGCTGCCGGTGCTCTAGCCATGGCTAACGTGTCTCTAGCTTTCCTGGAGCCCACCATTTCCTTATGGATGAAAGTCACGATGGGTGCAGACGAGTGGCAGATTGGCTTCTGTTGGCTTCCCGCCTTCATACCGCACGTGATTGGCGTGTACATCACCGTGAAACTTGCTTACAAGTTTAAACAATACCAGTGGGTGATGGCGCTTATCGGTCTTGCCATGGAAGGCATTTTCTGCTTCTTTATTCCATTCTGTACCACGTTCTTTGCTGTCATCTTCCCCATCATGGGCGTTTGCTTTGGCATTGCCCTCGTCGATACTGCTCTTCTGCCCATGCTTGGGTATCTAGTAGATGTTCGACATTCCAGCGTGTACGGAAGTGTGTACGCCATCGCAGACATCTCCTACTCCCTGGCATACGCCATTGGTCCCATCGTTGCTGGCAGTATCGTTTCCAGTATTGGATTCATGTGGCTCAACATTCTCATCTTCTTGACCAACGTCATGTACGCCCCTCTGCTCTTTTTCCTTCGCAACATCTACCTGTACAAACCGTTCGATAATGATAACGAAGTTCTCATCGATGACCCACCACCAAAGAGTTACAACACCTACGTCCAGAACGGCGGACTGCATGGGAAGCCGGACATTATCCAAAACGGGGACAACTTTGCCAACCACCTGAAGATAAGCAACAAAAAGAGCAACGAAATCGACTGCTACCCACCCCCCACGGAGCCAGAGTACGTCTACAGTAAAGACACTTCATACAATTTTTACAACCAGTTTCACTGATAGTCACAGTTTTCATGTAGGGTCTGGACACTGCTGTGCTGTGTGTGAAACTGGTGACAGTATCAAGATATCACAACTTTTTTGGTCGTGAGAAGTAGGGTAGTGAGTAGTGAGGAAGAGAGGAGTGGGAGAGTGAGAAGTGTGAAAATCAGGAGTGTAAAAATGAGGAGTGAGGAAAGAAGGAGTGGGGAAATGAGGAGTATGGAAGTGAGAACAGGAGAAGTGAGGAGTGGGGAATGTAGGAGCGTGGAATAGAGTAGTGTGGGAGTGAGAGGTGAGGAAGCGATGAGTGAGGAAGAGAGGAGTGTAGAAGTGAGGAATCTGCATTTGTAGATCGTGGAAGTGAGTGGATAATGTGTGATGATGAGTGAGAAAGACGCGGAGAATGATTACTTAATTGAGAAAATTGGAAAGATAATGTTAGTGAAGAAAGAATGCTGCAGATTTAGGAGGGACACAGCGAAGGAGTGGGAGAGATAGAGAGGGAGAGAGAGAGGGAGTGTGAGAGATAGAGAGGGAGAGAGACTTGGAGGAAGAGAGAGAATAAACGAAAGTCATAATGAAGGAGAATAACAGAAAATAATATTCATCATGTTTAGACTGCATGGGTAGTGTCACGTGACACGATGGCTAGATACAATATTCATCATGTTTAGACTGCATGGGTAGTGTCACGTGACACGATGGCTAGATAAAATATTCATCATGTTTAGACTGCATGGGTAGTGTCACGTGACACGATGGCTAGATAAAATATTCATATTTACTTATAACTAAGACATTGCTGCCACATTTATGTCGTTTGTTAAAACACAACTTTGTTAGCTTATGTAATTGATATGTTAATTTAGTATGTACAGAAGTTCGTGGTAAACATATCTTTCTTCTACTTCTTCTTCCGTCCTTAGCCACCGACCGTCAAAGCAGTCAGTGGCCATTACGCCTAGTGGCGTCTTAGGGCAACAGCAGATAGGTTTTCTTTGCCATTGTTTCCCATCACGCCTAATGGCGTCTTTAGGGCAACGGCAAATCAATCCATTTGCTGTTGTTTTCGTAATCGAAGTGACTGGCAAACGGGTGATCAGCCCGTTGTGCAGAAACATATCTTTACATAGGGAGCCGCGCTAGCGTAGTGGTTACAACACCGCTCTGGCGACCGGATGATACAGGATCAAACCCGGGCGACGGCATTTGAGGATTTTTCGTCGACCGGGATTTGGACTGGATTAACTCGAGACCTGGCGAGGACATTTGAAGGAGTGTCGTCGACCAGGGACTGGCGGCTCCTGAGCCGACTCAGCTCCAATGGGTACCTCCGAAAACGGCGAGTATATGCCTGAATGGCGAGGGACACTTGTCTCTGTACAAGAAAATAGGATACTCACGTAAAAATCAATGTCAGGTTAGACATTAAGAAAATAATAACCTGAGATTTCGCCTCGAGTATTAGCGGGCGTACCAAAAAAAAAAAAAAAAAAACGTAGAGAAATAGTTTGAAATGTATAAAATTGTCCATATGACCCAGTAGAACTGACCTTCGTTTATCTTGCGCCAGCAACTGTATCCATGTTGGTGAGACTCTAACCTGACAAAGTTCTCCATTCCTGTGAAATTATTCCACCTCTAACATACAGACATATCTAGCCACTTAGCTCCTGGCAAGAACCGTTAAGGTTTCACAAAAACAAACAAACAAACTGACTAACAATGGAGAAGGCTCTCACACAAAAGAGGTCAACAAAAGTTAATCAGTCGATCTTTGAATTGTTTTTACAATTTGGAGAAAAGAGACATTACCGAGGACAAGCCATATTATCCGTTAGTTTCATAAACATCGTCTCACGTATTTTCTAAGCTACTTTCAGTTCGTGACAGGTCAGACGACTTGCCATCTCCACACATAACGTCAGCTGTAATTGATCTCCAACGTTTTTTGTCTCTGACTCTGATGGACCACTCTTTCCTGTCCAAATGTTGATGTTATCTTCCCATTTATAGCGAGGACCACTCTTTCCTGTCCATCCGTTGATGTCATTTTCCCATTTATAGCGATGTCTTCCTCTTGCCTTCAACTCCATTATGGTCTGTAGCAAGGTGTTTTGTCTGTCTATATGACCAAAATATTTGAGTTGTCTAATTTTGATCTAATTCATGATCACCCTATCACATAGAAGAGATAACATATAGCCCGATACTATCACATAGAAGAGATAAAAAATAGCCCGATATTTTCACATAGAAGAGATAGCCAGATACTATCACATAGAAGAGATAACCTCATATTATCACATTGACGAGATGAAAGATAACCCGATACTATCACATAGAAGAGATAGCCCGATACTATCAAATAGAAGAGATTAGAAGATAGCCCGATACTATCACATAGAAGAGATAAAAGGTAGCCCGATACTATCACAAAGAAGATATAGCCCGATACTATCACATAGAAGAGATTAAAAGATAGCCCGATACTATCACATAGAAGAGATAACTCGTTATTATTATATATAAGAGATAACTCGATATTATCACATGGAAGAGATAGCCCGATATTATCATATAGAAGAGATAGCTCGATACTATAACATAGAAGAGATAGTTCGATACTATTACATAGAAGAGATGGCTCAATATTATCACATAGAAGAGATTGTTCGATTTTATCACATAGAAGAGATAGCCCGATATTATCACATAGAAGAGATAGCTAGATATTATCACATAGAAGAGAGAGCCCGATATTATCACATAGAAGAGATAGCTCGATACTATAACACAGATGAGATAGCTCGATACTATCACATAGAGGAGATAGCTAGATACAATCACATAGAAGAGATAGCTCGATACTACCACATATAAAAGATAGCTCGATACTATCATAGAAGAGATAGCTCGATACTATCACATAGAAGAGATTGCTCGATATTATCACATAGAAGAGATAGCTCGATATTATCACATAGAAGAGATAGCTCGATATTATCACGTAGAAGAATTAGCCCGATACTATCACATAGAAGAGATAGCCCGATACTATCACATAGAAGAGATAGCTCGATACTATAAAATAGAAGAGATAGCTCGATACTACCACATAGAAGCGATAGCTCGATATTATCACATAGAAGAGATAACCGATACAATCACATGGAAGAGATAGCCCGATACTATCACATAGAAGAGATAGCCAATACTATCACATAGAAGAGATAGCCCGATACTATCACATAGAAGAGATAGCTCGATACTATAAAATAGAAGAGATAGCCCGATACTATCAGATAAAAGAGATGAAAGATAACCCGATACTATCACATAGAAGAGATAGCCCGATACTATCACAATGAAGATAAAGCCCGCAACTATCACATAGAAGAGATTAAAAGATAGCCCGATACTATCACATAGAAGAGATAACCCGATACTATCACATAGAAGAGATTAGAAGATAGCCCGATACTATCACAAAGAAGAGATAGCCCGATACTGTCACATAGAAGAGATAGTCCGATACTATCGCATAGAAGAGATAAAAGGTAGCCCGATACTCTCACAAAGAAGATATAGCCCAATACTATCACATAGAGAGATTAAAAGATAGCCCAGTACTATCACAAAGAAGAGATAACTCGATATTATCACACAGAAGAGATAGTTCGATATTATCACATAGAATAGATAGCTCGATACTATCACATAGAAGAGGTAGCTCGATATTATTACATAGAAGACATGGCTCGATACTATCACATAGAAGAGATAGCTCGATACTATCACATAGAAGAGATAGCTCGATACTATCACATAGAAGATATAGCTCAATATTATCACATAGAAGAGATAGATCGATACTACCACATATAAAAGATAGCTCGATACTATCACATAGAAGAGATAGCTCGATACTATCACATAGAAGAGATGGCTCGATATTATCACATAGAAGAGATAGCCGGATACAATCACACAGAAGAGATAGCTCGATACCATAAAATAGAAGAGATAGCTCGATACTACCACATAAAAGAGATAGCTCGATATTATCACATAAAAGAGATAGCCCGATACTATCACATAGAAGAGATAGCCAATACTATCACATAGAAGAGATAGCCCGATACTATCACATAGAAGAGATAGGCCGGTAAAATCCCATAGAAGAGATACTCGATACTATAAAATAGGAGAGATAGCCCGATACTATCACAAAGAAGAGATAGCCCGATACTATCACATAGAAGAGATAGCCTGATACAATCACTTAGAAGAGATAGCTCGATACTTTAAAATATAAGAAATAGCTCGATACTACCACATAGACGAGATAGCGCGATACTATCATATAAAAGAGATAGCCCGATACAATCACATAGAAGAGATAGCTCGGTACTATACATTGAAGAGATAGCTCGATACTACCACATAGAAGAGATAGCTGGATACTATCACATAGAAGAGATAGCCCGATAGAATCACATAGAAGAGAAAGCCGATTCTATCACATAGAAGAGATAGGCCGATACTATTACATAGAAGAGATAGCCCGATACAATCACATAGAAGAGATAGCTCGATACTATAAAATAGAAGAGTTAGCTCGATGCTATCACATAGAAGAGATAGCCCGATACTATCTTATAGAGGAGATAGCCCGATACTATCACATAGAAGAGATAGCCCGATACTATCACATTGAAGCGATAAAAGATGCAGGCTAGCCTGATGCTATCACATGGAAGAGATTGATCTGATAAAGAGCGTTGATGTCATCTCCCCATTTATAGCTTTGGCTTCCTCTTGCACGTTTGCCTTCAACTCCATTATGGTCTGGAGCAAGCTGCTTTGTCTGTCTATATGACTAACATATTTGAGTTCTCTAATTTTGATCTCATTCATGATCTCCCTATCACATAAAATAGATAAAAGATAGCAAGATACTTTCACATAGAAGAGATAAAATATAGCCCGATACTATCACATAGAAGAGATGAAAGATAGCCCGATACTATCACATAGAGGTTATAGCTCGATACTATCACATATAAGAGACAGCCCGATACTATCACATAGAGGAGATAGCCCGATACTATCACATAGAAGAGATAAAAGATGCAGGCTAGCAGCCTGATACTATCACATTGAAGAGATACAAGATGCAGGCTAGCCTGATACTATCACATTGAAGAGATAAAAGATGCAGGCTAGCAGCCTGATACTATCACATTGAAGAGATACAAGATTCAGGCTAGCCTGATGCTATCACACAGAAGAGATTGATCTGATAAAGATCAGAACAACAAAACAACGACATCTGTGGATAGACATGATCACTGACGCCTCAAGGCATGGCAGTTGACATAACGATGAAGGTCAGATGTCAACATTTTACTCCAGATTTAAAAAAAAAACTGTATTTAATATTACACGACTTAACAATACATTCAAATATTCTTTCAGCAAAGTCCCACCCATTTTATTTAAAAAAAATTGAGATAGTTTCTCATTAATATTTTCGTGTACCTATTTTTTCAACAGGGACAAGAAAACTGGCATCAAATTTATGTGTCGGTAAAAAACTGCCTGGGATGGACAGAGTTAGGACAAGAGTAGGACATGTCACTTCATTTATCTTAACACAATAGTAGCACTTTTCACCACACTTCATATATCTTAACGTAATGTCAAAACATTTGACCTCACGTCACATTCACAACCTAGTTCATACTTTCAAAGCTATAGTGGGACATACAAGGTATAACCTCACTAACTGTTTAGCACAGTAGTAAATTATTTCACTTCACTTCACATCTATTAATCGTTATAATAGGGCAGCTCCCCTCACTTCACATCTATTACTAGATACAGTCAGACACTTCCCTTCACTTCACATGTTACATCACTTCACATCTATCATGTCTAGTAAGAGGACACTTCACTTCACTTCAGGCACTGTTACATACAAATATATCACATGCATCCAATTTCTTATTGGTAAAAGTAAGATGCACCAGCACGCTTCCCATTCTCTTAAATGTAAAAGTTCGGCAAACGTCCTGAATTCCTATCTCTTGTATGAAATCGCAAGACAGTTCCACCTCACTTCATATCTCTTCATATGTTATAGTAGGACATCACACTTCACACCATTTTGAGAAATAGTAGAACTTCCAACCGAACTTTACACCATCTGTTTGTAAAAGAAGAACACTACACATTGTATATATGTAATAGAATAACTCTTATCCTAACTTCATATGTCTTGATTGTAACAGTCGGGCACTTCACTCATGTAATAGTGAGACCTTCACTTTGCATCCCATGTCTGTAATTATCGAATGATTTATCTCACTTCACATCGTTTACTTTGTCAAAGATCAATATAGAGCAGTCTCTCCTGTTTAAGGAAATATGTTTTTTCATCTTCATTTAGAGAAACATAATTGTTATCTTTGTTCAGAGAAACATAATTGTCATCTTTGTTCAGAGAAACATAATTTTTATCCTTCAGTTCTTCCTCGTTCGTCCTGAAAAGGACGGTGGTTGCGTTGTGTCTGTTTACGCCTAAGCTGTGATATCTGCCCCTTTCGGTCGACACATCCAACTTCTGCAGGGCATTTTTTAGGGACCGGGTTTGCCTTCCCATTGCGATCCGTACTCGCTCAGCCAGACTGCACTGCTGCAGACTGTTTCCAGGACCACCACGTGGAGGTGGAGTACGGTATTGACCAGCTCTGGTTCGCTGATCCTGATGCAAGCAGTCAAGCTATGGGTCGCTGACTGCATTCTCTATTGCTGCATCTTTGGGTCCCTTATCCTTCAGTGAAACACAATTGTTATCTTTGTTCAGAGAAACATAATTGTTATCTTTGTTCAGAGAAACATAATTTTTATCGTTCAAAGAAACACAATTGTTATCTTTGTTCAGAGAAACATAATTGTTATCTCTGTTCAGAGAAACATAATTTGTATCTTTGTTCAGAGAAACATTATTGTTATCTTTGTTCAGAGAAACATAATTTTTATCTTTGTTCAGAGAAACATAATTGTTATCTTTGTTCAGAGAAACATAATTGTTATCTCTGTTCAGAGAAACATAATTTGTATCTTTGTTCAGAGAAACATTATTGTTATCTTTGTTCAGAGAAACATAATTTTTATCTTTGTTCAGAGAAACATAATTGTTATCTTTGTTCAGAGAAACATAATTGTTATCTCTGTTCAGAGAAACAGATCTTTGTTTCAGACAACAGCTACGCCAATATGTACTGCACACAAGCTACCAATTTGGAAACAACAGTGCTTCCCTGAAATGATAGAAAATGTTCCTGGTATTGAGAGAAAGAACAGTCAAACTGAAACAGAAAGGAGAGTCCTAACCACAAAATATATAGAGAAACATTACCCAAGCAACACCTGGATCCATGCATACACAGATGGATCAGCAACTAATGCAACAGAAGATGGGGGTGGATGAGTCTTCCTGAGCTTAAGCAATGGCACACAAAAAAAGGTAGCAGTCGCAACAGGGAAATTTTCAAGTAACTTCAGAGCAGAGGCAGAGAATCTAATCAGAAATTCTAATGACAGAAGAAAGCTCAGAGAGACCAGTAGCTATCTTCTCAGATGCGCTGTCAGTGATTACAAAGCTGAAAAGTCAAAGTAGTGCTGAACTGGATGACCTAAGAGTAACACTTCACAGACTATGTCAGCAGTACAAAAGAGTTGTGATACAGTGGATCCCTTCTCACTGCAACATCCCTGGAAATGAAGAGGCTGACAGATTGGCAAAGGAAGGAGGAAAGCTTCCTCAACTTGACATAAACATAACTTATGAGGAGGCCAAGAGTTTTATCAAGCGCAGATACAGGCACAAGTGGGAAGAAGAGCATCCAGGCCACACAAAAAATGATCCGTATTACCAGTTCAGCAGAAGTAAACAAGTGGTAATCTTCAGACTTCGCACAGGTCATAACAGATTGAGATACCATCTATTCAACAAATTAAAGATAGGAACTACTGATGAGTGTGACTGTGGCACAGATAAAATGACTGCCGAACATCTGCTTCAACGGTGCCCAACATATGGGGAACAGAGAAAATGCATATGGCCATCACCAGTACCATTCCTGGAGAAAATCTACGGAGATATCAACAGCCTCAGGCTGACCACTGCTTTCTTTGAACTTATTCAAGTTGACATCTGAGGGTGAACTTTGAACTTATTCAAGTTGACATCTGAGGGTGAACTTTGAACTTATTCAAGTTGACCTCTGAGGGTGAACTTTGAACTTATTCAAGTTGACATCTGAGGGTGAACGAAGAAGAAGAAGAAGATGAATGTCCGATGAAGGCTTTGAACCCTTCAGTGTAAAGGTTCGAGTTAATATTATGACTGATTTTAGTGTGAAGGTTCGAGTTAATATTATGACTGATTTTAGTGTGAAGATTGGAGTTAATATTATGACTGATGTTAGTGTGAAGATTGGAGTTAATATTATGACTGATGTTAGTGTGAAGATTGGAGTTAATATTATGACTGATTTTAGTGTGAAGGTTCGAGTTAATATTATGACTGATGTTAGTGTGAAGATTGGAGTTAATATTATGACTGATGTTAGTGTGAAGGTTGGAGTAAATAGTATGACTGATGTTAGTGTGAAGGTTCGAGTTAATATTATGACTGACGTTAGTGTGAAGAGGATGTTAGCTCGAACATTGGAGTTATTGTAAAGATTGAGTTTTATGGGAAATGTAGCCTAAGTGTGAAAATTTGAGATATCGCATAGCCTGGAGTAAGTGTATTTGGGCTGAAGTGAAGCTGCAGATTGAAATCAGTGTAAAAACATAAATCAGTGTAAAAACATAAATCAGTGTAAAAACATAAATCAGTGTAAAAACATAAATCAGTGTAAAAACATAAATCAGTGTATAAACTAAAGTCAATGTGAAGATTAGGTTTGCTGGAGAGATTGTAATTTGTGGGAAAATTAAAGTAGGAAATAAATCAGGAACCTTGTCGTAGATTTACGATCTATGTGATATGAGGCAGCATAACCGGTTCAAAGATGAAGGTTTAAGCAACATCAGACAGAAAAAATCGTTAAGTGTTATTGTTATTTAAACACCAGACAACAAATAGTATCAAAGATAACTATTTATACAACAGCCCACATCCTACAGCGTCACAAATGTTGCTATTACCGCTCGTGTACTATACATAACTATGTTTACCACAACAGAATACCGGAGCAGCCATTTTGATAACGTAATATCTTCATCACAGCACAACACGTATTAATGAGAAGCATTGTAAAAAAAACATTAAAGAAATTACATCAACTTAAAAATAAAAAAAAACCCCCCAAAAAAACAAATACCAAAAAAATCAAACAAACAAAGAAAGATCAAGAACAACCAGTTAACAAAAATAATTACATAGCTTCTTATAATGATAATTTACTTATTTTTATTTTACAAATTAACCAGTCTCATAAGATTTCGTTATTATCCAACAATCTTTTTTCGCTCACAGTAAAGCATAGGCCTAAAACTGCTGCTCACCATGATTTATAATCGAAGCAGCCACCTTTACCTCCACCCATGACCTTCCAGCGCTTTGTATTCCTCCTGGCTTTGTAGAGTTCACATACATATTAACAGATCTTACTCCCTGTATTAGTCAGAAGTGTAGAATGAAAACTTCTTGGATTGAATGTGAGGACTAGTCCTGATATATCAAAGGTCCATCCACGGGATTGACTCACAGTATCTGATAATCGAATTACAGTATCTGATAATCGAATGACTGTATCTAATAATCGAATTACAGGTTTATGATAATCGAATAACTGTATCTTACTTCTTATTCCTCTTCTACCGTGAGGTGTAGAGATTTGTAAGAGAGAGCGCCATACTATTCTATCGGCTGTCTTCCTCCTGGCTTGGTTCCATTCTAGTCCTCGGTCCTTCAAAGACTGTCTAATGTTGTTCTCCCAGCGGACTCTGGGTCGTCCTGGAGGTCTGGATCCTTGGCTCTTAGTTTCCCATGCTTGTCGTGGTAGCCGATCTTCTCCCATTCTGCAGACATGGCCAAACCATCTCAATTGGGACTGTTCTACTTGGGTCTGCAGGGGTTGGGTTTTTAGGCCTCGACGTATCGTCTGGTTGCGGACCATGTCTCTTCTTGTTACTTCAATCACCTTCCTCAGATACCTCATTTCTGAGGTTTGCATCTGGCTTTTGTGGGTTGTAGACATTGCCCATGACTCGCATCCATACGTCAAGACTTGGACATAGGTGGAGCGGTATACAGCCATTTTCGTCTTCTTATCAGCTTTTTTGCTGAGGAATCCTCGATTTATGGCTTGAAAAAGTCTTCCAGCTGCTACTCTTCGGGTAGCCAACTCTTCTTTGATGCCTCTCTTCCGGTCTATGACAGCTCTAAGGCATTTAAAGTGGTCGACCTGCTCCAGGACCTGTTCTCCCAGCTTAATCTGATGTCTTCTTTCCTCTCGTGATATCACCATGGTTTTTGTTTTCGAGCTGCTTATGATCATCCCTCTCTTCTCCAGCTCTTCCTTCCAGACTTGCAGGTTGGATTGAAGATGTGCCTCTGATTTAGCAATCAGGGCAACATCATCAGCAAATGCCAGCTCTGAAATACAGACCTGTCTCATCTTCCAGTACCCCACTGAATACTTTCTTGTTCTCTCCTTACATGCCTTGATAACATCGTCCATGAGGAGCATGAAAAGATAAGGTGACAGGATATCACCTTGCCTTACACCAGTGGTAGTCCTGAATTCTTCTGACTTATGGTTTGCCGTCCTCTCATAATTTTTGCAAGACATGTAGAAGCTCTGTATAGCATGAATCAGAGGTGATGGAATGTTCTTCCTTGCCAAACAGTCCCTGAATTTGTTCCAGGGGACCTTGTCAAATGTCTTTTCCAGATCTAAGAAGCAAAGATGGATCTCACTCTTATACTCAAGAGCCATTTCACTCAACTGTCTGAGTGTGAAGATTAGGTCTTGAGTACTTTGATTTGCTCGGAAGCCACACTGGACCTCATCCATTTATGGCCTTGTCCTTTATAAATTTAAGAGGGCATTGTTTTTCCTTCCTCATATTCTTTAGGGTCTTAAACAACAATTTCTGGTTTTCTTGCGCATCGTTTTCTAGCTTTTCTCCAAATTCTTCTCAGGACTTCTGTTTTGCTGCTAACACCTTGTTCTTTGCTTCTGTTCTGAGTATCATATATTCTCTATATTTCTCCATTTGTCCTGTTGTGTTTTTAGCTCCTAAGTATTGTTTCCATGCCTTTTTCTTCTCTCTTATTTTCTCTTTAACCTCATCTATCCACCAAGGTGTCCTCTTTCTCTTGTTCCCAAATCGAACTTCACCACATGCTTCTGCAGCAGCTGTCTTTATGATATCCTTGAATTTCAGCCAGAGTGTTTCCAGGTTCTCAGGTTGTAGTTCTGTGTTTCTCACTGCTGTAGCAATAAGCCTCTGATATCTGGTCTTCACTTCTGGCTCTTTCAGCTTGTAGGTCTTAATGCTCGTTTCCCCTGTTCATTTACTTAGCTTCTTGCGTGATGTTAGGCAGTTCCTAGGCCGAGTAACTCTTTCAGTTGTTCTTTTAATTGTTAAAAAGTAGTGGTCACTTCCAATCTCTGGCCCCCTTCACACTCTAACATCCCGGACATACTTGAATGAGTTCTTTCTAACTATGGCGTAGTCGATCACTGACTTCTCATTCTTTGTTGGTTCACACCTAGTGTATACATGTATGCGCTTATGGGGGAACTTTGTGTTTGTAATGATCAGATTCTGCTCACTGCAGAATCTAAAGAGTCGCTTTCCATTGTCATTAAGAGTGTCTTCTCCATATCTTCCGATAACTCCACCCCATCTAGCATGGTCATTTCCAACTCTGGCATTGAAATCTCCGAGCATGATAATTTCATCTAGGCAGTCGTCCACTGTCCTTTGAAGCAGCTCGAAGAATTCCTCCTTGACCTCTGCTCGCTCATCTTCATTTGGCCCGTACACAATGACAAGGTTGACTATGGTTTCTCCTTCTTTTAGTTTTACAACTATTATGCGTTCTGAGACAAAGTTCCATCCCTTGATATTATCCCTTTGGTTTTTGACCACAATACAACCCACGCCCCCTTTAGCTCTTTCAGATGTGGGTACACCACTGTAGAGCAGCGTGTCGCCATCGAGATCCATGACTCCTTGTCCTTTTTTCTTTGTTTCCGTTATAGCCAGGATTTCTAATTTGGCTTTCCTCATCTCTTCCACCAGCTCCTCTTCTTTCCCATTTATACTTCTTGTGTTCCAAGTTCCATAAGTCGTAGTTCGTAGTCCGTTCCAGTTCGTCACCTTTAGAATCTCTCTTGTAGTTCGCATAATCAGAATAACTGTATCTGATAACAGAATTACAGTATCTGATAATCGAATGACTGTATCTGATAATAGAATCACGCTATCTGATCGTGTAATTACGCTTCATGATTATGCAATTTATGCTTTCTGATCATAATAGAGACAGAAAGCGGCGGAGACAAACAAACTTCTGACGACAAAAGCTGTTGTGACAGACTTAGCCAAATATAAATACCTGATGATCACAAGAGGGGGCTAAAATAGATAGGCCCATTTCTGGCCATGAGACATGCTGTAAGAAGCTGCTAAATTGATGACGTGAAGTTGATTGTCTTGTCAAACAAACTGTTTCAGAAAACATTTTTGCAGGAGAACTTAGAATTAGCTTCCTCCCCGGGGACTCACCTCGTCGGTTGTCCCATGGTCCATAAAGAGTGACAACGGGACATTCACCTCGTCGGTTGTCCCATGGTCCATAAAGAGTGACAACGGGACATTTATTTATTCATTCATTCATTCAGTCATGCAGTCATTCTAAAAAAACAAAACTCACCCACACAGACGTAATGACCCGTTTCCGTATCTCTACAAACAAAATTATGCAGGTTATTTTCCTTTTCTAAAAAAATAATACGAGGTATGACTAGAGCAAAGACATTATCAAAATTGTAGCACCATTAAACGTAATTATTTCAGTGCGACAGACATTTTGATAATTACGACATTGACGACTATTTGTGAAGAAAATAGGATCGGTCGAACTAGGTTTTACTTAACCACTTGTCTTGAGACCAACCGTGTATGGAAATATTAATATCATAACAAGGTCATTTCAAGTTTTTATGTCTTCAGCAGTGTCACCAACACCTGTCATAAAGAAAACTTTTTGTTTTAAAATTGGAGCTATTACCGCGCAGGCACTTGGTACAATACTCGACATCGAAAATAATACCATTTAAAAAAAAACAACTAGACGTTCTTTCTTCATATCCAATCCTTCTTGTCTGATCCATGTGAATGTCCTTGAATGATTGCTAACACATGTATTTTTTTTCTACGTTTATGACGGGTGTTTGTGAGTGAAGGGTGTTTGTGAGTGAAGGGTTTTATGAGTGAAGGGTGTTTGTGAGTGAAGGGTGTTTGTGAGTGAAGGGTGTTTATGAGTGAAGGGTGTTTGTGAGTGAAGGGTGTTTATGAGTGAAGGGTGTTTGTGAGTGAAGAGTGATTCTGAGTGAAGGGTGTTTATGAGTGAAAGATGTTTGTGCGGAAGGGTGTTTGTGAGTGTAGGGTGTTTATTAGTGAAGGGTGTTTATGAATGAAGGGTGTTTGTGAGTGAAGGGTGTTTATGAATGAAGGGTGTTTGTGAGTGATGGGTGTTTATGAGTGAAGGGTGTTTATGAGTCAAGTGTGTTTATGAAAAAAGGGTGATTGTGAGTGAAGAGTGTTTGTGCGTGAAGGGAGTTTGTGAGTGACGGGTGTTTATAAGTGAAGGGTGTTTATGAGTCAAGGATGTTTATGAGTGAATGGTGGTTGTAAGTGAAGGGTGTTTGTGAGTGGGGGGTGGGTTTGTGGTTGTGGTGGGTGTTTGGGGGGGGTATATGGAAGGGTGTTTGTGGTGGGGGGGTTTGTGGGGGGGTTGTTGCGTTAAAGGGTGGGGGGGGGTGTTTGTGAGGTAGGGTGTTTTTGGGGGGATTGTGGGGGGGGGGGGGGAGTGGGGGGGGGAGTGGGGGGTGTTTATGGTGTTTGGGGGGGGGAATGTGGGTGTTTGTGAGTGAAGGATGTTTGTTAATGAAGGGTGTTTGTGATTGTAGGATGTTTGTGAGGTGTGTTTGTGAGTGAAGTGTGTTTATGAGTGAAGAGTGTTTGTAAGTGAAATGTGTGTGGGAGTGAGGGTGGTTTTGAGTAAATGGTTTGTGAATGAAGAACGTTTGTGAGTGATGTATGTTTGTGAGCGAAAGGTCTTTACGCTGTAGTCAAAGTGCTAAACGCCTAACTTTTTTTTTTTTTAAAGTTGTTACTTTCATGTAATAATGTTATTTTCACACAATTACACGTGAAGTTGTTACTTTCCTGTAATATTTGTTTTCTCGCACTTAACATGTAATCTTACACAATTATGTCTGTTTTTTTTCTGTATTAACTGTATTATATCGCTAACTTCTGTGAACTTTTTTCAACTGCTGTAAACTTCGCTAATTTTCTAATGGCTATGTGCAATGTTTCGTCCGTGACTTTTACGCTTACAAACAAAGCCACAGTGCTTCGGTAATTTTTATTTATTTTGTTTCTTCTATAATTTCCGTGTACGGAAATGGCTGTGTTTGGGCACGGCAGCATTGCAGATAGACATTCTTCTTCTTCTTATTATTATTTTAAATTTTAACTGATGTGTATTCGAGTTGCAATAATTTGGAGATCGATAAAAGTGTTTGAGAGTTGCAATAATTTGGAGATCGATAAATGTGTATTCGAGTTGCAATAATTTGGAGATCGATAAAAGTGTTTGAGAGTTGCAATAATTTGGAGATCGATAAAAGTGTATTCGAGTTGCAATAATTTGGAGATCGATAAAAGTGTTTGAGAGTTGCAATAATTTGGAGATCGATAAAGGTGTTTGAGAGTTGCAATAATTTGGAGATCGATAAAAGTGTTTGAGAGTTGCAATAATTTGGAGATCGATAAAAGTGTTTGAGAGTTGCAATAATTCGGAGATCGACAAAAGTGAGAGTTGCAATAATTCGGAGATCGACACAAGTGTTTGAGACTTGCAATCATTCGGAGATCGGCAAAAGTGTTTGAGAGTTGCAATAAAGTGCATTTCCATTGAAGATAAAAAAACAAAACAACAAAAGAGCAATATCAAATTGTTGACAACCTTGACTGATCTTGTAGCCTCTGACAAAAGACAGCCATTGCTAAATTTACACAAAGTACAGGATCACTGAACTATATTCTACATAAGTATACAATATAAACCTAGTACTTGTACCAAGGGTGAAAGGGGTTGGTCCATCCGGGGTGACAAACAGGAAGGGGGTGGATCGGACACCATTATAATACTTGCACCCACCGGGTTCCACTTACTCTGAGTAGGCCCCTTCTTAGGCCCCTTCTTAGGCCCCTTCTTAGGCCTAATGTCGTCTGTAAGATAAATACCATACAGCTAAGCCATTGATGAACATGTTTAGTGTATTCGAGGACAAATATTAGAGTTAAATGTATGTAAATGTCTTGTGCTCTGTGGATGTCAAAAGAGCGCTTCAGAAGATGACAAGGCTCCATATATGGATACCAACAGGACTCTTGAGAGGATTATAGGGCCGCCATATATGGACATCAATAGGACCCTCAAGAAGACGTTTGGGCTTCATGCATGAATAATTGACAGGACTCTCAGGAAGACAAATAGGCTTCGTGTATTGATACCCCCAGGGTCGTCGAGAAGATGACAAGCCCCCCCCCCCCCCATGTCTGGACATCAACGGCTCCCCCAAGATGATATCCCATGTGCAAATATCAACAGGGGTTCGAGAAGACAAATGGACCCCTCTTGTATGGATACCACTGGGGCCCACGAGTCGGTTTATGGGCGATGAAGTATACCAACTTGAATAATACAACGATGTTTTAGCCTTACCTGCCACCCCAACGCTTCACACCTCCCTCCCCCACGCAAGACTGACACCACACTGCCCCCAGTATACTGCTCTGAATATAAATCATTTCGTGGAAAATAAGAAGTGTACAAAATACACGTACACATGTACATATGAAGGACATCAACTTTTAGAACCTGTTTTTATGTACACACAGGAAAGTAATCACGTGAGGATGTAGTAATTATATGTGATAACCACGAATCATAGACCCCTGTTTAGACTATCCAAATATTGGGCTGTCAGCAACTGTCATCTTGGAGGAATCATAGACCCCTGTTTAGACTATCCAAATATTGGGCTGTCAGCAACTGTCATCTTGGAGGAATCATAGACCCCTGTTTAGACTATCCAAATATTGGGCTGTCAACAACTGTCATCTTGGAGGAATCATAGACCCCTGCTTAGACTATCCAAATATTGGGCTGTCAGCAACTGTCATCTTGGAGGAATCATAGACCCCTGTTTAGACTATCCAAATATTGGGCTGTCAGCAACTGTCATCTTGGAGGAATCATAGACCCCTGTTTAGACTATCCAAATATTGGGCTGTCAACAACTGTCATCTTGGAGGAATCATAGACCCCTGCTTAGACTATCCAAATATTGGGCTGTCAGCAACTGTCATCTTGGAGGAATCATAGACCCCTGTTTAGACTATTCAAATATTGGGCTGTCAGCAACTGTCATCTTGGAGGAATCATAGACCCCTGTTTAGACTATCCAAATATTGGGCTGTCAGCAACTGTCATCTTGGAGGAATCATAGACCCCTGTTTAGTACTAGACAAATATTTGGCTGTCACAACTGTCATCTTGGAGGAACATAGACCCCTGTTTAGACTATCCAAATATTGGGCTGTCAGCAACTGTCATCTTGGAGGAACATAGACTGTTTAGCCACATCATAATGTACAACATAATGGGACTGGGTCTTACTACAAATCAAAATGCTACCATTACAAGAGCACGGAGGTTTAGACGCAGGCTTCCGGCAAAGGGGCCAATTGTAGTGGTTATTCCATGCTCCATAGGGACCCAAACAATGAATGAATGACTCACACTAGACAGATACATGACTTTGTTGCAGACCTGAAGATGACAGCATTTTGACGCTGTGACATGACAAATAAATTATTGTTATGTACCATATTTTTACCGGTTCTATATTTGTGTCTTTAGCACCCTGGTGAGAAAAATTAGTTAATCAATCGTCTTGTTTGTTCTTGAACTTTTTGTCTTTGAGTGATTGAACTATTGATTAAATTTGCTTCCATTTAGGAGGTGGAAACAACATTTGGGCTTTTATTGTCGTTGCTATGTTGTTTATATTGTTTATCAGAACGAAAAGAGCGTCTTTGTGTTGTGTTCTTAATTACATTAATATGTCTACCTAGATATTTTCTCGTTTCTGTGTCGATGTTTTCCTATCTCTGTGTCTATCTTGATGTTTTCCTATCTCTGTGTCTATCTTGATGTTTTCCTGTCTCTGTGTCTATCTTGATGTTTTCCTATCTCTGTGTCTAGATATTTTCTCGTTTCTGTGTCGATGTTTTCCTGCCTCTGTGTCTATCTTGATGTTTTCCTATCTCTGTGTCTATCTTGATGTTTTCCTATCTCTGTGTCTAGATATTTTCTCGTTTCTGTGTCGATGTTTTCCTGTCTCTGTGTCTATCTTGATGTTTTCCTATCTCTGTGTCTATCTTGATGTTTTCCTGTCTCTGTGTCTATCTTGATGTTTTCCTATCTCTGTGTCTAGATATTTTCTCGTTTCTGTGTCGATGTTTTCCTGTCTCTGTGTCTATCTTGATGTTTTCCTATCTCTGTGTCTATCTTGATGTTTTCCTGTCTCTGTGTCTATCTTGATGTTTTCCTATCTCTGTGTGTAGATATTTTCTCGTTTCTGTGTCGATGTTTTCCTGTCTCTGTGTCTATCTTGATGTTTTCCTATCTCTGTGTCTATCTTGATGTTTTCCTATCTCTGTGTCTATCTTGATGTTTTCCTGTCTCTGTGTCTATCTTGATGTTTTCCTTTCTCTGTGTCTAGATATTTTCTCGTCTCTGTGTCTATCTTGATGTTTTCCTGTCTCTGTGTCTATCTTGATGTTTTCCTTTCTCTGTGTCTAGATATTTTCTCGTTTCTGTGTCTATCTTGATGTTTTCCTGTCTCTGTGTCTATCTTGATGTTTTCCTGTCTCTGTGTCTATCTTGATGTTTTCCTATCTCTGTGTCTAGATATTTTCTCGTTTCTGTGTCTATCTTGATGTTTTCCTGTCTCTGTGTCTATCTTGATGTTTTCCTTTCTCTGTGTCTAGATATTTTCTCGTTTCTGTGTCTATCTTGATGTTTTCCTATCTCTGTGTCTATCTTGATGTTTTCTCGACTCTTTCTCTATCTTGATGTTTTCCTATCTCTGTGTCTAGATATTTTCTCGTTTCTGTGTCGATGTTTTCCTATCTCTGTGTCTATCTTGATGTTTTCCTATCTCTGTGTCTATCTTGATGTTTTCCTATCTCTGTGTCTATCTTGATGTTTTCTCGACTCTTTCTCTATCTTGATGTTTTCCTATCTCTGTGTCTATCTTGATGTTTTCTCGACTCTTTCTCTATCTTGATGTTTTCCTCTGTTACCAGATATTTTCTCGTCTCTGTGTCTATCTTGATGTTTTCCTGTCGCTGTGTCTATATTTATGATTACCTAGCTACTTTGATTTTTGCCTACTTTGATTTTTGCTTACTTCGATTTTTGCCTACTTTGATTTTTGCCTACTTTGATTTTTGCCTACTTTGATTTTTGCCTACTTTGATTTTTGTTTTACGTGTCCATGGCTAACTTTTTGTTTTACCTCTCTCTCTATCTACCATGTTTGTTTGTCAACCTTGTCGTTTACTTGCCTCAAGCTCTATTTTAATGCTTACCTACTAATTGCCTACCTTGATGTTTACCTGTTCCACTTATTTCAGTGGCGTGTAAGAAATATATTTCTGGTTAAGCTTTTCTGGTCGGAGTCGCCTATTCATGGGCACAGTATAAGAAGATTTCTCTTCCCCCCTCCCCCTCTTTCCCATTGAGCCAGGTTCGGAGTGGCTAAGAGGTATGGTGTCCGCCTCGAATTCTAGAGATACCAGGTTCAATTTCCCGTGAAGTCAATGTAATTTATGCACATTTATTTCAGAACCAGTGGTCCTAATGATGTCATACTCCTCCCCCCCCCCTCCCCCGGGTCTCCTGTGTAGGGAGATAGGATGCCTAGCCTTCTCGGATAAGGGTGAAAAATAGGAGGTCCCGTGTGCAAGCTGCGCACGTTAACGATCCCACGGCAGTTGGAAATCATAAAGATTAGGCCATACGGCCTCTGCCCTGCAAAATTTACAAAATTTGAAACCAACCTACCACAAAAATATTTATAGAATGTGTGATTCCTATATACATACATTGGGATTCTCGCTGGTGCTAAGGAGTTCGTGCACTGTGCTGAGATCCTCCTTGTGTGATCTAAGGGAGGAGATCGTAGCACTGATGGAGTTGTCCGTGTGCAATGAAGATAATCCTTAAAACCAAAACCAAACAAATCAACGATTGCCTGTCACGTGTTCTAAGTTATTACTTATATATTGTTATACACTTATATATTGTTATACACTTATATATTGTTATACACTTATATATTGTTATACACTTATATATTGTTATACACTTATATATTGTTATACACTTATATATTGTTTCTTCTTCCTCTTTGTCTGTTCCTTCTCCTTCTTTGTACACTCTCAGACATCTACTTGAATATTTTCAGTTGTCAGCTTGAAGTTATTTCTATCTCCGTAGAGTTTTTCCAGGAATGGTACTAGTGATGGCCGCATGTGCTTTCTCTGTTGCTCATATGTTGGGCATCTTTGAAGCAGACGTTCAGCAGTCATTTTATCTATGCCACAGTTACACTCATCAGTAGTTCCTATCTTTAATTTGTTGAATATGTGATATCCCATTATTATGACCCGTGCTGAGTCTGAACATTATCACATGTTCTCTTCTGCTGAGCTGGTAATAAGCATCATTTTGTGTGTGTCCTGGATGCTCTGTATCCCATTTGTTTCTGCATCTTCTTCTTCTTTTATCCTTAGCCACCAACTGTTAAAGCAGTCAGTGGCCATCACGCCCAGTGGCGTCTTGTAGGGCAGCAACAAACTGCTTCCACTTTGTTCGGTCGGCGGCCATCCTTCGTATAGTGCCCCAGCTCTGGTTCATTCTTTGCATTTCGGCCTCCACAGTTCTCCGCCAGGTTGTTTGTGGTCGTCCTCCCTTTCGCTTTCCTTCCGGGGTCCATAGCATAGCTGTTCTTGTGATGGCATTGGGGTCACTTCTGAGGACGCGTCCGACCCAACTCCAGCGTCTGCCAACTATGATGGTGTCCATGTCCTCTTGGTTGCTCCGAGTAAGTAGTTCTTGGTTGCTGATGGCATTTGTTTATGTATCTGGTTCTGATAAAACTCTTTGCCTCTTCAAAAGTTGTGCTTGTATCTGGTTCTGATAAAACTCTTTGCCTCTTCAAAAGTTGTGCTTGTATCTGGTTCTGATAAAACTCTTTGCCTCTTCGAAAGTTATGTTTGTATCTGGTTCTGATAAAACTCTTTGCCTCTTCAAAAGTTGTGTTTGTATCTGGTTCTGATAAAACTCTTTGCCTCTTCAAAAGTTGTGCTTGTATCTGGTTCTGATAAAACTCTTTGCCTCTTCAAAAGTTGTGCTTGTATCTGGTTCTGATAAAACTCTTTGCCTCTTCAAAAGTTGTGCTTGTATCTGGTTCTGATAAAACTCTTTGCCTCTTCAAAAGTTGTGCTTGTATCTGGTTCTGATAAAACTCTTTGCCTCTTCAAAAGTTGTGCTTGTATCTGGTTCTGATAAAACTCTTTGCCTCTTCAAAAGTTGTGCTTGTATCTGGTTCTGATAAAACTCTTTGCCTCTTCAAAAGTTGTGCTTGTATCAGGTTGAGGTAGTTTTCCACCTTCCTGTGCCAGCCTCTTCAATGCCGGGGATTCAACAATGAGCCTCGTGAACCGTTGACCTAGTTTTGTTTAAAGGGTTAATCAATATTTTTTAAAATAAGTATGTGATATAACTTTTATACCACACATTCGCACACACTAACACACACACACAAGGAAAACTTCGAGCTAACCTGCACATATTAGGAAGCATGAAGGGTGGAGGGAGGGGAATGCTAACGCCCGAAAGCTATTTCCTCTAAATACGCCACTGACATTGATAATAGAAATCTGTAAGTCGGAAGATGTAATAAATCGTGAGCCTGTCAGTATGGATGTGCCTGCCCATATGTTTGTCTATAGGTGGAGAACTATAGAAGATCTAATACGGTTCAAAGAACTGTCAAACACAATTAATAATAATACTAATCATAAATATATAAACACTATACCACCCTGGGAACTAAAGGCACCAATCATAGACTACACACTCACTGAAAAGGTAAAACAACTCATAGAAGATAAGGTAGCCAAAACGGTAATAAGAAAGTTCATAGATCAACTTACAAAACAAAGCTTGGCAGTTATACTGATGGATCCAAGGGTGATGATGGGCAACTAGGTGCAGGGGTAGTTATACAACTGTGGGGAATTAAGAAGAGCTACAGTGTAACTGAAGAGGCTTCGATTTTTACAGCGAATATGGTAGCAATTCTAAAAAAGTTTAGAAATAATTGAAGATAATCCGCCAGAAGCAGTTACGATATTTACAGATTCCCTATCATCATTACAAGCACTAGAACACCCAGGTAAATGCAGCAAGCCAGACGTAAAGGAAGAAATACTCTCAATTAATACATCACTAGGGAACAGAGGATGCAGTGTGAGGCTAGTGTGGGTTCCGGCACACATAGGTATAGCGGCAACGAGCTGGCAGACACGACTGCCAAATATCGAAGAATAAGTAAAAACAATATAAAAGCAGGGCTTGGAAAATCGGAGATTAAGAGCCAAGTGAAGATAACCATAAACGATGAATGGAAGACAACATGGAAGGACAGTAGTAAAGGCAGACACGTATTCAAACTTCTGAAAGAACCAAAAAGGACATGCCACGTCAGAGAAGAATTAAAGGTACCCTCGAACAAAAAGCTGTGGCGTCTCCGTCTCGGTGCAGCATACTTTATGATAGAGGAACCACACTGCCAAGAATGTCAGGAAGAAAATGATATAGATCACCACCTGATTCACTGCAAAAAGTACAAGCAACAGAGGCTTGAATTAAAAATATACTTTAGAAATCAAAATATAGACATGATTGGTGATAGGGTGTTAAGTATATATGCCCTCGGGGAAGCCCAAACAATACTAAAACGATTTATTCACAAAACAAAGGAATAGATATAAGGCTAATAACAGAGACAATACTAGTAATAATAACAACAATTATAATACTTCAGAAAAACAATTCAACCAAATAGAAATTAATCAACAAAAACTAACAAACCATTAAAAAAAAAACCAAAATTATTGACATAGTATCAGAAAAGATAATGAAGTAAGAAAAAATAAACACGACTTAAAAAGAATAAATTCTAATATACATTGAAACCATCAATTGTAAAAACAATAGTTACGTGAATAGAACACAAAACTGAAAATATAATGACACTAAATACCCCAATTATAACCAACTTTTAGGTTGAACAGGGTAGACCAAGATGGTGGACGAGCAGAGGCAATAACCGTCAGCTATTAAGTGCCCTCTCTCCACCCATCACCCTTAAAAAAGAAAAAAGAAGATGTTTGTCTAATTAATATCTCATTAAAATATTGTTTGTCTAATTGATATCTCATTAAAATGATGTTTGTCTTCCGTGTTTATTAGCTTCTCCGTCGTGTTGGCAATTTTGTGCACACGCCCCTACAAGTTTAATGAACTTAAAGCTTGATTGTTAAATATTCTCATGACACTGGAGTCGATAAGAGCGTAAGAGAAAACAATAAAAGCGGTTAATGACCTGTTAAAAAAAAAATTATTGTGAACACTGGCTGTACGTCATAGAACAGATACGAGTATTTACACGAACAGATGAATGGGTAGCAGAATTGAGTGTACCGAGACGTACCCTTTATTTAATTAAAGTTATAATGAACAACAGGCGAGTATAAGACGATGCTTTTGGATAGGACGTACATAAAGAATACAAGTTGATAGTACCACAAGGCAGTCCCTGTTTTTTGGAATCCCCATGGTAAGAGTGGTAGAGGAAGAATAAACACACATGGAGAAGGGACACTGAAGAAAACATTAAAGGTATAAAGAAGACATGGGGAGACCGTGAACGAATGTGACAGGTCAGGAGGATTTGGGGTGTTTATGTTGAGGACCTTAGCTCCCTAGTTTAGTTCTAAACAAGTATTGATTGACTGATAATGAATATAACGAGAACGACGTTATGAGAACCTGTGTGCTGCAGGTAAGAAGGCAGACGGCAAAGATCTTTGTTCTAGGATAAAAGACTTCATTGAAGACAGAAACAACGACGTATAACGCCGATATTTGAACTTCCAGCTATGTAGTGCCCAGACTACACCCGCGCTTGTGACCTTGGTAAATTGGGAGATGAATAGTAATATGTAGTTTCTTTCAAGATCCCGCGACTCTTTGCTGAACCTGGCATGATGGAATAAATAAATAAATAATACACAAAGGTCACGTGTTTTAGGCACTCGTGAGAAATAAAGAAGTAGAAGACTAGACAACAGACAAACAACAGAAGTGATGCGCTTACCGGGAATCGAACCCAGGACTTTCCAAACGACACCACCGCCTAGCTACTGGAGCGAATCATTACTATCCACTCTGACAGCTAGGCATCACAAAAATAGTGCTCCGTTGACAGAAGTCTAGCACGAACTCTCCGCATAACCCGGATATGTACCTAAGGACGACCCAGACTAATTATAGACGCAATCACTTCTACAGTTTTCCTATTAAGCAGCATATGCCAGTAGCTAGGCGGTGGTGTCGTTCGGAAGGTCCTGGGTTCGATTCCAGGTAAGCCCATCACTTCTGTTGTTTTTCTGTTGTGTAGTCTTCTACTTTGTTATTTCTCACGAGTGCCTGAAACATTCCTTTGTGTGTTATTTATTTATTTACTGTTTACAGGCCCCGGGTTTCCCCTCCTTGTTTGTTTACAAGATGAAATCAAACATCAGATACACTTTACTTTAATCTAGCAAACACAAGTGTCACAGTATAATATCTACACCTTCATGACATTGTCCTCTAAGCTCGTATCAAACTGCGAGAGGTCACACAATCAACATACTTGTAAACGCCATTCACAAAGTGTACACGAAGGCGTGCTGACAATCTCCCTTTTTAATAATAACAATGCTACATGTACGAATGCAATAACAACAGCACTAAATTGTCAGCAATAACCATATGGCTGGATCACCAATTCCTACTACCATTGGAATATAAAACACGGCTGTACAAAAGCCAGCAACCATAAAGAGAGCACGATTAATATGCAATGCGGCTTCTAAAGCCGGCCAACTGACATCTTTCTCTGTCAGGCTTCCTGTTCACCACCACTCCATTGCACTCTTTTGTACCATTTCCTTTTAAAGCTGATGTGCGCACCAAAATATATGTTTATTCCATCAAAGCCCATGTGCGCAACAAAAGATATTATGTGACATCTACCCCCTTCCCCAGAAAAGAAAACGGAGTTTTCTTCTCCCTGAGAGCAGTAGATTTCACAGCATACAATAAAATATTAAACAAGTTAAAAAGAACAAAAAAAATAGACGCTGTTGTACGTAGACGTCGTGCCTACGAACACAGATATAACTCATGTCCCAAAAATTACAATCTAAACAGAGCATCTGCCACGACATTAAGTCTACCCTCTAATGGGATAATTGTGAACTGGAACTTTTGTAGCAATAAGGCCCAACGAGTCAACAGTGAGCTTGTCGACTTCGAAGATTTCAAAAACAGTAAAGGTCGATGATCTGTCTGAAGTATAAACTGGGACCCTTTCAAGTATCGGGACAGTTTTGACACTGCCCATACTATAGCCAGGCATTCCCTTTCGATTGTTGAGTACCTGGTCTCCGCCGGTAACAGTTTCCGACTAACATACATCACAGGATGTAGGATACTCTCGTGGTCTTGCATAAGACATGCGCCAATTCCTACAGATGACGCGTCGGTCCGCAGTATAAAGGGTTTGCTCAAATCAGGCAAAAGAAGGATTGGTCGTCTGGAAAATAACTCCTTGATTTTTGATAACGCTTTCTCGCATTCTGCCGACCATACAACCCTGTTAGGCATTCCGGACGAGCCCCCAAAAATATGTCACAGTATAATATCTACACCTTCATGACATTGTCCTCTAAGCTCGTATCAAACTGCGAGAGGTTACACAATCAACATACTTGTAAACGCCATTCACAAAGTGTACACGAAGGCGTGCTGACAATCTCCCTTTTTAATAATAACAATGCTACATGTACGAATGCAATAACAACAGCACTAAATTGTCAGCAATAACCATATGGCTGGATCACCAATTCCTACTACCATTGGAATATAAAACACGGCTGTACAAAAGCCAGCAACAATAAAGAGAGCACGATTAATATGCAATGCGGCTTCTAAAGCCGGCCAACTGACATCTTTCTCTGTCAGGCTTCCTGTTCACCACCACTCCATTGCACTCTTTTGCACCATTTCCTTTTAAAGCTGATGTGCGCACCAAAATATATGTTTATTCCATCAAAGCCCATGTGCGCAACAAAAGATATTATGTGACAACAAGATATCACAGATATTCTAAATATTAACAAAGCAAACGCAATAAATCACAGATACACTACAAGTGTAACCAAGCAAAAACAGGACATTACAGATACACAAAAGGTGAACTACATAAACCAAAGACGTGATAGATACACAACATACTAATCAGAGACAGACATGGTAGATACACAACTTAGTAGACACAGACGCCACAATACAATATACACAATATATTATCCGAAAAGATATTTCAGATATATTAACCAAAAAAAAAAAAAATCACAGATACATAACGTATTATTTAAACAAAACAGACGTATAATATACTTATCAAACAAAGGGTGGGTTTGAAAAAAAATCGAAAAAAGGTGATTCGTCTTACGAGGACAAAAGACAAAGAAAGTAGTCTACGTTACGGCCACAAGGCCTTCCTCAGGAAAAGAAAGAAAGTGAAGGCTAGATAGGAGACATAAGAACTTAAAGAAATATAAAAATAAAAATAAATAAAAATAAATATAAATGGAACCTTGGTACTTCCCTGAAGGCGAAGCATGGCTGAAAAGGAAGTGACTTCTGACCCCGGATGTACACAATACATACTAAGAAACTAAAAACTAAAAAACGAAACTGAACAAAAAACTACCCAAATATAATAAAAGTGGGGACTGGAAATAGAAGAGGAAAGAATAAGTAGGAGATAAATGAATATGAAATAAAAAATTAAGACAAATTAGAAAACGTGTACATCCATACATATTATGGAGGATGGCATAAAAATAGAAGAATAGGATAAGAGTGGAAAGAGTCCAAATAGAGCAATTGAGATGACATACTTGCACGTGTTGCATCGTGTCCTACCACAGGGTAATGTGCCAAAGTGAGTGGCATTATCTTTTGGGAGACGGCTGTGAACAAGAAGATCCTTCAGGTTCTTGTCGCGTCTATATGCCACCAAAGGTGCTTCACCGAATACTTCTTGGGTCACAGACTCTGCTTGGAGGATAGGTAGGTGGCGGAAAAGGATCTGTTTGACTGCAGTACTGTGAGGGTGATAGGTCAAGATTAATTTGACTCTATCCGAAGTGGATTTATAGTGAGGTTTGAGGGCCTCCTGACGAGAGATGGGGAGAACATGTTGGAAGGCAGAGGTGAGAACATGTTCCGGATAAAGTCTGCTACGGAAGAAATCCAACATCTCATTGGCTCGGAAGTGGAAGTCATCGTCGTCTAGGCACAAACGACGGAGGCGGAGAAGTTGTGAAAATGGAAGGGAGTCACGACCAAACCAAACCAATCAACATCATATTTCCTTTACTTCTTCTTCTTCTTCTTCTTCTTACACTCTCAATAGTCAACATGAATGTGTTCAAAGAAAGCACTCTAAACCAAACCAATCAACATCATATTTCCTTGGCTTCTTCTTCTTCGTACACTCCCACTAGTCAACATGAATATGTTTAAATAAAGCACTCTAAACCAAACCAATCAACATCATATTTCCTTGGCTTCTTCTTCTTCGTACACTCCCACTAGTCAACATGAATATGTTTAAATAAAGCACTCTAAACCAAACCAATCAACATCATATTTCCTTGACTTCTTCTTCTTCTTCGTATATTCTCACTAGTCAACATGAAATGTCTTCAAAGAAAGCAGTGGTCAGTTTGAGGTGTTTTTCTATCTCCATAGACTTTTTCCAAGAATGGTACTGGTGATGGCCACGTGTGCTTTCCCTGTTCCTCATATGTTGGGCATCTTTGAAGCAGAAGTTTAGCAGTCATTTTGTCAGTACCACAGTCACACTTCGGTAGTTTTTTATCTTTAGCTTGTTGAATAAGTGGTATCCCAATCTGTTGTGGCCCGTTCGGAGCCCGAAGACCATCACCTGCTCACCTCTTCGAGCTAGCAACATGTATCATCTCTTGTGTGGCCTGGGGGTTCTGCCTCCCACCTGCTCCTGTATCTGCCTCTGGCAAAACCTCTTGCCTTTTCAAAAGTTATACGTTCATCAGATTTATGTAGCTTTCCACCTTCCTTTTCCAGTCTGTCAGCTTCTTTTACTGCCGGAGATATTGCAACGAGATGAGATCCACTATACTATAACTCGTTTGATTCGGTGGCTCAGTTTATGGAGTACTACTCTTAAGTCATCCAGGTCTGCATTTTTCTGGCTCTTCAGCGTTGCAATTACCGACAAGGGCATCTATAAAGAAAGCAATCTTTCTCGGTGCTTTCCTCTGTCATTTGGACTTCTGCTGCATTTTTCAAGGCCATTTCCTCTGCTCTGAAGTTGCTTGAGAATTTTCTTGTTGATAATTCCTTGTAACTCCTTATGAAGCACATATTTTTAACAAATACGCTCCAAGTAGTTTTGTCCGGGGCCGTTCATTCAATGTCTTTCTGTGTCTTGTTTTTTTTTTAATTTATTGACAAATTATATAAGAAAAAATCATTGCATTGCTAATCTGCAAATTTCAGCTGCTCAAAATACACGTGACATCTGTGCTACACAATGTAGGACATAACAAATATTTTGTTATCCTTAATAATAGTCAATTTTTTTCTTACCGAGTATAACTACTTGTAGTTCTATGTTTACGCGATGTATGTTCCCGAGACCCTCACATACACAGAAATCGTGTAAGTAGAAAGGGATTTCCTCATTCGAAAACATTTAAAGTAAAACCGATGTAGTCCACCAATGCCTTACTGTAGCGAGAGGTTTGGATGATATGAATTAAGGATATCCTGGACAAATAGGTGTATCAAAGGATACCAGGATAGTGCCAGATAAGAGACTGGTCTTATAAGTAATACCCCCTTCTCTGAAAAGAGCAGGGGTGTATAGACATCAAAGTGGGGTCAAGCTATGTATTTAATATAATTAATGAGTAATTTCAAACAGAACATCAACTTTAATAAAATTATTTAAGCAAGGCTGTATGAAATTTTATGTACAATTTAATTGTCCTGAACCTTAATCTTTTTGGTCAGGAATTCTCAAAATCAAGAAAATGTTATTTACATAATAAAATGAATATTTTGGAAAATCTGTTCCATTTCTGTAAAGGGGTCACTGGAATGACTACACACACACAGTTCCTGTTAATAATGTTGATACTGTTACTAGTCCTACACTGTAAGGTCTGATACTTTCCTCATACAACGGTGTTTAAGTTTTCTTGGGTGAATGAGTTTGGATGAACCGACATTGCCTTCTTAAAGGACGTAACTTTAGACTGTTGCTGCTACTGTTCTTTCAATAGTAGTCAAGATCACCAACTTTGTGACTCCTGGCTGAGAAGATGGGGTCTATCTCCAGGCTTTATATGGAGCTCTCAACTCCCACACGCTCCTCTTCTCACTTTAATGCAGCCACGAGGTAACTTCTTGATATAACCTGGAATAGAAGGACAACCCATTTCATGTAGAAGTCTGCCTCAATCAATTCACCCCTAAACAATATTAAACTTGCCATCGTCAGTTATTTATGCTAACAAGTTGCACAAGACCTTGAATTCCGTTGTCTACAATCAGTTTCATGTAATCATTCTTTCTCTGTGTTGATTCAATGTTTGGGTCCCTCGTCCATGTTTGGCTTCCATACAATAATCATGGCAAGTACAATACAGCATGTGACCTATTGATTACTTCATTCTAACCTTCCCTATATGTTTAACACATGATCTTTGAACAGTGTGTCACTCCAGAAGAAAATACTAAATTAAACCACTACTAACACTTACTGACACAAATTTGTTGCCAATTTGCAAACACTATACACCAATTTTTCATTTCGAACAAGCCTGCTTACTACACATATTCCTACTTAGGTCAGCTTGACACAACACTTCCCGCTGGCAGTATTCGAATTAATATGGAACACATAGCCTGTTTACTTTACAGGTCAATTATTTAACAAAGTATGCAAATAAAATTATCTTTCTTACCCTCAAGTAAATAAGTTCACACACACACAAGCTGACTGGCCGTAAAAGGGTTCTTAGCACTGCTTTCTCAGTTCAAACGGCAAAGGCTTGGTCCTACTGTCTTTTAGGATACGTCAGCTTGGCGTGGTTTTTATGATTCAATGGCGGAAAACTACAAGCGGTTGTTCTATTTATAGATCTACACCCTACCAATCAGAGGAAAGTCAAAAAGTTAATTTTTGAGACTTGAGACTGTTGCGGTTCTAAGCGTGTTTGTATAATCTGACCAAATTTGAATATTCTATATTCTAGTTATTTGTGGACCGATTTTAATTATCAAAAGTGATAACTAAACAGCCAATTTCTCTCTATCGTCCTATATAGTCTTCCCTTAGTTATTCCTTGGCATTACAATCTGGGTAATTTTTAAGTAATTAAATTGGGCATTACCCTGATGTAAAAATATCACCAAATTAAATTTTTCTAAGTTAAGATAATGTTATTATGAGGGAATCTTTATGTTTAGGTGTTAAGCAATGTCAGCGCTATAATTCGAGATATCCCTTTCATTTTAATTATCTTTAGTTATTAAGAAATAAATTATCTACGTTCGGTCAAAAACAAAAAATAGGCATTATTTCCACGTCAACCAAAATTTTCTTGTCACTACAAGAAAAGGAAACGATTTGATTGGTTGTTAAATTGGTACTATGCTCTTAGATAAATTTTGGGTGGGCGGTAACTTTTGACTTGTTTCCTAGACAAATTCAAATATACTAGAGAAATTGTTGGCGGTAAATTTGACTGGGCCCTCAGACAAATTTCAAATACTGTAGTTATTTATAGATTTAAAAATGCGTTAACTAGTTTTTGAGCGGAGAATTTTTGAGCGTGTTGTCATACAGATTCATTTCACTACAGCCTTGTTGGGCCTGCTGCTCCGCTTTTTGCAACATCTTGTCATTCTCAGCTCCTCGTATCTCCTGAACTACCATGTTTCTGCGCTCCCTGCTTGATGTCTTGGACCACCAGCGGATGTCTCCATGGCCAAATCCCCGTCTATTCGTCTGTGTGTATCCGATTACCTGCCTCAGCTTCAGAGACTCTTGGGCAGCATCAACAGCTTCTTACACTTTCCACTTCCTTCCCGTATTCAGTGTGGGCTGAATGGACTTAATAACGTCATCTGCTGATTCGCGCAGCATCATTGTGAGCCTTGCCTTTCCCACTTTGTATTCGTCGACAACTGACTTGAAAGGAAGCACATTTTGACTTTACAGTACAGTGCTACGTTTGACAGACCTGGTGGTACCCCTAGCTATTTCCTAATGAACTTGTTGACCTTCTGCTCTATTGCTTCCACGGTACTGGTGCTTATTTCATATATAAGCAGTGGCTACAGCAATTTAGGTATCAACATGAACTGGAGGCACCACAGTTTGAGCTTTCCTAGGAGTCTGCTTTGGTCTATGATCTGCAGTCCTCTGTCTGCCATCTCTATTGTCTGTTGCACTGCCTTTGAGTCTTTTCACGAGGCATCGTACACCCTGCCAAAAGTTTTAACAGGTTCCTCAATGACAGTAGGGATTCTTTGGATGGAAACCATGATTGTGACCTTCGCTATCTTCCCTTTCCTGAGGGATAGGCTTCTCGACTTCTTAGTTTTGAAGCTCATTCTGCACCAGCTGACTAGTTCATCCAGGCGTGCTAACATTCTCCGGGCCTGATGTTCATCTGATGTCAGAATCGTCGTGTCATCCATGAATGCTTTGAGCGGTGGCATGTGACACATTCCACTGAACTTTGGACCTATTGCCACTCCTTCAGCCGCATTGAGGATTACCTGCATAGCCAACACGAATAGTATCGGAGAGATGGTACATCCCATTGCAATTCCAACTTATAGGTCAATCCACTTCGTTGTGTACTCTCTGGTCGAAAATCTGACAGAGAACCATGCGAAATACGTACAGCTTCAGCATTACTGTAATTTCCCGTGGAACATGATACATTTCTAGTGCCTGATACAACATCTGGTGTGGAACGGATCCATAAGCATTTGCTAGATCCAACCAGATTACGTGGAGATTTGTTCTGTCATACTTTTCCTTTTGAATTGCTTCCCAGATCATTGTGGCATGCTCTAGACAACCTGGTGTACCTGGGATACCTCCTTTCTGGATGGTAGTGTCAATGTACCCATTTTCCAGGAGGTATGTGGTGAACCTTTTAGCCATCACTGAGAAGAATATCTTCCCTTCCACATTAAGTAGTGAGATTGGCCTGAACTGACTGATGTCTGTGGAATTTTGTTCCTTTGGGATGTACGTATACTCCGTTCGCCTTTCTCCATTCTTTGCTTACAAGCTGGGTTTTCTACGCATTCCCCAGTAACCGGAGCAGTTGTTTGAGCACCTCAGGGCATCTCTTATACACAACATATTGAACACCATTAGGACCTGGAGCTGACTTGCACCGTGCTTTCTGGACAATGCTTTCTACGTCTTGCATTGTTGGGGGCTTGGTGTTAAATTCAGCTCCTGGCTTACTAGGCCATCTAAGGCCTGCCATGTTGCTGAGTGGCTCATCTTTGCGACCATCTGAATAGGTCATCCTGTTGTTCTTCCAGGTCTTCTTTCCTGATGTTTAGCGTTCCGGACCGTGGCTGCTCAAACAGTTCTTTGGCGAACTTGAAGGGCTCCCTGAAGAATCTTTCCCTATCCCTCCGTGTCTTCCTTCTCTTCCTGCACAACCTTTCTGCTCTACAAAGGGCATTTTGTTGGCCTTTCAGGTGCTCCCAAACATGTAGTAAACTTTCCTTCTCTGTGGCAACTGCGTTCTTGAACAGTTTTCGGGCATGCTTCTTCTGTTTCCTGATCTCTTCTATTCTGATTTGTCTTCTACTTTTTTTGCGGTGGGTTACTTTATCTTGCCTCCCTAACTCCAAACACTTTGCGACAGTGAAGATATATTATGTCGCCGAAGATTTCCAGCTTATTCTCCAAAGTTATCTGCGTCAGGTTGTTATCCATCTCTTTTGACAAGGCTTCGTCTAGCTGTTCTCAAAGCCCTTTTGCACTGGCAGGTGGAAACTTGATTGCATCGCTCTTCCCGTCCAAGAAGTGTGTGAGATCATCATCAGGCATATCTTCTTCTTCTTCTTTCGTTTGCTTGAAATATATTGTCTACATCTGCAATGTTGTTTCTTGTATAAACTTCACTGTCTTTTGTAGTTCATACAGAGGTCCATATAGTTTTGCTTCCAGTGTTGTTTCTCTGGGCCAGTGGGTTTGCCTCAATATATCATATTCGGGCAATCTTGAAGTACGTGCTCCGCAGTCTGGAGTGCCTGTTCACATGTACACATGGCTAAATTACTAATCTTGAATTTTGTATACATGTGGCTGCGGAAGCGGTTGTGTCCTGTTCTGAGGCGCAGAATGACAATTTTTTCTGATCTGTTCATAGCTTGGTAGTCATCCTGTGTTGGTGGCTTTCTGATTGATTTGATCATCTTTTTATTCTGATGGTACGTTACTGGTACATCCAGTTGCTCGTCTGCAGCACCTTCTTTAGCCAGCCCGTCTGCTCTCTCGTTTCCTGGTATTCCACAATGAGACGGTAATCAGGCATATCAACTTGAATATTCTCAACACTGAGGATTGAATCCTGGCTGAGTTCTTCTAACGTCTTACAGATCGAAACAGAGCGCTGTTGATCTCCCCCTGATGAGCTCCCACACCCTTTTTCGTTCTGTGGATTTTCATTTCTCTCTGAGTAGAGAATTTTCTACCACGGGCACATGAAAATTCCAGCCGTTGTTCAGAACTCGAAGTCCGTGTATGTCGTAGATTTGTGATAGGTGATTAAGACTTAGTTTGGTCTCTTCTGAATAGACATAGAAATAAGTGATAGCTCAGTGGGAGATGATAAAATAGAAATAGATTTCACGAGTTAGGTGGAGGAAATATAGTAGATTCTGTCTCTGACACTCGAGAAGCTTCTCTCTATTTGGGAACGAACTGACCGACACACTGGAATAAGTTTATGAGAATTTTAATTATCATAATAAAATTCCATCACAACATTTAAAAATTACATCAAACATATACAAATAGTCATAAAGTCAATGAATTGCTACAAGAATGATAGACCCACAGTTATGATCTTTTCCCTCGATGTATAGCCCACAGTCCCGTTAGAAGAGAAGTGATAGCCCCTAAGAGTCACGGATACATCTGCTGAAATCTAATAATTTTCCCTTTAAAGGTATGAACAGACTTTGATACTCTAATCTATCCTAAGGAAAATATTGTTAGCAACAAAACTTGCATAAAGAAATTACAAAGTGGGTGCATATATTTAAAAAAAAACATCACTCAGTCTACTCTCACTCTGTTCTTTCATCAGGGATCCCTGTCTCACTTTCTTACCTAATGTCTGGATGGTGTTCGCCGTCTGGCGCACTTTATGACACACTCAACGTAAATCTGCCTTTCGTTTGATGAAGCGGATACCCAGCTCTGCAGATCTTGGTTTCATCCAATGGGTCCGGGGAGCGTCCTCTTCATACGATATTTTGTTCAGATTTAGTTATTGTCACTTTACTCAGTTCAGGTAAGAATTAGTTCCAGCGGGCCCACAATGTCAGAATCACGAGGTTTCCCGTATTTAGGAAAATGACCAGTTGGTAACTTCTCTCAAAAAATTTAATTATTGTTCACACCACCATTTGTCAAAAATCGTTGGAAAGTTAATGCTGGTAATATTTTTCGCCACAGAGGCTGTATGTACTTGATGTTTTATCAGGAAGAATTTAATCTGGCTCGGTAGGCGCAGTTATTCAATTTGTCTTAAAGTTTGTGAAAATGGGTACTCTGTCGTTCTGGATGCAAACACAATGCCAGACATGTTTTACTTTGTACACCCACACGTCTTTAATTAAAAGAATGTTTAGTTCTTCACAGATATATTTCATTGGTACTTAAACGCTGGTATAGTTGGGTTACCCCAGTTTTCACTGAATAAAGAAAAACAAACATATAAAATACTTATACATACTATTCCTCGGTTATAGCTTACATTATAAACTGCAAGCGTAGAGCTTGTTTTTTATCGTTTAAATGTCCCGTGATATAAGTTATATTTATAAAATCAATCATCATGAATTAGAAATACATACGTATTTCGTCAATACTCAATGATGAATCAGTGCAGTTATAAGTTAGTTTAAAATATTCTCGACTGATTATTAGAAGTTTAATTAAATTTCATTAAAAGCCGAATGAGTTTAAGCTAGAAATTATAATTCATTCTCCTTTCCACTGTAACATGTCGACTAGCGAATATAACAGACTTAATATTTAATTTCTTCTGCACAGAAATCTAACTAGTAGAATGAAATAAGCGATTTATCACTAGATCACTCAACACAATTAGATATCTAATAATATTTACCTCCACAGAGAACTACAGATTAATACCACGAACTACAATCCTTCAATATAATGGTAGTCTAGAACTCCGCAAAATGTTGCCAAGAAACTCAGAATTTTGCAATATACAAGATATTTTCTAGCACGAGTGATCTGTCTACTGCAGATTTAGGAGGACTGAATGAAGTCAAGTTTCAGCTACTGGGTAGATATATGAAACAGACAAAGCGGGACTGACATCTACGTAATAAACTGCGTTACTAGTATGAGAAAAGAAACGGTAAAGTCAGAATGGGAAAACATATTTTGTCGCAAACGAACGAATGCGAAAAAAAAACAGGAAAAGTATAAAAGAGCGATAATAAAGTAGAGGACACGGGTAGAAAAGAAAAGAATATAGAAAATTTATTGATCATAAATCTCTATGCGACAGTGTAACGGGTCTGGTCGATTCCAATAAGGCGCCTGTGGCTTCATCATTTAACCCCCCCCCCTTCTTTGGTGAATCCTGGGGGCACTATCATGTTTGGGTTTTATGGCGGTTGTTTGAAGCTTACAGGGTGCCAACCCGATCAGCCGATTCCTAGTCTTTCCCAGTGTCATTTGCCTTTCCAGATGTCCATCGGTCTTTTCCCGATTGTCACTGGTCTGACCATGTAATTATGACAGGAAACTCCAAACAGAGTGATACAACAGGAGGCAATCTGATCATCAGAAGGGGTCCCCCCATCCATTAAATGTTTCGGCTCAATCAGATTCAGACATGGTAGATACACAACATAGTAAAGACACAGACACCACATATACACAATATATTATCCGAAAAGATATTACAGATATATTAACCAAAACATATTAATTAGACACAAATTATCAAAGATACACAACATATTAATCAGACAAAAATTATCACAGATACACAACATATAAATCAAACAAAAATTATCACAGATACACTACATATTAATCAGACAAAAATTTGTCAGACTGGCTTTTTCGCCGAACACACGACATTAAATGCACTGTAAAATAACGCTGTGACAATATTAATTAGACAAAAATTGTCACAGATACACAACATATTAATTAGACAAAAATTATCACAGATACACAACATATTAATCAGACAAAAATTATCACAGATACACAACATATTAATCAGACAAAAATTATCACAGATACACAACATATTAATCAGACAAAAATTATCACAGATACACAACATATAATTACACTAACAACAGAAAACTACCCAACATATCAAACAAATATATTTAACCAGCTTGAAAATGCTCACCTAGAACATTCATGTCTTTCATTACCTTCCAGTCCCCGGCGGAGCATAGGCATTCAACAAATATTCCCAAGGCCTTGTTGTCTGGTGCTGTCTGCTGAAGATCTTTCTCTGTCTTATGTGTTCCCTGCAGATCTGTATAATTCACAAAGAAAGTAAGAATCTAGGTAATCAAATCTAGGTAATAAAATCTAGGTAATCAAATCTAGGTAATCAAATCTAGGTAATCAAGAAGAGAAAAATAATGCAATCATTATAAGAAAGAGACAAAGCAAGAGTGACACACTACGGCAGTATTGTCCCGTGATTCTGAGGGAAAAACTGAACTATCATATATGTGTGGACAGGTAGTGGAAGGAAAAACTGAACTAGCATATATGTCTGGACAGGTAGTGGAGAGAAAAACTGAACTATCATATATGTGTGGATAGTTTATGGAGGGAAAAACTGAACTATCATATATGTGTGGACATATAGTAGGGGGAAAACTGAACTATCATACATGTGTGGACAGATTGTGGAGGGAAAAACTGAACTATCATATATGTCTGGACAGATAGTGGAGGGACAAACTGAACTATCTTATATGTGTGGACATATAGTAGGGGGAAAAACTGAACTATCATATATGTGTGGACAGATTGTGGAGGGAAAAACTGAACTATTATATATGTCTGGACAGGTAGTGGAGGGAAAAACTGAACTATCATATATGTGTTGACATATAGTAGGGGGGAAAACTGAACTATCATACATGTGTGGACAGATTGTGGTGGGAAAAACTGAACTATCATATATGTGTGGACAGATTGTGGAGGGACAAACTGAAGTATCATATATGTGTGGACAGGTAATAATAATAATAATAAATTCTTTAAGCGCCAAACACGGCGCATAAGGCAGAAACCAGTGCTCTCCAGGTTGTTCGTTGTGACGCCACTCCTCTTAGCTCTTGCACATTATTTAGGCCCAACGTTCTTCCTTCTCTTATTATTGTTCTTCTGAGTGTTTCTTTTGGTCTTCCTTTTTTCCGCTTACCCTCAGGAACCCAAGTGAGCGCCTGTAGTGGTATTCTGTTGTTGTTTTGCATTCGTAGGACATGACCGATATATGACCATCGTCTTTTCCTTATATAGTCGGAGACATATTTCTGCCTAGAGTCTTCTCTTATTTGTCGATTAGTCTTGAATTCTTTCCAACTGATGTTCATGAGTTTTCTAAGACATTTGTTCTCGAATGTATTCAGCTTGTTCTCCAATGATTTTGTTATTTTCCAACTCTCACAGCCGTATGTTAACACTGAGATAACATTTGAATTAAACAGACGAAGCTTGGTGGACAGGTAGTGGAGGGAAAAACTGAACTATCTTATATGTGTGGACAGGTAGTGGAGGGACAAACTGAACTATCATATATGTGTGGACAGGTAGTGGAGGGAAAAACTGAACTATCTTATATGTGTGGACAGGTAGTGGAGGGAAAACCTGAACTATCTTATATGTGAGGACAGGTAGTAAAGGGAAAAACTGAACTGTCATATATGTCTGGACAGATAGTATGGGGAAAAACTGAACTATCTTATATGTGTGGACAGGTAGTGGAGGGAAAACCTGAACTATCTTATATGTGTGGACAGATAGTGGAGGGAAAAACTAAACTATCAAATAAGTCTGGGCAGATAGTGGAGGGAAAAACTGAACTATCATATGTGTGTGGACAGGTAGTGGAGGGACAAACTGAACTATCATATATGTGTGGACAGGTAGTGGAGGGACAAACTGAACTATCATATATGTGTGGACAGGTAGTGGAGGGACAAACTGAACTATCATATATGTGTGGACAGGTAGTGGAGGGAAAAACTGAACTATCTTATATGTGCGGACAGGTAGTGGAGGAAAAAACTGAACTATCATATGTCTGGACAGATAGTGGATGGAAAAACTGAACTATCTTATATGTGTAGACAGATAGTGGAGGGAAAAACTGAACTATCTTATATGTGTGGACAGGTAGTGGAGGGAAACACTGAACTATCAAATATGTCTGGACAGATAGTGGAGGGAAAAACTGAACTATCTTATGTGTGTGGACAGATTGTGGAGGAAAAAGCTGAACTATCAAATATGTCTGGACAGATAGTGGAGGGAAAAACTGAACTATCTTATATGTGTGGACAGATAGTGGATGGAAAGACTGAACTATCTTATATGTGTGGACAGGTAGTGGAGGGGAAATCTGAACTATCAAATATGTCTGGACAGATAGTGTAGGAGAAAGCTGAACTATCTTATATGTGTAGACAGATAGTAGCGGGAATAACTGAACTATTATATATGTGTGGACAGATAGTGGAGGTAATAACTGAACTATTATGTATGTGTGGACAGGTAGTGGGGAGAAAAGTAAACTATCTGATATGTGTGGACAGGTAGTGGAGAGAAAACTATCTGATGTGTGTGAACAGGTAGTGGAGAGAAAACTACCTGATATGTGTGGACAGGTAGTGGAGAGAAAACTGAACTGTCTGATATGTGTGGACAGGTAGAGGAGGGACTAACTGATTTATCTCATATGTATGGACAGGTAGTGGAGGGAAAAACTGAACTATCTGATATGTGTGGACAGGTAGTGGAGGGACAAACTGAACTATCTGATATGTGTGGATCGATAGTAGAGGGAAAAACTGAACTATCTTATATGTGTGGACAGGTAGTGGAGAGAAAACTTAACTATCTGATATGTGTGGACAGTTAGTGGAGGGACAAACTGAACTATCTTATATGTGTATCAGGTAGTGGAGGGACAAACTGAACTATCTTATATGTGTGGACAGATATTGAAGGGAACAACTGAACGCGTGCCACCTGGCCACTGGTGCTTGTTAAATGCTGGAGTCACTAGGTGGCAGATGGCAGGCCTAGTGACGTAATTTAAGTTTATAACTTCTCTTTTTATCTTCTTTCTTTTATCTTCCAAGTTATTTAGTTGATATCATTACTGGCCATCTCCGCCAGAGGTGTAAATTCCTGGATTATACTCTTATCCTTTTCTTGTATACTTCAGGTTCGTTCAGTTCCTTCTTTGATGTTAATAGGGACTTCGTATAGTGGTAGTTTAAATGTACATGGCATACGATCAGCAACTCATAAAGATGTAATCAGATTCATTCTGTTCCTTCAAAAACTTTTAATAACTTAATAAACAACAAGTATAATGGGTCATTCAAATGATAGAGTTCTCATAGAAGCCTTTACTGGGTCTTTGGTACTTCAGGTTAACTCATACATGAACTCTATGTCTCGTAACTTCCGTATTCCTCTTTAACTTATTCTTTTCTCCGTAGACTTCCTTAGTCTTCCGAAAACCTGCTCCTATTTCCTCATATACTAATGCTCTTTATTAGCATTCCATACTTGATTTGTTACTTAAATATCTTCCTCGACGAACTGGTCAAACAGGTCTCTATAACTGCTCCTAGCAACAAAATTCATCTCATGCATAAATAATTGTAGGTACACCATTCTGATACTTACTAATGAGAGAGCATATTTGAAGTTCTTCTATAAAAGTCGACATTCACTTTTTCTTGATAATCATATACAATTCTGGACACTTCAAACCTTGTCAATATGGCTCCTCTATAATATCTCTAGTTTCCTTCAAATGTTTACAGCCTCTTGGTTACTTTACACATAGTCGTTATAACCATCCGGTTTTCTTAGTATATAGTCGTAAAGTTCTCGTAATGAACTGACAAATCGTGTTTCTGCAAGATTCTCCTGTAAACAAAATTCTACTCTGTGTAAAATATAATCATAGTTCAATACTTACAAAAACCACAGCATAAACGCTGATCTCCTTTCAGCAATACACCTTAACTGTGAACTACAGAAACAAATACTATCTCCCGATAGAATAACACTGGCTAGTGATGGCTGGACATCTAAACATATTCACATAAACCCTATCTGTAAAACCACAGAAGGTTCATATTGTCCGCACAGCGATCACACCTTCTTCCTGAAGCACAACTCAGGACTCACTGTCATCTAATGACCTCTGGTCATTTCGCGTGATGTGTTTCTCTCGACACTCTTCTGATTCGCTGACCCAAATCGATTTTACTTAAATTTATTGGTCGAGACTTTTTTTCTTGTTCTCGAACTTTCTATTTACAACTCAAGATAATCACTCACTATTAATTAACGTGGAATCAGCAACTCGTACAGACAGATACCTTCACATACCTAGGAAGCATAGTAACACCAGACGGTGGGGCAGGCAAAGACATCAACATCAGAATGAATAAGGCAAGAACAGCCTTCTTTAGCCTAAATAACATCTGGAAGTCCTCCCAATACAGCACAAGCACAAAATTAAGATTATACCAGAGTTGCGTGCTTTCTGTGCTTCTCTATGGTGCGGAATGCTGGAGAGTCACAGAGAAGGAAATGTCAAAATTGTCCTCTTTTCACACAACATGCCTAAGAAAAATTCACAGAATCTTTTGGCCGAATACCATCACTAACCAAGATCTGCTTAATCGTAGCAAGCAAGAGGACATGCATACCATCATAGCTGGCAGACGCTGGAGCTGGGTTGGTCATGTCCTCAGAAGAGACCCCGATGCCATCACAAGAACAGCTATGCTTTGGACCCCTGAAGGAAAGCGAAAGAGAGGCCGACCAAAAAAAAACTTGGCGGAGGACTGTGGAGGCTGAGATGCAAAGAATGAACCAGAGTTGGGGCACTGTACGAAGGATGGCCACCGACCGTGCAAAGTGGAATCAATTTGTTGTTGCCCTACAAGACGCCACTAGGCGTGATGGCCACTGACTGCTTTGACGGTCGGTGGTTAAGGATCGAAGAAGAAGATTAATTAACGTGAACCGGTATTCTGAACCGTCGTCAGTTAGCAATATTATTATTTACATTCATTATTTTCTCTTGTGAGTTGTCCTAACTGTTTATCTCACCTTAACAATAGCATGAATAATGCTTGGGCAAACCCCACGGTGACACTATCTTATATGTGTGGACAGATAGTGGAGGAAAAAACTGAACTATCATACATGTGTGGACAGATAGTGGAGGGAAAACTGAACTATCATATATGTGTGGACAGATAGTGGAGGGAAAACTGAACTATCATATATGTGTGGACAGATAGTGGAGGGAAAACTGAACTATCATAGGTGTGGACAGATAGTGGAGGGAAAAACTGAACTATCATATAGGTGTGGACAGATAGTGGAGGGAAAACTGATTTATCATACACGTGTTGACAGATAGTGGAGGGAAAACTGTACTGTCATATGTGTGGACAGATAGTGGAGGGAAAAACTGAACTATCATATATGCGTGGACAGATAGTGGAGGGGAAAACTGAACTATCATATATGCGTGGACAGATAGTGGAGGGGAAAACTGAACTATCATATATGTGTGGACAGATAGTGGAGGGAAAACTGAACTATCATATATGTGTGGACAGATAGTGGAGGGAAAACTGAACTATCATATATGTGTGGACAGATAGTGGAGGGAAAACTGAACTATCATATATGTGTGGACAGATAGTGGAGGGGAAACTGAACTATCATACATGTGTGGACAGATAGTGGAGGGAAAACTAAACTATCATATATGTGTGGACAGATAGGGGAGGGAAAACTGAACTATCATATATGCGGGGACAGATAGTGGAGGGGAAAACTGAACTATCATATATGTGTGGACAGATAGTGGAGGGAAAACTGAACTATCATATATGTGTGGACAGATAGTGGAGGGAAAACTGGACTATCATACATGTGTGAACAGATAGTGGAGGGAAAACTGAACTATCATATATGTGTGGACAGGTAGTGGAGGGAAAAACTGAACTATCAAATATGTCTGGAAAGATAGTGGAGGAAAAAACTGAACTATCTTATGTGTGTGGACAAATAGTGGATGGAAAAGCTGAACTATCAAATATGTCTGGACAGATAGTGGAGGGAAAAACTGAACTATCTTATATGTGTGGACAGGTAGTGGAGGGGAAATCTGAACGATCAAATATGTCTGGACAGATAGTGTAGGGAAAAGCTGAACTATCTTATATGTGTAGACAGATAGTAGCGGGAATAACTGAACTATTATATATGTGTGGACAGATAGTGGAGGGAAAAACTGAACTATCATATATGTGTGGACAGATACTGGAGGGAAAACTGAACTATCATACATGTGTGGACAGATAGTAGAAGGAAAACTGAACTATCATATATGTGTGGACAGATAGTGGAGGGAAAACTGAACTATCATACATGTGTGGACAGATAGTGGAGGGAAAAACTGAACTATCATATATGTGTGGACAGATACTGGAGGGAAAACTGAACTGTCATATGTATGGGCAGATAGTGGAGGGAAAAACTGTACTATCATATATGCGTGGACAGATAGTGGAGGGAAAACTGAACTATCATATATGTGTGGACAGATAGTGGAGAGAAAACTGAACTATCATATATGTGGGGACAGATAGTGGAGGGAAAACTGAACTATCATATATGTGTGGACACATAGTGGATGAAAAAATTGATCTATCATATAAGGGTGGACATATAGTGGAGAAAAAACTGAATTGTCATATGTGTGGACAGATAGTGGAGGGAAAAACTGAACTATCATATATGCGTGGACAGATAGTGGAGGGAAAAACTGAACTATCATATACGCGTTGACAGATAGTGGAGATGAAAACTGAACTATCATATATGTGTGGACAGATAGTGGAGGGAAAAACTGAACTATCTTATATGTGTGGACAGGTAGTGGAGGGGAAATCTGAACGATCAAATATGTCTGGACAGATAGTGTAGGGAAAAGCTGAACTATCTTATATGTGTAGACAGATAGTAGCGGGAATAACTGAACTATTATATATGTGTGGACAGATAGTGGAGGGAAAAACTGAACTATCATATATGTGTGGACAGATAGTGGAGGGAAAACTGAACTATCATACATGTGTGGACAGATAGTAGAAGGAAAACTGAACTATCATATATGTGTGGACAGATAGTGGAGGGAAAACTGAACTATCATACATGTGTGGACAGATAGTGGAGGGAAAACTGAACTATCATATATGTGGGGACAGATAGTGGAGGGAAAACTGAACTATCATATATGTGTGGACAGATAGTGGAGGGAAAAAGTGAACTATCATATAAGGGTGGACATATAGTTTAGAAAAAACTGAATTGTCATATGTGTGGACAGATAGTGGAGGGAAAAAACTGAACTATCATATATGCGTGGACAGATAGTGGAGGGAAAAACTGAACTATCATATATGCGTGGACAGATAGTGGAGGGAAAACTGAACTATCATATATGTGTGGACAGATAGTGGAGGGAAAACTGAACTATCATACACGTGTGGACAGATAGTGGAGGGAAAACTGAACTGTCATATGTATGGCCAGATAGTGGAGGGAAAAACTGAACTATCATATATGCGTGGACAGATAGTGGAGGGAAAACTGAACTATCATATATGTGTGGACAGATACTGGAGGGGTCCGCTGGGAGGACAACATTAGACAATCTTTGAAGGACCGAGGACTAGAATGGAACCAGGCCAGGAAGAAGACAGCTGATAGAATGGTCTGGCGCTCTCTCTTCCAAACCTCTACACCTCACGGTAGAAGGGGAACGACTAAGTAAGTAAGTAAGATACTGGAGGGAAAACTGAACTGTCATATGTATGGCCAGATAGTGGAGGGAAAAACTGAACTATCATATATGCGTGGACAGATAGTGGAGGGAAAACTGAACTATCATATATGTGTGGACAGATAGTGGAGAGAAAACTGAACTATCATATATGTGGGGACAGATAGTGGAGGGAAAACTGAACTATCATATATGTGTGGACAGATAGTGGAGGAAAAAAGTGAACTATCATATAAGGGTGGACATATAGTGGAGAAAAAACTGAATTGTCATATGTGTGGACAGATAGTGGAGGGAAAAACTGAACTATCATATATGCGTGGACAGATAGTGGAAGGAAAAACTGAACTATCATATACGCGTTGACAGATAGTGGAGGGGAAAACTGAACTATCATATATGTGTGGACAGATAGTGGAGGGAAAACTGAACTATCATACACGTGTGGACAGATAGTGGAGGGAAAACTGAACTGTCATATGTATGGCCAGATAGTGGAGGGAAAAACTGAACTATCATATATGCGTGGACAGATAGTGGAGGGAAAACTGAACTATCATATATGTGTGGACAGATAGTGGAGAGAATACTGAACTATCATATATGTGGGGACATGTAGTGGAGGGAAAACTGAACTATCATATATGTGTGGACAGATAGTGGAGGGAAAAACTGAACTATCAAATATGTGTGGACAGATAGTGGAGGGAAAACTGAACTATCATACATGTGTGGACAGATAGTGGAGGGAAAAACTGAACTATCATTTATGTGTGGACAGATACTGGAGGGAAAACTGAACTGTCATATGTATGGCCAGATAGTGGAGGGAAAAACTGAACTATCATATATGCGTTTACAGATAGTGGAGGGAAAACTGAACTATCATATATGTGTGGACAGATAGTGGAGAGAAAACTGAACTATCATATATGTGGGGACAGATAGTGGAGGGAAAACTGAACTATCATATATGTGTGGACAGATAGTGGAGGGAAAAAGTGAACTATCATATAAGGGTGGACATATAGTTTAGAAAAAACTGAATTGTCATATGTGTGGACAGATAGTGGAGGGAAAAACTGAACTATCATATATGCGTGGACAGATAGTGGAGGGAAAAACTGAACTATCATATATGCGTTGACAGATAGTGGAGGGGAAAACTGAACTATCATATATGTGTGGACAGATAGTGGAGGGAAAACTGAACTATCATACACGTGTGGACAGATAGTGGAGGGAAAATTGAACTGTCATATGTATGGCCAGATAGTGGAGGGAAAAACTGAACTATCATATATGCGTGGACAGATAGTGGAGGGAAAACTGAACTATCATATATCTGTGGACAGATAGTGGAGAGAAAACTGAACTATCATATATGTGGGGACAGATAGTGGAGGGAAAACTGATCTATCATATATGTGTGGACAGATAGTGGAGGGAAAAACTGAACTATCAAATATGTGTGGACAGATAGTGGAGAGAAAACTGAACTATCATACATGTGTGGACAGATAGTGGAGGGAAAAACTGAACTATCATATATGTGTGGACAGATACTGGAGGGAAAACTGAACGGTCATATATGTGTGGACAGATAGTGGAGGGAAAAACTGAACTATCATATATGCGTGGACAGAAAGTGGAGGGAAAAACTGAACTATCATATATGTGTGGACAGATAGTGGAGGGAAAAACTGAACTATCATATATATGTGTGAACAGATAGTGGATGGAAAGTGGCAAAAGGATAGACACTATTTGGTAAGATGATGACGTTACACAAATTATGGCAGAAAAAAGGGGATGGGGGGTGGGGGAGCGAGACAGTCTTTACAAGACAACTGTTATTGTCTATGAGCAAGCAATACAAATGGTGCAATCAAGATGTCAAAACAAGTATCTCAGATAAAAAAAAAAAAAAAAAACCAGAACAAAGACATAACTGATGACCCTCAGCAAAGATTCACCCACACAGAAATGAAAATGTTCACGTGATCAGATTGAGAGATGTCCGATCCAAACCACCATTATTCGTGACAGAAATGAAAATTCAATATTCAGAGAGAAAGATAAGATAGGAGGAATACATTAAGGAACTTCTCAAACCAGCCGGAAAATTACATACGTTAAATGTTCATAATTTCCGCCCATTAGTGTGCATGCCTAGAAAGAGTAATCGGCCAGCAGCAATAATGGCGTTACAAAATGGAAGTAGTTTGAAAAAAGTAAGTTTTGAACGAATAATCCGTAAAATAAGTTAGCAGAAGTAGATAAAATAGCATGACAATACGGGTATAAGTGGTAAAGTGGCAGCTAATTTGTTAGATTCAACTGCTTCTTTTAGAATTATTATAAAATATGACGTGAGAAGAAAAAAAGCCCAGGAGAATTATAAAAAAACTAGAATATTCGAATTTAGAAATAAGAAGTAATTAGAGACTGTAGACATTCAGTAAGTGACGTCATGCTAAGAATTTGCAAGACAAATGTATGCTGCGATACTTATGCAAAGAATAAGATGAATAATCGAATACTAATTATGCCTTAACACTTCTGTTTGTAGAAATGAGATGAGACGCGATGGCGCTGGTTATTTGGTTAAAATGTGGAGGCAATTTTGTGAATACAACACTGAATAAGATGAGGCAAACAATATGTTCACATATATATGTCACGGTAGTTCTGTTGTGTGGTTCTTTAATATGATGAATATTAAATAACAAAAATATATAATAACAAAAATGACAACCAAAAAGATACAGACTTTCATAAATGTGTCTGCTTTCCTGGATTAGAAGTGTTGACATTGTATGACAAGATCGTTACTGTGGAACTATAAACAGAGCTAGGCTAATAGCAGTGTAGCAAGCGGTGTGGATAAGACTGGCGTGTGATAGAAACAGAGCTAGGCTAATACCAGTGTAGCATGTGATCTTCCCTATCAGTCCATTTCTGACCAAAGGAGCGTACCTCCCGAAATAACATTCGGTGGCACAAGGTTGAGCAATTTTAGATCAAGCTGTTGCCATGCAGCATGACCCGGCCTGGACGTCAGAGGAAAACGGTCCAGCCGATACAGTCTGACACCAATAGCAACAGCCTAGTCTCTAGTAGGATACGGAACTTGCCATCAATCGCTTACCGTAAGCATGCATTAGCTCTAGAATTGCCACAGTTATCCAAGTAGGATCGTGTCATCTAAGGAACCTCGACCAGTGTAGCAAGCGGTGTGGATAAGACTGGCGTGTGATAGAAACAGAGCTAGGCTAGTACCAGTGTAGCAAGCGGTGTGGATAAGACTGGCGTGTGATAGAAACAGAGCTAGGCTAGTACCAGTGTAGCAAGTGGTGTGGATAAGACTGGCGTGTGATAGAAACAGAGCTAGGCTAAAACCAGTGTAGCAAGTGGTGTGGATAAGACTGGCGTGTGATAGAAACAGAGCTAGGCTAGTACCAGTGTAGCAAGTGGTGTGGATAAGACTGGCGTGTGATAGAAACAGAGCTAGGCTATAAGACCAGTGTAGCAAGTGGTGTGGGATAAGACTGGCGTGTGATAGAAACAGAGCTAGGCTAATACCAGTGTAGCAAGTGGTGTGGATAAGACTGGCGTGTGATAGAAACAGAGCTAGGCTAGTACCAGTGTAGCAAGTGGTGTGGATAAGACTGGCGTGTGATAGAAACAGAGCTACGCTAGTACCAGTGTAGCAAGTGGTGTGGATAAGACTGGCGTGTGATAGAAACAGAGCTAGGCTAGTACCAGTGTAGCAAGTGGTGTGGATAAGACTGGCGTGTGATAGAAACAGAGCTAGGCTAATACCAGTGTAGCAAGTGGTGTGGATAAGACTGGCGTGTGATAGAAACAGAGCTAGGCTAATACCAGTGTAGCAAGTGGTGTGGATAAGACTGGCGTGTGATAGAAACAGAGCTAGGCTAATACCAGTGTAGCAAGTGGTGTGGATAAGACTGGCGTGTGATAGAAACAGAGCTAGGCTAGTACCAGTGTAGCAAGTGGTGTGGATAAGACTGGCGTGTGATAGAAACAGAGCTAGGCTAGTACCAGTGTAGCAAGTGGTGTGGATAAGACTGGCGTGTGATAGAAACAGAGCTAGGCTAGTACCAGTGTAGCAAGCGGTGTGGATAAGACTGGCGTGTGATAGAAACTGAGCTAGGCTAGTACCAGTGTAGCAAGCGGTGTGGATAAGACTGGCGTGTGATAGAAACTGAGCTAGGAGGGACAAACTGAACTATCTTATATGTGTGGACAGATAGTGAAGGGAACAACTGAACGCGTGTCACCGGGCCACTGGTGCTTGTTAAATGCTGGAGTCACTAGGTGGCAGATGGCAGGCCTAGTGACGTAATTTAAGTTTATCTTTTTATCTTCTTTCTTTTATCTTCCAAGTTATTTAGTTGATATCATTACTGGCCATCTCCGCCAGAGGTGTAAATTCCTGGATGATACTCTTATCCTTTTCTTGTATACTTCAAGTTCGTTCAGTTCCTTCTTTGATGTTAATAGGGACTTCGTATAGTGGTAGTTTAAATGTACATGGCATACGATCAGCAACTCATAAAGATGTAATCAGATTCATTCTGTTCCTTCAAAAACTTTTAATAACTTAATAAACAACAAGTATAATGGGTCATTCAAATGATAGAGTTCTCATAGAAGCCTTTACTGGGTCTTTGGTACTTCAGGTTAACTCATACATGAACTCTATGTCTCGTAACTTCCGTATTCCTCTTTAACTTATTCTTTTCTCCGTAGACTTCCTTAGTCTTCCCAAAACCTGCTCCTATTTCCTCATATACCAATGCTCTTTATTAGCATTCCATACTTGATTTGTTACTTAAATATCTTCCTCGACGAACTGGTTAAACAGGTCTCTATAACTGTTCGTAGCAACAAAACTCATCTCATGCATAAATAATTGTATGTACACCATTCTGATACTTACTAATGAGAGAGCATATTTGAAGTTCTTCTATAAAAGTCGACATTCACTTTTTCTTGATAATCATATACAATTCTGGACACTTCAAACCTTGTCAATATGACTCCTCTATAATATCTCTAGTTTCCTTCAAATGTTTACAGCCTCTTGGTTACTTTACACATAGTCGTTATAACCATCCGGTTTTCTTAGTATATAGTCGTAAAGTTCTCGTAATGAACTGACAAATCGTGTTTCTGCAAGATTCTCCTGTAAACAAAATTCTACTCTGTGTAAAATATAATCATAGTTCAATACTTACAAAAACCACAGCATAAACGCTGATCTCCTTTCAGCAATACACCTTAACTGTGAACTACAGAAAACAAATACTATCTCCCGATAGAATAACACTGGTAGTGATGGCTGGACATCTAAACATATTCACATAAACCCTATCTGTAAAACCACAGAAGGTTCATATTGTCCGCACAGCGATCACACCTTCTTCCTGAAGCACAACTCAGGACTCACTGTCATCTAATGACCTCTGGTCATTTCGCGTGATGTGTTTCTTTCGACACTCTTCTGATTCGCTGACCCAAATCGATTTTACTTAAATTTATTGGTCGAGCCTTTTTTTCTTGTTCTCGAACTTTCTATTTACAACTCAAGATAATCACTCACTATTAATTAACGTGAGCCGGTATTCTGAACCGTCGTCAGTTAGCAATATTATTATTTTCATTCATTATTTTCTCTTGTGAGTTGTCCTAACTGTTTATCTCACCTTAACAATAGCATGAATAATGCTTGGGCAAACCCCACGGTGACACTATCTTATATGTGTGGACAGATAGTGGAGGAAAAAACTGAACTATCATACATGTGTGGAAAAATAGTGGAGGGAAAACTGAACTATCATATATGTGTGGACAGATAGTGGAGGGAAAACTGAACTATCATATATGTGTGGACAGATAGTGGAGCGAAAACTGAACTATCATAGGTGTGGACAGATAGTGGAGGGAAAAACTGAACTATCATATACGCGTGGACAGATAGTGGAGGGAAAACTGATTTATCATACACGTGTGGACAGATAGTGGAAAAAAATGTAATAAATAATAAAAGATTCAGTGGAGGTGGAAGGAAAACTGAACTATCATATATGCGTGGACAGATAGTGGAGGGGAAAACTGAACTATCATAGGTGTGTGGACAGATAGTGGAGGGAAAAAACTGAACTATCATATATGTGGGGACAGATAGTGGAGGGAAATTGAACTATCATATATGTGTTTTGACAAGATAGTGGAGGGAAAAAGCTGAACTATCAAATATGTGTGGACAGATAGTGGAGGGAAAACTGAACTATCATATATGTGTTAACAGATAGTGGAGGGAAAACTGAACTGTCATAGGTGTTGACAGATAGTGGAGGGAAAAACTGAACTATCATATACGTGTGGACAGATAGTGGAGGGAAAACTAAACTGTCATATGTGTGGACAGATAGTGGAGGGAAAAACTGAATATCATATATGCGTGGACAGATAGTGGAAGGAAAAACAGAACTATCATATACGCGTTGACAGATAGTGGAGGGGAAAACTGAACTATCATATATGTGTGGACAGATAGTGGAGGGAAAACTGAACTATCATACACGTGTGGACAGATAGTGGAGTGAAAACTGAACTGTCATATGTATGGCCAGATAGTGGAGGGAAAAACTGAACTATCATATATGCGTGGACAGATAGTGGAGAGAAAACTGAACTATCATATATGTGGGGACAGATAGTGGAGGGAAAACTGAACTATCATATATGTGTGGACAGATAGTGGAGGGAAAAACTGAACTATCAAATATGTGTGGACAGATAGTGGAGGGAAAACTGAATTGTCATATGTGTGGACAGATAGTGGAAGGAAAAACTGAACTATCATATATGCGTGGACAGATAGTGGAAGGAAAAACTGAACTATCATATACGCGTTGACAGATAGTGGAGGGGAAAACTGAACTATCATATATGTGTGGACAGATAGTGGAGGGAAAACTGAACTATCATATATGCGTGGACAGATAGTGGAGGGAAAACTGAACTATCATATATGTGTGGACAGATAGTGGAGAGAATACTGAACTATCATATATGTGTGGACAGATAGTGGAGAGAATACTGAACTATCATATATGTGGGGACATGTAGTGGAGGGAAAACTGAACTATCATATATGTGTGGACAGATAGTGGAGGGAAAAACTGAACTATCAAATATGTGTGGACAGATAGTGGAGGGAAAAGTGAACTATCATACATGTGTGGACAGATAGTGGAGGGAAAAACTGAACTATCATTTATGTGTGGACAGATACTGGAGGGAAAACTGAACTGTCATATGTATGGCCAGATAGTGGAGGGAAAAACTGAACTATCATATATGCGTTTACAGATAGTGGAGGGAAAACTGAACTATCATATATGTGTGGACAGATAGTGGAGAGAAAACTGAACTATCATATATGTGGGGACAGATAGTGGAGGGAAAACTGAACTATCATATATGTGTGGACAGATAGTGGAGGGAAAAAGTGAACTATCATATAAGGGTGGACATATAGTGGAGAAAAAACTGAATTGTCATATGTGTGGACAGATAGTGGAGGGAAAAACTGAACTATCATATATGCGTGGACAGATAGTGGAGGGAAAAACTGAACTATCATATATGTGTGGACAGATAGTGGAGGGAAAAACTGAACTATCATATATGTGTGGACAGATAGTGGAGGGAAAACTGAACTATCATACACGTGTGGACAGATAGTGGAGGGAAAACTGAACTGTCATATGTATGGCCAGATAGTGGAGGGAAAAACTGAACTATCATATATGCGTGGACAGATAGTGGAGGGAAAACTGAACTATCATATATGTGTGGACAGATAGTGGAGAGAAAACTGAACTATCATATATGTGGGGACAGATAGTGGAGGGAAAACTGATCTATCATATATGTGTGGACAGATAGTGGAGGGAAAAACTGAACTATCAAATATGTGTGGACAGATAGTGGAGGGAAAAACTGAACTATCATATATGCGTGGACAGATAGTGGAGGGAAAAACTGAACTATCATATATGTGTGGACAGCTCCTGGAGGGAACACTGAACGGCCATATATCTGCGGACAGATACTGGAGGGAAAAACTGCACTCTCATATATGCGTGGACAGAAAGTGGAGGGGAAAAACCGAACTATCATATATGTTGGACAGATAGTGGAGGGAAAAACTGAACTATCATATATATGTGTGTGAACAGATAGTGGATGGAAAGTGGCAAAAGGATAGACACTATTTGGTAAGATGATGACGTTTACACAAAAATTATGGCAGAAAAAAGGGGATGGGGGTGGGGGAGCGAGACAATCTTTACAAGACAACTGTTATTGTCTATGAGCAAGCAATACAAATGGTGCAATCAAGATGTCAAAACAAGTATCTCAGATTAAAAAAAAAAAAAACCAGAACAAAGACATAACTGATGACCCTCAGCAAAGATTCACTCACACAGAAATGAAAATGTTCACGTGATCAGATTGAGAGATGTCCGATCCAAACCACCATTATTCGTGACAGAAATGAAAATTCAATATTCAGAGAGAAAGATAAGATAGGAGGAATACATTAAGGAACTTCTCAAACCAGCCGGAAAATTACAAACGTTAAATGTTCATAATTTCCGCCCATTAGTGTGCATGCCTAGAAAGAGTAATCGGCCAGCAGCAATAATGGCGTTACAAAATGGAAGTAGTTTGAACGAATAATCCGTAAAATAAGTGATCAGAAGTAGATAAAATAGCATGACAATACAGGTATAAGTGGTAAAGTGGCAGCTAATTTGTTAGATTCAACTGCTTCTTTTAGAATTATTATAAATATGACGTGAGAAGAAAAAAAGCCCAGGAGAATTATAAAAAAACTAGAATATTCGAATTTAGAAATAGAAGTAATTAGAGACTGTAGACATTCAGTAAGTGACGTCATGCTAAGAATTTGCAAGACAAATGTATGCTGCGATACTTATGCAAAGAATAAGATGAATAATCGAAATACTAATTATGCCTTAACACTTCTGTTTGTAGAAATGAGATGAGACGCGATGGCGCTGGTTATTTGGTTAAAATGTGGAGGCAATTTTGTGAATACAACACTGAATAAGATGAGGCAAACAATATGTTCACATATATATGTCACGGTAGTTTCTGTTGTGTGGTTCTTTAATATGATGAATATTAAATAACAAAAAATATATAATAACAAAAAATGACAACCAAAAAGATACAGACTTTCATACATGTGTCTGCTTTCCTGGATTAGAAGTGTTGACATTGTATGACAAGATCGTTACTGTGGAACTATAAACAGAGCTAGGCTAATAGCAGTGTAGCAAGCGGTGTGGATAAGACTGGCGTGTGATAGAAACAGAGCTAGGCTAATACCAGTGTAGCATGTGATCTTCCCTATCAGTCATTTGATGACCAAAGAGCGTACCTCCCGAAATGTAACATTGGGTGGCACGAGGTTGGCAATTTTAGAAACAAGCTGTTGCCCCTGCAGCATGACCCGGCCTGGACGTCAGAGGAACGGTCTAGCCGATACAGTCTGACAGAATAGCAACAGCCTAGTCTCTAGTAGGATACGGAACTTGCCATCAATCGTGGATAACCGTAAAACATGCATTAGCTCTAGAATTGCCACAGTTATCCAAGTAGGATCGTGTCATCTAAGGAAGAGCTAGGCTAGTACCAGTGTAGCAAGTGGTGTGGATAAGACTGGCGTGTGATAGAAACAGAGCTAGGCTAGTACCAGTGTAGCAAGCTGTGTGGATAAGACTGGTGTGTGATAGAAACAGAGCTAGGCTAGTACCAGTGTAGCAAGTGGTGTGGATAAGACTGGCGTGTGATAGAAACAGAGCTAGGCTAAACCAGTGTAGCAAGTGGTGTGGATAAGACTGGCGTGTGATAGAAACAGAGCTAGGCTAATACCAGTGTAGCAAGTGGTGTGGATAAGACTGGCGTGTAATAGAAACAGAGCTAGGCTAGTACCAGTGTAGCAAGCGGTGTGGATAAGACTGGCGTGTGATAGAAACAGAGCTAGGCTAGTACCAGTGTAGCAAGTGGTATGGATAAGACTGGCGTGTGATAGAAACAGAGCTAGTCTAGTACCAGTGTAGCAAGTGGTGTGGATAAGACTGGCATGTGATAGAAACAGAGCTAGGCTAGTACCAGTGTAGCAAGTGGTGTGGATAAGACTGGCGTGTGATAGAAACAGAGCTAGGCTAATACCAGTGTAGCAAGTGGTGTGGATAAGACTGGCGTGTGATAGAAACAGAGCTAGGCTAATACCAGTGTAGCAAGTGGTGTGGATAAGACTGGCGTGTGATAGAAACAGAGCATGGCTAATACCAGTGTAGCAAGTGGTGTGGATAAGACTGGCGTGTGATAGAAACAGAGCTAGGCTAGTACCAGTGTAGCAAGTGGTGTGGATAAGACTGGCGTGTGATAGAAACAGAGCTAGGCTAATACCAGTGTAGCAAGTGGTGTGGATTAGACTGGCGTGTGATAGAAACTGAGCTAGGCTAGTACCAGTGTAGCAAGCGGTGTGGATAAGACTGGCGTGTGATAGAAACTGAGCTAGGAGGGACAAACTGAACTATCTTATATGTGTGGACAGATAGTGAAGGGAACAACTGAACGCGTGTCACCGGGCCACTGGTGCTTGTTAAATGCTGGAGTCACTAGGTGGCAGATGGCAGGCCTAGTGACGTAATTTAAGTTTATCTTTTTATCTTCTTTCTTTTATCTTCCAAGTTATTTAGTTGATATCATTACTGGCCATCTCCGCCAGAGGTGTAAATTCCTGGATGATACTCTTATCCTTTTCTTGTATACTTCAAGTTCGTTCAGTTCCTTCTTTGATGTTAATAGGGACTTCGTATAGTGGTAGTTTAAATGTACATGGCATACGATCAGCAACTCATAAAGATGTAATCAGATTCATTCTGTTCCTTCAAAAACTTTTAATAACTTAATAAACAACAAGTATAATGGGTCATTCAAATGATAGAGTTCTCATAGAAGCCTTTACTGGGTCTTTGGTACTTCAGGTTAACTCATACATGAACTCTATGTCTCGTAACTTCCGTATTCCTCTTTAACTTATTCTTTTCTCCGTAGACTTCCTTAGTCTTCCCAAAACCTGCTCCTATTTCCTTATATACTAATGCTCTTTATTAGCATTCCATACTTGATTTGTTACTTAAATATCTTCCTCGACGAACTGGTCAAACAGGTCTCTATAACTGTTCGTAGCAACAAAACTCATCTCATGCATAAATAATTGTATGTACACCATTCTGATACTTACTAATGAGAGAGCATATTTGAAGTTCTTCTATAAAAGTCGACATTCACTTTTTCTTGATAATCATATACAATTCTGGACACTTCAAACCTTGTCAGTATGGCTCCTCTATAATATCTCTAGTTTCCTTCAAATGTTTACAGCCTCTTGGTTACTTTACACATAGTCGTTATAACCATCCGGTTTTCTTAGTATATAGTCGTAAAGTTCTCGTAATGAACTGACAAATCGTGTTTCTGCAAGATTCTCCTGTAAACAAAATTCTACTCTGTGTAAAATATAATCATAGTTCAATACTTACAAAAACCACAGCATAAACGCTGATCTCCTTTCAGCAATACACCTTAACTGTGAACTACAGAAACAAATACTATCTCCCGATAGAATAACACTGGTAGTGATGGCTGGACATCTAAACATATTCACATAAACCCTATCTGTAAAACCACAGAAGGTTCATATTGTCCGCACAGCGATCACACCTTCTTCCTGAAGCACAACTCAGGACTCACTGTCATCTAATGACCTCTGGTCATTTCGCGTGATATGTTTCTCTCGACACTCTTCTGATTCGCTGACCCAAATCGATTTTACTTAAATTTATTGGTCGAGCCTTTTTTTCTTGTTCTCGAACTTTCTATTTACAACTCAAGATAATCACTCACTATTAATTAACGTGAGCCGGTATTCTGAACCGTCGTCAGTTAGCAATATTATTATTTTCATTCATTATTTTCTCTTGTGAGTTGTCCTAACTGTTTATCTCACCTTAACAATAGCATGAATAATGCTTGGGCAAACCCCACGGTGACACTATCTTATATGTGTGGACAGATAGTGGAGGAAAAAACTGAACTATCATACATGTGTGGAAAAATAATGGAGGGAAAACTGAACTATCATATATGTGTGGACAGATAGTGGAGGGAAAACTGAACTATCATATATTCTTTTGCGACAGATAGTGGAGGCAGAAAACTGAGTATCATAGGTGTGGACAGTTAGTGGAGGGAAAAATGAACTATCATATACGCTGGACAGATAGTGAGGGAAAAACTTCTTCCTTATCTTACATTGTTCAGAGTGTTTCTTTTGGAAAACTGTCCTTTTTTATGTGCTTACCCTCAGAACCCAAGTGAGGGGCCTGAACTGGTCATTCTGTTGTTTTGCATTCGTAGTGGAGGGACCGAAAACTGAACTATCGTCTATTCCTTATAGATAGTCGGAGAAAATTTCTGAACTAGAGTCATAGGTTATTGGACAGATAGTCTTGAGGGAAAATTGAACTGATGTTCATATAGTTTTCTAAGATTTGTTCTCGGAAATTCAGCTTGTTCTCCAATGATTTTGTGGATTTTCAGATAGCCGTAGGTTAAACACTGAATAACATTTGAATTAACAAACAGATAAGCTTGGTATGTATAAATGATCGTGAATTTCCAAATGTTAGATAATCTATTGAAGGGGATTTCCGAAAAAAGCAATTCTAGTATGGATTTCTCTTGTTGTGTCACCATCCTGAGTCATTTTACTGCCTAAATAATTGAAACTTTCATCTCTGTGTAGATTTTCCCCGTTCAAGATGATATCAAAGGTCTCGTTAGAAAAGGTCATAGCTTTAGCTTTAGAGGCATTTATTTGGAGACCTATTTTAACCGAGAGATGACACAAATTATTTATTGCTTCTTGGGATTGTCTTGGAGTTGAACTGAAGAATGCTACATCATCTGCGAAATCAGATAGTCCCCAGGAAAACTGAACTTGTCATATGTATGGCCAGATAGTGGAGGGAAAACTGAACTATCATATATGTGTGGACAGATAGTGGAGAAAAAAACTGAACTATCATATATGCGTGGACAGATAGTGGAGGGAAAAAACTGAACTATCATATATGTGTGGACAGATAGTGGAGGAAAAACTGAAACTATCAATATATGTGTGGACAGATAGTGGAGGGAAAAAACAGCTATCACATATGTGTGGACAGATAGTGGAGGGAAAACTGACTATCATATATGTGGAGTGGAAAAACTGAACTATCATATATGTGTGGACAGATAGTGGAGGGAAAACTGAACTATCATATATGTGTGGACAGATAGTGGAGGGAAAAACTGAACTATCATATATGCGTGGACAGATAGTGGAGGGAAAAACTGAACTATCATATATGTGTGGACAGATAGTGGAGGGAAAACTGAACTATCATATATGTGTGGACAGATAGTGGAGGGAAAAGTGGCCAAAAGGATATCACACTATGCCGGGACAGATGTGGAGGGGAAAACACTGAAAATAAATAGGCATGTAAGGTGGACAGATAGTGGGGGGGCGAAAATCTTTAAAGACTAACTGTCATATATGTCTGGACAGATAGTGGAGGTGCAAAATCAAACTATCAATACAAGTTGTGGACAGATAGTGGAGGGAAAAAAAACTGAACTATCAAATGATGTCCCTCAGACAGATAGTGGGGAAAAACTGAAATGATCTTAAATGTTCACGTGATCAGATAGTGGAGGGATGTCCGATCTGAAATCACCATATTCGTGGACAGAAGTGGAGGAAAACTGAACTATTCAGATATGAAACAGATAGTGGAGGAAAACATGAACTTCTCATACCAGCCGGAAAGATAGTGGAGTTAAAAACTGAACTTCCGCCCATTATGTGTGCATGCCTAGATAGAGTAATCGGAAAACTGATAGGTTACATAATGTGGGACAGATAGTTTGAGGAATAATCCGTAAAATAATATGTGTGGACAGATAGTGGAGGGGATAAAATGAGCATACATATACAGGTATAAGTGGTACAAGTGGGCAGTGGATTTGTTAAAACTGCTGTCTTTAGAATTATGTGGACAGATAGTGACGTGAGAAAAACTGAAATCAAAATGCCCAGGAGAATTATAAAAAAAACTAGAATACTTCGATATTTGGAAAGAGAAGTAATTGGAGGGGAAAACTGAACATATCAGTACAGTGTGGACATGCTAGTGGAGGACAAAACTATGAACGATCATTATGCTGTGGACAGATAGTGGAGGGAAAAAAAAATTATGCTATAAACTTCTGTCTGTACAAAGTGGAGGAAAAATTCGATGAACGCCGTGGTTATTTGGTGGGCAGGGTGTGGAGGCAAAAGCTGTGAATATCAAATATGTCTGGACAGATAGTGGAGGGAAAAAATGAACTATCTTATATGTGTGGACAGTTAGTGTGATGGAAAATTAAAATAACTATCTTATATGTGTGGACAGGTAGTGGAGGGAACCAAAAAGAACAGATTTCATAAATGTGTCTGGACAGATAGTGGATTAAAAGTGAACTATCTTATATGTGTGAGAAAGATAGTGGACGGGAAAAAACTGAAGGCTAATTGTAGCAATGTGTGGATAAGATGGCGTGTGATAGAAACTGAGCAGCTAGGCTATATGTGTGGACAGATACTGGCAGGGAGCATGAACTAGTACCAGTTAGCAATCAGTGGATTTGGCGTGGACAAAGGGAATGGTACCTCTGGGAAATAACATACATGTGTGTAGCAGCATAAGACTGGAGTGGTAGGGCAAGTTTTAGGAGATGGCGTGTGATAGAAACAGAGCATGAGTACCAGTGTAGCAAGGAACGGTGGAGGATAAGACTGGCGTGTGATAGAAAGCAGAGCTAGGCTAGTACCAGTGTAGCAAGTGGTACGGATAAGACTTGCGTGTGATTACCGAAACAGAGCTAGGCTAGTACCAGTGTAGCAAGCAGTGGTGTGGATAAGACTGATCGTGTGATCTAGAAACAGAGCTCGGCTACCAGTGTAGCAAGCGGTGTGGATAAGACTGGCGTGTGATAGAAACAGAGCTGGGCTAGTACCAGTGTAGCAAGCGGTGTGGATAAGACTGGCGTGTAATAGAAACAGAGCTAGGCTAGTACCAGTGTAGCAAGTGGTGTGGATAAGACTGGCGTGTGATAGAAACAGAGCTAGGCTAAAACCAGTGTAGCAAGTGGTGTGGATAAGACTGGCGTGTGATAGAAACAGAGCTAGGCTAATACCAGTGTAGCAAGTGGTGTGGATAAGACTGGCGTGTAATAGAAACAGAGCTAGGCTAGTACCAGTGTAGCAAGCGGTGTGGATAAGACTGGCGTGTGATAGAAACAGAGCTAGTCTAGTACCAGTGTAGCAAGTGGTATGGATAAGACTGGCGTGTGATAGAAACAGAGCTAGTCTAGTACCAGTGTAGCAAGTGGTGTGGATAAGACTGGCATGTGATAGAAACAGAGCTAGGCTAGTACCAGTGTAGTAAGCAAGTGGTGTGGATAAGACTGGCGTGTGATAGAAACAGAGCTAGGCTAATACCAGTGTAGCAAGTGGTGTGGATAAGACTGGCGTGTGATAGAAACAGAGCTAGGCTAATACCAGTGTAGCAAGTGGTGTGGATAAGACTGGCGTGTGATAGAAACAGAGCATGGCTAATACCAGTGTAGCAAGTGGTGTGGATAAGACTGGCGTGTGATAGAAACAGAGCTAGGCTAGTACCAGTGTAGCAAGTGGTGTGGATAAGACTGGCGTGTGATAGAAACAGAGCTAGGCTAATACCAGTGTAGCAAGTGGTGTGGATTAGACTGGCGTGTGATAGAAACTGAGCTAGGCTAGTACCAGTGTAGCAAGCGGTGTGGATAAGACTGGCGTGTGATAGAAACTGAGCTAGGAGGGACAAACTGAACTATCTTATATGTGTGGACAGATAGTGAAGGGAACAACTGAACGCGTGTCACCGGGCCACTGGTGCTTGTTAAATGCTGGAGTCACTAGGTGGCAGATGGCAGGCCTAGTGACGTAATTTAAGTTTATCTTTTTATCTTCTTTCTTTTATCTTCCAAGTTATTTAGTTGATATCATTACTGGCCATCTCCGCCAGAGGTGTAAATTCCTGGATGATACTCTTATCCTTTTCTTGTATACTTCAAGTTCGTTCAGTTCCTTCTTTGATGTTAATAGGGACTTCGTATAGTGGTAGTTTAAATGTACATGGCATACGATCAGCAACTCATAAAGATGTAATCAGATTCATTCTGTTCCTTCAAAAACTTTTAATAACTTAATAAACAACAAGTATAATGGGTCATTCAAATGATAGAGTTCTCATAGAAGCCTTTACTGGGTCTTTGGTACTTCAGGTTAACTCATACATGAACTCTATGTCTCGTAACTTCCGTATTCCTCTTTAACTTATTCTTTTCTCCGTAGACTTCCTTAGTCTTCCCAAAACCTGCTCCTATTTCCTCATATACCAATGCTCTTTATTAGCATTCCATACTTGATTTGTTACTTAAATATCTTCCTCGACGAACTGGTTAAACAGGTCTCTATAACTGTTCGTAGCAACAAAACTCATCTCATGCATAAATAATTGTATGTACACCATTCTGATACTTACTAATGAGAGAGCATATTTGAAGTTCTTCTATAAAAGTCGACATTCACTTTTTCTTGATAATCATATACAATTCTGGACACTTCAAACCTTGTCAATATGACTCCTCTATAATATCTCTAGTTTCCTTCAAATGTTTACAGCCTCTTGGTTACTTTACACATAGTCGTTATAACCATCCGGTTTTCTTAGTATATAGTCGTAAAGTTCTCGTAATGAACTGACAAATCGTGTTTCTGCAAGATTCTCCTGTAAACAAAATTCTACTCTGTGTAAAATATAATCATAGTTCAATACTTACAAAAACCACAGCATAAACGCTGATCTCCTTTCAGCAATACACCTTAACTGTGAACTACAGAAACAAATACTATCTCCCGATAGAATAACACTGGTAGTGATGGCTGGACATCTAAACATATTCACATAAACCCTATCTGTAAAACCACAGAAGGTTCATATTGTCCGCACAGCGATCACACCTTCTTCCTGAAGCACAACTCAGGACTCACTGTCATCTAATGACCTCTGGTCATTTCGCGTGATGTGTTTCTCTCGACACTCTTCTGATTCGCTGACCCAAATCGATTTTACTTAAATTTATTGGTCGAGCCTTTTTTTCTTGTTCTCGAACTTTCTATTTACAACGCAAGATAATCACTCACTATTAATTAACGTGAGCCGGTATTCTGAACCGTCGTCAGTTAGCAATATTATTATTTTCATTCATTATTTTCTCTTGTGAGTTGTCCTAACTGTTTATCTCACCTTAACAATAGCATGAATAATGCTTGGGCAAACCCCACGGTGACACTATCTTATATGTGTGGACAGATAGTGGAGGAAAAAACTGAACTATCATACATGTGTGGAAAAATAGGGGAGGGAAAACTGAACTATCATATATGTGTGGACAGATAGTGGAGGGAAAACTGAACTATCATATATGTGTGGACAGATAGTGGAGCGAAAACTGAACTATCATAGGTGTGGACAGATAGTGGAGGGAAAAATGAACTATCATATACGCGTGGACAGATAGTGAAGGGAAAACTGATTTATCATACACGTGTGGACAGATAATAATAATAAATAATAAATTCAGATAGTGGAAGGAAAAACTGAACTATCATATACGCGTTGACAGATAGTGGAGGGGAAAACTGAACTATCATATATGTGTGGACAGATAGTGGAGGGAAAACTGAACTATCATACACGTGTGGACAGATAGTGGAGGGAAAACTGAACTGTCATATGTATGGCCAGATAGTGGAGGGAAAAATGAACTATCATATACGCGTGGACAGATAGTGAAGGGAAAACTGATTTATCATACACGTGTGGACAGATAATAATAATAAATAATAAATTCTTTAAGCACCAAACACGGCGCATAAGGCAGAAACCAGTGCTCTCCAGGTTGTTCGTTGTGACGCCACTCCTCTCAGCTCTTGCACATTATTTAGGCCCAACGTTCTTCCTTCTCTTATTATTGTTCTTCTGAGTGTTTCTTTTGGTCTTCCTTTTTTCCTCTTACCCTTGTTTTGCATTCGTAGGACATGACCGATATATGACCATCGTCTTTTCCTTATGTAGTCGGAGACATATTTCTGCCTAGAGTCTTCTCTTATTTGTCGATTAGTCTTGAATTCTTTCCAACTGATGTTCATGAGTTTTCTAAGACATTTGTTCTCGAATGTATTCAGCTTGTTCTCCAATGATTTGTTATTTTCCAACTCTCACAGCCGTATGTTAACACTGAGATAACATTTGAATTAAACAGACGAAGCTTGGTATGTATATTCAATGATCGTAATTTCCAAATGTTAGATAATCTATTGAAGGCGCTAGCTGCCAAAGCAATTCTAGTATGGATTTCTCTTGTTGTGTCACCATCCTGAGTCATTTTACTGCCTAAATAATTGAAACTTTCAACTTTCTGTAGTTTTTCCCCGTTCAAGATGATATCAAAGGTCTCGTTAGAAAAGTTCATAGCTTTAGTTTTAGAGGCATTTATTTGGAGACCTATTTTAACCGAGAGATGACACAAATTATTTATTGCTTCTTGGGATTGTCTTGGTGTTGAACTTAAGAATGCTACATCATCTGCGAAATCCAGGTCCCCCAGGATAGTGGAGGGAAAACTGTACTGTCATATGTGTGGACAGATAGTGGAGGGAAAAACTGAACTATCATATATGCGTGGACAGATAGTGGAGGGGAAAACTGAACTATCATATATGCGTGGACAGATAGTGGAGGGGAAAACTGAACTATCATAGGTGTGTGGACAGATAGTGGAGGGAAAATTGAACTATCATATATGTGTTGACAGATAGTGGAGAGAAAAGCTGAACTATCAAATATGTGTGGACAGATAGTGGAGGGAAAACTGAACTATCATATATGTGTTAACAGATAGTGGAGGGAAAACTGAACTGTCATAGGTGTGGACAGATAGTGGAGGGAAAACTGAACTATCATATACGTGTGGACAGATAGTGGAGGGAAAACTAAACTGTCATATGTGTGGACAGATAGTGGAGGGAAAAACTGAATATCATATATGCGTGGACAGATAGTGGAAGGAAAAACTGAACTATCATATACGCGTTGACAGATAGTGGAGGGGAAAACTGAACTATCATATATGTGTGGACAGATAGTGGAGGGAAAACTGAACTATCATACACGTGTGGACAGATAGTGGAGTGAAAACTGAACTGTCATATGTATGGCCAGATAGTGGAGGGAAAAACTGAACTATCATATATGCGTGGACAGATAGTGGAGAGAAAACTGAACTATCATATATGTGGGGACAGATAGTGGAGGGAAAACTGAACTATCATATATGTGTGGACAGATAGTGGAGGGAAAAACTGAACTATCAAATATGTGTGGACAGATAGTGGAGGGAAAACTGAATTGTCATATGTGTGGACAGATAGTGGAAGGAAAAACTGAACTATCATATATGCGTGGACAGATAGTGGAAGGAAAAACTGAACTATCATATACGCGTTGACAGATAGTGGAGGGGAAAACTGAACTATCATATATGTGTGGACAGATAGTGGAGGGAAAACTGAACTATCATACACGTGTGGACAGATAGTGGAGGGAAAACTGAACTGTCATATGTATGGCCAGATAGTGGAGGGAAAAACTGAACTATCATATATGCGTGGACAGATAGTGGAGGGAAAACTGAACTATCATATATGTGTGGACAGATAGTGGAGAGAAAACTGAACTATCATATATGTGGGGACAGATAGTGGAGGGAAAACTGATCTATCATATATGTGTGGACAGATAGTGGAGGGAAAAACTGAACTATCAAATATGTGTGGACAGATAGTGGAGAGAAAACTGAACTATCATACATGTGTGGACAGATAGTGGAGGGAAAAACTGAACTATCATATATGTGTGGACAGATACTGGAGGGAAAACTGAACGGTCATATATGTGTGGACAGATAGTGGAGGGAAAAACTGAACTATCATATATGCGTGGACAGAAAGTGGAGGGAAAAACTGAACTATCATATATGTGTGGACAGATAGTGGAGGGAAAAACTGAACTATCATATATATGTGTGAACAGATAGTGGATGGAAAGTGGCAAAAGGATAGACACTATTTGGTAAGATGATGACGTTACACAAATTATGGCAGAAAAAAGGGGATGGGGGTGGGGGAGCGAGACAATCTTTACAAGACAACTGTTATTGTCTATGAGCAAGCAATACAAATGGTGCAATCAAGATGTCAAAACAAGTATCTCAGATTAAAAAAAAAAAACCAGAACAAAGACATAACTGATGACCCTCAGCAAAGATTCACTCACACAGAAATGAAAATGTTCACGTGATCAGATTGAGAGATGTCCGATCCAAACCACCATTATTCGTGACAGAAATGAAAATTCAATATTCAGAGAGAAAGATAAGATAGGAGGAATACATTAAGGAACTTCTCAAACCAGCCGGAAAATTACAAACGTTAAATGTTCATAATTTCCGCCCATTAGTGTGCATGCCTAGAAAGAGTAATCGGCCAGCAGCAATAATGGCGTTACAAAATGGAAGTAGTTTGAACGAATAATCCGTAAAATAAGTGATCAGAAGTAGATAAAATAGCATGACAATACAGGTATAAGTGGTAAAGTGGCAGCTAATTTGTTAGATTCAACTGCTTCTTTTAGAATTATTATAAATATGACGTGAGAAGAAAAAAAGCCCAGGAGAATTATAAAAAAACTAGAATATTCGAATTTAGAAATAGAAGTAATTAGAGACTGTAGACATTCAGTAAGTGACGTCATGCTAAGAATTTGCAAGACAAATGTATGCTGCGATACTTATGCAAAGAATAAGATGAATAATCGAATACTAATTATGCCTTAACACTTCTGTTTGTAGAAATGAGATGAGACGCGATGGCGCTGGTTATTTGGTTAAAATGTGGAGGCAATTTTGTGAATACAACACTGAATAAGATGAGGCAAACAATATGTTCACATATATATGTCACGGTAGTTCTGTTGTGTGGTTCTTTAATATGATGAATATTAAATAACAAAAATATATAATAACAAAAATGACAACCAAAAAGATACAGACTTTCATAAATGTGTCTGCTTTCCTGGATTAGAAGTGTTGACATTGTATGACAAGATCGTTACTGTGGAACTATAAACAGAGCTAGGCTAATAGCAGTGTAGCAAGCGGTGTGGATAAGACTGGCGTGTGATAGAAACAGAGCTAGGCTAATACCAGTGTAGCATGTGATCTTCCCTATCAGTCATTTCTGACCAAAGGAGCGTACCTCCCGAAATAACATTCGGTGGCACGAGGTTGGGCAATTTTAGATCAAGCTGTTGCCCATGCAGCATGACCCGGCCTGGACGTCAGAGGAACGGTCTAGCCGATACAGTCTGACACCAATAGCAACAGCCTAGTCTCTAGTAGGATACGGAACTTGCCATCAATCGCTTACCGTAAGCATGCATTAGCTCTAGAATTGCCACAGTTATCCAAGTAGGATCGTGTCATCTAAGGAACCTCGACCAGTGTAGCAAGCGGTGTGGATAAGACTGGCGTGTGATAGAAACAGAGCTAGGCTAGTACCAGTGTAGCAAGCGGTGTGGATAAGACTGGCGTGTGATAGAAACAGAGCTAGGCTAGTACCAGTGTAGCAAGTGGTGTGGATAAGACTGGCGTGTGATAGAAACAGAGCTAGGCTAATACCAGTGTAGCAAGTGGTGTGGATAAGACTGGCGTGTGATAGAAACAGAGCTAGGCTAATACCAGTGTAGCAAGTGGTGTGGATAAGACTGGCGTGTAATAGAAACAGAGCTAGGCTAGTACCAGTGTAGCAAGCGGTGTGGATAAGACTGGCGTGTGATAGAAACAGAGCTAGTCTAGTACCAGTGTAGCAAGTGGTATGGATAAGACTGGCGTGTGATAGAAACAGAGCTAGTCTAGTACCAGTGTAGCAAGTGGTGTGGATAAGACTGGCATGTGATAGAAACAGAGCTAGGCTAGTACCAGTGTAGCAAGTGGTGTGGATAAGACTGGCGTGTGATAGAAACAGAGCTAGGCTAATACCAGTGTAGCAAGTGGTGTGGATAAGACTGGCGTGTGATAGAAACAGAGCTAGGCTAATACCAGTGTAGCAAGTGGTGTGGATAAGACTGGCGTGTGATAGAAACAGAGCATGGCTAATACCAGTGTAGCAAGTGGTGTGGATAAGACTGGCGTGTGATAGAAACAGAGCTAGGCTAGTACCAGTGTAGCAAGTGGTGTGGATAAGACTGGCGTGTGATAGAAACAGAGCTAGGCTAATACCAGTGTAGCAAGTGGTGTGGATTAGACTGGCGTGTGATAGAAAACTGAGCTAGTCTAGTACCAGTGTAGCAAGTGGTGTGGATAAGACTGGCGTGTGATAGAAACTGAGCTAGGAGGGACAAACTGAACTATCTTATATGTGTGGACAGATAGTGAAGGGAACAACTGAACGCGTGTCACCGGGCCACTGGTGCTTGTTAAATGCTGGAGTCACTAGGTGGCAGATGGCAGGCCTAGTGACGTAATTTAAGTTTATCTTTTTATCTTCTTTCTTTTATCTTCCAAGTTATTTAGTTGATATCATTACTGGCCATCTCCGCCAGAGGTGTAAATTCCTGGATGATACTCTTATCCTTTTCTTGTATACTTCAAGTTCGTTCAGTTCCTTCTTTGATGTTAATAGGGACTTCGTATAGTGGTAGTTTAAATGTACATGGCATACGATCAGCAACTCATAAAGATGTAATCAGATTCATTCTGTTCCTTCAAAAACTTTTAATAACTTAATAAACAACAAGTATAATGGGTCATTCAAATGATAGAGTTCTCATAGAAGCCTTTACTGGGTCTTTGGTACTTCAGGTTAACTCATACATGAACTCTATGTCTCGTAACTTCCGTATTCCTCTTTAACTTATTCTTTTCTCCGTAGACTTCCTTAGTCTTCCCAAAACCTGCTCCTATTTCCTCATATACCAATGCTCTTTATTAGCATTCCATACTTGATTTGTTACTTAAATATCTTCCTCGACGAACTGGTTAAACAGGTCTCTATAACTGTTCGTAGCAACAAAACTCATCTCATGCATAAATAATTGTATGTACACCATTCTGATACTTACTAATGAGAGAGCATATTTGAAGTTCTTCTATAAAAGTCGACATTCACTTTTTCTTGATAATCATATACAATTCTGGACACTTCAAACCTTGTCAATATGGCTCCTCTATAATATCTCTAGTTTCCTTCAAATGTTTACAGCCTCTTGGTTACTTTACACATAGTCGTTATAACCATCCGGTTTTCTTAGTATATAGTCGTAAAGTTCTCGTAATGAACTGACAAATCGTGTTTCTGCAAGATTCTCCTGTAAACAAAATTCTACTCTGTGTAAAATATAATCATAGTTCAATACTTACAAAAACCACAGCATAAACGCTGATCTCCTTTCAGCAATACACCTTAACTGTGAACTACAGAAACAAATACTATCTCCCGATAGAATAACACTGGTAGTGATGGCTGGACATCTAAACATATTCACATAAACCCTATCTGTAAAACCACAGAAGGTTCATATTGTCCGCACAGCGATCACACCTTCTTCCTGAAGCACAACTCAGGACTCACTGTCATCTAATGACCTCTGGTCATTTCGCGTGATGTGTTTCTCTCGACACTCTTCTGATTCGCTGACCCAAATCGATTTTACTTAAATTTATTGGTCGAGCCTTTTTTTTCTTGTTCTCGAACTTTCTATTTACAACGCAAGATAATCACTCACTATTAATTAACGTGAGCCGGTATTCTGAACCGTCGTCAGTTAGCAATATTATTATTTTCATTCATTATTTTCTCTTGTGAGTTGTCCTAACTGTTTATCTCACCTTAACAATAGCATGAATAATGCTTGGGCAAACCCCACGGTGACACTATCTTATATGTGTGGACAGATAGTGGAGGAAAAAACTGAACTATCATACATGTGTGGAAAAATAGTGGAGGGAAAACTGAACTATCATATATGTGTGGACAGATAGTGGAGGGAAAACTGAACTATCATATATGTGTGGACAGATAGTGGAGCGAAAACTGAACTATCATAGGTGTGGACAGATAGTGGAGGGAAAAATGAACTATCATATACGCGTGGACAGATAGTGAAGGGAAAACTGATTTATCATACACGTGTGGACAGATAGTGGAGGGAAAACTGTACTGTCATATGTGTGGACAGATAGTGGAGGGAAAAACTGAACTATCATATATGCGTGGACAGATAGTGGAGGGGAAAACTGAACTATCATATATGCGTGGACAGATAGTGGAGGGGAAAACTGAACTATCATAGGTGTGTGGACAGATAGTGGAGGGAAAATTGAACTATCATATATGTGTTGACAGATAGTGGAGGGAAAAGCTGAACTATCAAATATGTGTGGACAGATAGTGGAGGGAAAACTGAACTATCATATATGTGTTAACAGATAGTGGAGGGAAAACTGAACTGTCATAGGTGTGGACAGATAGTGGAGGGAAAAACTGAACTATCATATACGTGTGGACAGATAGTGGAGGGAAAACTACACTGTCATATGTGTGGACAGATAGTGGAGGGAAAAACTGAATATCATATATGCGTGGACAGATAGTGGAAGGAAAAAATCAAATTGCTGCCAAAACTATCATATACGCGTTGACAGATAGTGGAGGGGAAAACTGAACTATCATATATGTGTGGACAGATAGTGGAGGGAAAACTGAACTATCATACACGTGTGGACAGATAGTGGAGTGAAAACTGAACTGTCATATGTATGGCCAGATAGTGGAGGGAAAAACTGAACTATCATATATGCGTGGACAGATAGTGGAGAGAAAACTGAACTATCATATATGTGGGGACAGATAGTGGAGGGAAAACTGAACTATCATATATGTGTGGACAGATAGTGGAGGGAAAAACTGAACTATCAAATATGTGTGGACAGATAGTGGAGGGAAAACTGAATTGTCATATGTGTGGACAGATAGTGGAAGGAAAAACTGAACTATCATATATGCGTGGACAGATAGTGGAAGGAAAAACTGAACTATCATATACGCGTTGACAGATAGTGGAGGGAAAACTGAACTATCATATATGTGTGGACAGATAGTGGAGGGAAAACTGAACTATCATACATGTGTGGACAGATAGTGGAGGGAAAACTGAACTGTCATATGTATGGCCAGATAGTGGAGGGAAAACTGAACTATCATATATGCGTGGACAGATAGTGGAGGGAAAACTGAACTATCATATATGTGTGGACAGATAGTGGAGAGAATACTGAACTATCATATATGTGGGGACATGTAGTGGAGGGAAAACTGAACTATCATATATGTGTGGACAGATAGTGGAGGGAAAAACTGAACTATCAAATATGTGTGGACAGATAGTGGAGGGAAAACTGAACTATCATACATGTGTGGACAGATAGTGGAGGGAAAAACTGAACTATCATATATGTGTGGACAGATAGTGGAGGGAAAACTGAACTGTCATATGTATGGCCAGATAGTGGAGGGAAAAACTGAACTATCATATATGCGTTTACAGATAGTGGAGGGAAAACTGAACTATCATATATGTGTGGACAGATAGTGGAGAGAAAACTGAACTATCATATATGTGGGGACAGATAGTGGAGGGAAAACTGAACTATCATATATGTGTGGACAGATAGTGGAGGGAAAAAGTGACCTATCATATAAGGGTGGACATATAGTGGAGAAAAAACTGAATTGTCATATGTGTGGACAGATAGTGGAGGGAAAAACTGAACTATCATATATGCGTGGACAGATAGTGGAGGGAAAAACTGAACTATCATATATGCGTTGACAGATAGTGGAGGGGAAAACTGAACTATCATATATGTGTGGACAGATAGTGGAGGGAAAACTGAACTATCATACACGTGTGGACAGATAGTGGAGGGAAAACTGAACTGTCATATGTATGGCCAGATAGTGGAGGGAAAAACTGAACTATCATATATGCGTGGACAGATAGTGGAGGGAAAACTGAACTATCATATATGTGTGGACAGATAGTGGAGAGAAAACTGAACTATCATATATGTGGGGACAGATAGTGGAGGGAAAACTGATCTATCATATATGTGTGGACAGATAGTGGAGGGAAAAACTGAACTATCAAATATGTGTGGACAGATAGTGGAGAGAAAACTGAACTATCATACATGTGTGGACAGATAGTGGAGGGAAAAACTGAACTATCATATATGTGTGGACAGATACTGGAGGGAAAACTGAACGGTCATATATGTGTGGACAGATAGTGGAGGGAAAAACTGAACTATCATATATGCGTGGACAGAAAGTGGAGGGAAAAACTGAACTATCATATATGTGTGGACAGATAGTGGAGGGAAAAACTGAACTATCATATATATGTGTGAACAGATAGTGGATGGAAAGTGGCAAAAGGATAGACACTATTTGGTAAGATGATGACGTTACACAAATTATGGCAGAAAAAAGGGGATGGGGGTGGGGGAGCGAGACAGTCTTTACAAGACAACTGTTATTGTCTATGAGCAAGCAATACAAATGGTGCAATCAAGATGTCAAAACAAGTATCTCAGATAAAAAAAAAAAAAAAAAAACCAGAACAAAGACATAACTGATGACCCTCAGCAAAGATTCACTCACACAGAAATGAAAATGTTCACGTGATCAGATTGAGAGATGTCCGATCCAAACCACCATTATTCGTGACAGAAATGAAAATTCAATATTCAGAGAGAAAGATAAGATAGGAGGAATACATTAAGGAACTTCTCAAACCAGCCGGAAAATTACAAACGTTAAATGTTCATAATTTCCGCCCATTAGTGTGCATGCCTAGAAAGAGTAATCGGCCAGCAGCAATAATGGCGTTACAAAATGGAAGTAGTTTGAACGAATAATCCGTAAAATAAGTGATCAGAAGTAGATAAAATAGCATGACAATACAGGTATAAGTGGTAAAGTGGCAGCTAATTTGTTAGATTCAACTGCTTCTTTTAGAATTATTATAAATATGACGTGAGAAGAAAAAAAGCCCAGGAGAATTATAAAAAAACTAGAATATTCGAATTTAGAAATAGAAGTAATTAGAGACTGTAGACATTCAGTAAGTGACGTCATGCTAAGAATTTGCAAGACAAATGTATGCTGCGATACTTATGCAAAGAATAAGATGAAAATCGAATACTAATTAGCCTTAACACTTCTGTTTGTAGAAATGAGATGAGACGCGATGGCGCTGGTTATTTGGTTAAAATGTGGAGGCAATTTTGTGAATACAACACTGAATAAGATGAGGCAAACAATATGTTCACATATATATGTCACGGTAGTTCTGTTGTGTGGTTCTTTAATATGATGAATATTAAATAACAAAAATATATAATAACAAAAATGACAACCAAAAAGATACAGACTTTCATAAATGTGTCTGCTTTCCTGGATTAGAAGTGTTGACATTGTATGACAAGATCGTTACTGTGGAACTATAAACAGAGCTAGGCTAATAGCAGTGTAGCAAGCGGTGTGGATAAGACTGGCGTGTGATAGAAACAGAGCTAGGCTAATACCAGTGTAGCATGTGATCTTCCCTATCAGTCATTTCTGACCAAAGGGTGCGTACCTCCCGAAATAAATACATTCGGTGTAGCACGAGGTTAAGGGCAATTTTGATAGAAACAAGCTGTTGTACCATGTAGCAAGTGACCCTGGCCTGGACGTCAGAGGAACGGTCTAGCCGATACAGTCTGACACCAATAGCAACAGCCTAGTCTGTAGTAGGAACGGAACTTGCCATCAATCGCTTACCGTAAGATGCATTAGCTCTAGAATTGCACAGTTATCCAAGTAGGATGTGTCATCTAAACAACCTCGACCAGTGTAGCAAGCGGTGTGGATAAGACTGGCGTGTGATAGAAACAGAGCTAGGCTAGTACCAGTGTAGCAAGTGGTGTGGATAAGACTGGCGTGTGATAGAAACAGAGCTAGGCTAGTACCAGTGTAGCAAGTGGTGTGGATAAGACTGGCGTGTGATAGAAACAGAGCTAGGCTAATACCAGTGTAGCAAGTGGTGTGGATAAGACTGGCGTGTGATAGAAACAGAGCTAGGCTAGTACCAGTGTAGCAAGTGGTGTGGATAAGACTGGCGTGTAATAGAAACAGAGCTAGGCTAGTACCAGTGTAGCAAGCGGTGTGGATAAGACTGGCGTGTGATAGAAACAGAGCTAGGCTAGTACCAGTGTAGCAAGTGGTATGGATAAGACTGGCGTGTGATAGAAACAGAGCTAGTCTAGTACCAGTGTAGCAAGTGGTGTGGATAAGACTGGCATGTGATAGAAACAGAGCTAGGCTAGTACCAGTGTAGCAAGTGGTGTGGATAAGACTGGCGTGTGATAGAAACAGAGCTAGGCTAATACCAGTGTAGCAAGTGGTGTGGATAAGACTGGCGTGTGATAGAAACAGAGCTAGGCTAATACCAGTGTAGCAAGTGGTGTGGATAAGACTGGCGTGTGATAGAAACAGAGCATGGCTAATACCAGTGTAGCAAGTGGTGTGGATAAGACTGGCGTGTGATAGAAACAGAGCTAGGCTAGTACCAGTGTAGCAAGTGGTGTGGATAAGACTGGCGTGTGATAGAAACAGAGCTAGGCTAATACCAGTGTAGCAAGTGGTGTGGATTAGACTGGCGTGTGATAGAAACTGAGCTAGGCTAGTACCAGTGTAGCAAGCGGTGTGGATAAGACTGGCGTGTGATAGAAACTGAGCTAGGAGGGACAAACTGAACTATCTTATATGTGTGGACAGATAGTGAAGGGAACAACTGAACGCGTGTCACCGGGCCACTGGTGCTTGTTAAATGCTGGAGTCACTAGGTGGCAGATGGCAGGCCTAGTGACGTAATTTAAGTTTATCTTTTTATCTTCTTTCTTTTATCTTCCAAGTTATTTAGTTGATATCATTACTGGCCATCTCCGCCAGAGGTGTAAATTCCTGGATGATACTCTTATCCTTTTCTTGTATACTTCAAGTTCGTTCAGTTCCTTCTTTGATGTTAATAGGGACTTCGTATAGTGGTAGTTTAAATGTACATGGCATACGATCAGCAACTCATAAAGATGTAATCAGATTCATTCTGTTCCTTCAAAAACTTTTAATAACTTAATAAACAACAAGTATAATGGGTCATTCAAATGATAGAGTTCTCATAGAAGCCTTTACTGGGTCTTTGGTACTTCAGGTTAACTCATACATGAACTCTATGTCTCGTAACTTCCGTATTCCTCTTTAACTTATTCTTTTCTCCGTAGACTTCCTTAGTCTTCCCAAAACCTGCTCCTATTTCCTTATATACTAATGCTCTTTATTAGCATTCCATACTTGATTTGTTACTTAAATATCTTCCTCGACAAACTGGTCAAACAGGTCTCTATAACTGTTCGTAGCAACAAAACTCATCTCATGCATAAATAATTGTATGTACACCATTCTGATACTTACTAATGAGAGAGCATATTTGAAGTTCTTCTATAAAAGTCGACATTCACTTTTTCTTGATAATCATATACAATTCTGGACACTTCAAACCTTGTCAATATGGCTCCTCTATAATATCTCTAGTTTCCTTCAAATGTTTACAGCCTCTTGGTTACTTTACACATAGTCGTTATAACCATCCGGTTTTCTTAGTATATAGTCGTAAAGTTCTCGTAATGAACTGTCAAATCGTGTTTCTGCAAGATTCTCCTGTAAACAAAATTCTACTCTGTGTAAAATATAATCATAGTTCAATACTTACAAAAACCACAGCATAAACGCTGATCTCCTTTCAGCAATACACCTTAACTGTGAACTACAGAAACAAATACTATCTCCCGATAGAATAACACTGGTAGTGATGGCTGGACATCTAAACATATTCACATAAACCCTATCTGTAAAACCACAGAAGGTTCATATTGTCCGCACAGCGATCACACCTTCTGCCTGAAGCACAACTCAGGACTCACTGTCATCTAATGACCTCTGGTCATTTCGCGTGATATGTTTCTCTCGACACTCTTCTGATTCGCTGACCCAAATCGATTTTACTTAAATTTATTGGTCGAGCCTTTTTTTCTTGTTCTCGAACTTTCTATTTACAACTCAAGATAATCACTCACTATTAATTAACGTGAGCCGGTATTCTGAACCGTCGTCAGTTAGCAATATTATTATTTTCATTCATTATTTTCTCTTGTGAGTTGTCCTAACTGTTTATCTCACCTTAACAATAGCATGAATAATGCTTGGGCAAACCCCACGGTGACACTATCTTATATGTGTGGACAGATAGTGGAGGAAAAAACTGAACTATCATACATGTGTGGAAAAATAGTGGAGGGAAAACTGAACTATCATATATGTGTGGACAGATAATAATAATAATAATAAATTCTTTAAGCGCCAAACACGGCGCATAAGGCAGAAACCAGTGCTGGACGGCTCTTGCAAATTTAGGCCCAACGTGTTCTTCTGAGTGTTTCTTTTGGTCTTCCTTTTTTCCGCTTACCCTCAGGAACCCAAGTATATGGTGTTGTTTTGACAGGACATGAGATATATGAGCGAAAACTGCCTAGAACTTCTCTTATTTGTCGATTAGTCTGAATTCTTTCCAACTGATGTTCATGAGTTTTCTAAGTGTTCTCGAGGTTATTTTCCAACTCTCACAGCCGTAAGAAAAATTTGAATTAAACAGACGAACTATGTATATAATGATCGTAATTTCCAAATGTTAGATAATCTATTGAAGGCGCTAGATAGTGGAGGGTCACCATCCTGAAAACTGCCTATTTTGAAACTTAACACTGTAGTTTTTCCCCGTTCAAGATGATATCAAAGGTCTCGTTAGAAAAGTTCATAGCTTTACTTTTAGAGGCATTTATTTGGAGACCAATTTTAACCGATATGTGGCTTCTTGGGATTGGGTGTTGAAAAATGCTACTGCGAACTATTTTCCATTTGTCCATTTTATACCCAATTGTGGACAGATAGTGGAGGGAAAACTGAACTATCATATATGTGTGGACAGATAGTGGAGCGAAAACTGAACTATCATAGGTGTGGACAGATAGTGGAGGGAAAAACTGAACTATCATATACGCGTGGACAGATAGTGGAGGGAAAACTGATTTATCATACACGTGTGGACAGATAGTGGAGGGAAAACTGTACTGTCATATGTGTGGACAGATAGTGGAGGGAAAAACTGAACTATCATATCATATATGATTTATCATACACGTGTGGACAGATAGTGGAGGGAAAACTGTAAATATGTGTGGACAGATAGTGAAAAAACTGATCTATCATATATGTGTGGACAGGTAGTGGAGGAAAAAACTGAACTCGATAGTGGAGGGGAAAACTGAACTATCATATATGTGTGGACAGATAGTGGAGGGAAAATTGAACTATCATATATGTGTGGACAGATAGTGGAGGGAAAAACTGAACTATCAAATATGTCTGGACAGATAGTGGAGGGAAAAACTGAACTATCTTATTTGTGTTGACAGATAGTGGAGGGAAAAGCTGAACTATCAAATATGTGTGGACAGATAGTGGAGGGAAAACTGAACTATCATATATGTGTTAACAGATAGTGGAGGGAAAACTGAACTGTCATAGGTGTGGACAGATAGTGGAGGGAAAAACTGAACTATCATATACGTGTGGACAGATAGTGGAGGGAAAACTGATTTATCATACACGTGTGGACAGATAGTGGAGGGAAAACTAAACTGTCATATGTGTGGACAGATAGTGGAGGGAAAAACTGAACTATCATATATGCGTGGACAGATAGTGGAGGGGAAAACTGAACTATCATATATGCGTGGACAGATAGTGGAGGGGAAAACTGAACTATCATATATGTGTGGACAGATAGTGGAGGGAAAACTGAACTATCATATATGTGTGGACAGATAGTGGAGGGAAAACTGAACTATCATACATGTGTGGACAGATAGTGGAGGGAAAACTGAACTATCATATATGTGTGGACAGGTAGTGGAGGAAAAAACTGAACTATCAAATATGTCTGGACAGATAGTGGAGGAAAAAACTGAACTATCTTATGTGTGTGGACAAATAGTGGAGGGAAAAGCTGAACTATCAAATATGTCTGGACAGATAGTGGAGGGAAAAACTGAACTATCTTATACGTGTGGACAGATAGTGGATGGAAAAACTGAACTATCTTATATGTGTGGACAGGTAGTGGAGGGGAAATCTGAACGATCAAATATGTCTGGACAGATAGTGTAGGGAAAAGCTGAACTATCTTATATGTGTAGACAGATAGTAGCGGGAATAACTGAACTATTATATATGTGTGGACAGATAGTGGAGGGAAAAACTGAACTATCATATATGTGTGGACAGATACTGGAGGGAAAACTGAACTATCATACATGTGTGGACAGATAGTGGAAGGAAAACTGAACTATCATATATGTGTAGACAGATAGTGGTAGCAAGTGGTGTGGATAAGACTGGCGTGTGATAGAACAGAGCTAGGCTAGTACCAGTGTAGCAAGTGGTGTGGATAAGACTTGCGTGTGATAGAAACAGAGCTAGGCCAGTGCCAGTGTAGCACGTGGTGTAGATAAGACTGGCGTGTGATAGAAACAGAGCTAGGCTAGTACCAGTGTAGCAAGTGGTGTGGATAAGACTGGCGTGTGATAGAAACAGAGCTAGGCTAGTACCAGTGTAGCAAGCGGTGTGGACAAGACTGGCGTGTGATAGAAACAGAGCTAGGCTAGTACCAGTGTAGCAAGTGGTGTGGATAAGACTGGTGTGTGATAGAAACAGAGCTAGGCTAGTACCAGTGTAGCAAGCGGTGTGGATAAGACTGGCGTGTGATAGAAACAGAGCTAGGCTAGTACCAGTGTAGCAAGCGGTGTGGATAAGACTGGCGTGTGATAGAAACAGAGCTAGGCTAGTACCAGTGTAGCAAGCGGTGTGGATAAGTCTGGCGTGTGATAGAAACAGAGCTAGGCTAGTACCAGTGTAGCAAGCGGTGTGGATAAGACTGGCGTGTGATAGAAACAGAGCTAGGCTAGTACCAGTGTAGCAAGTGGTGTGGATAAGACTGGCGTGTGATAGAAACAGAGCTAAGCTAGTACCAGTGTAGCACGTGGTGTGGATAAGACTGGCGTGTGATAGAAACAGAGCTAGGCTAGTACCAGTGTAGCAAGTGGTGTGGATAAGACTGGCGTGTGATAGAAACAGAGCTAGGCTAGTACCAGTGTAGCAAGTGGTGTGGATAAGACTGGCGTGTGATAGAAACAGAGCTAGGCTAGTACCAGTGTAGCAAGCGGTGTGGATAAGACTGGTGTGTGATAGAAACAGAGCTAGGCTAGTACCAGTGTAGCAAGCGGTGTGGATAAGACTGGCGTGTGATAGAAACAGAGCTAGGCTAGTACCAGTGTAGCAAGCGGTGTGGATAAGACTGGCGTGTGATAGAAACAGAGCTAGGCTAGTACCAGTGTAGCAAGCGGTGTGGATAAGACTGGCGTGTGATAGAAACAGAGCTAGGCTAGTACCAGTGTAGCAAGCGGTGTGGATAAGACTGGCGTGTGATAGAAACAGAGCTAGGCTAGTACCAGTGTAGCAAGTGGTGTGGATAAGACTGGCGTGTGATAGAAACAGAGCTAAGCTAGTACCAGTGTAGCACGTGGTGTGGATAAGACTGGCGTGTGATAGAAACAGAGCTAGGCTAGTACCAGTGTAGCAAGTGGTGTGGATAAGACTGGCTTGTGATAGAAACAGAGCTAGGCTAGTACCAGTGTAGCAAGTGGTGTGGATAAGACTGGCGTGTGATAGAAACAGAGCCGTAGGGCACAGCGACCGGGGCAACATGTCTGGGCGCTATGGGCAGGAGGGAAGCCGAAGCGAGCGAGGAAAAAAAATATTCAAATTTTCTTCAGCTGTAACACAATTCGCCCAGTCCAAAACACGCAATGAAAATCTTTTGTAATACAACATTAAAAATTAAGTGTGACATTTTAACATTCTGTTTTTAATTGTTGTCGTGTATTTTGTTTGTTTGTTTTATAAGTAATACATTTCTAAAACAAATCTGCAATTTTATTGACGATTCTTACTTAATTTGTCAGTCGAGTATAAAAAACCTTTCGCTGCTAGAAGTGTGGAGTAGGGCGCGCATGTCAAACAACTTGCTCCAGGCGCCGAATGCTTTAAGGCCGGCGCTGAATAGAACACACATTGAGGAAATCAGCTAACAGCATTACAGGGCATGTTCTTAAACCCACTAGGATATCGAAATAGAGAGAAAAACACGCAGAAGAGATCTGGAGACATAAAACAAGAGTTATCTAGACAGAACTAGAGATTATGGCGCAGAGTGAGGGGGGAGGGGGGGGGGGTGTGGTTGATGAGAACTGATTAAAGGTCTATAATCTACAGTCAGCGACAAGAAAGTTATAAAGTAACAATGACAAATATGTTTGACTCCACACGCCACCCTGACACGCTTATTGGCGCTTCCAAGAAACGACGCACTGATTTTCATCCCCTCCACCGTTTTCCCTTCTTCCCATTGTGATAGAACTTTGTGAAGCTTAAAACTAAAAAAAAAACAAAAAATGTCGACAACCCAAAGCCACCACTCCTGACACCCTTGACCTTCTGATCGTCACTGAGATCATCGCAGAGGATCTATAGAGTTGTCTGTTCTTATTGCTACTGCTCAACCTTTGTCCGAACATATGTAAAAACCGAATTACGTTTCTAGAAAGAAGAAAGAAAAGAAATATACTTATGGGTAACACAATACAGACGTGTTTGCGTTGCTGATTGTTAGTAATGAAAACTTTCTCAAAATCTGACTCTACAAATCATATTAAAACCGTGGCAATATTTGATACATAAAACATGTATACACTTCTCTTTCAAACTTTACGTTGCTGTGATGGTGTCATGTTAGTCTAAGAATGAGAAAATCAATTAAATGTTACAAATGATGACATACAACATGACCGGACATATACAAGCGACAAACATTCTAGTTAGAATACAAACAAGCTGGTGAAATCGCCTGTATGTTGCTTTAAATCATGTGACGTCTTAAAATAGTTTGCTAAACCAGAATTAAAAAAAAAAAAATGCAAGAAATAGAGGATAACTTTGAAAAAAAAAATACTGCCTCAAATTTAAGCCGTTGTACGCAAGTAAAGGTCCCGCAATTCTTATCAGATTTCGGTCAAATCATACACTTGTGAACACAATGCTTTGTCAGAGTCTTAAATACAAACGTTTATCAACATCGGTCTTGTGACAGACATACGGACAGACAGACAAAGTTATATTTGTTGCTCTTTTTTGTAATTGTTAATAGCGAACGCTCTGATGAGAGGTTACTTTTTGCAGATATATTTATTAGGTACACACTTCAACAAGCAACCTTTAAACCTTTAAACGTTCTTCTAGGATATCCGACAAATACACCTCTAAAACGTGAAGGTAACCTCTCTCACCTTTCATATATCAATAATAATTAGTAGTAGTTCTAATAATAATATGCCATATCAATAGACGTAGTTAACTATGTCTCACCGCATATTCCGATCTTTGATGCTTGTTATCCACTGTGCTCGTCACTTTGATGACACACAATCATATCAATAGACGTAGTTAACTATGTCTCACCGCATATTCCGATCTTTGATGCTTGTCATCCACTATGCTCGTCACTTTGATGACACACAATTCGTTCATTATTTGACCTATATGCTTCTAACGTCTTCTATTTTTTCTCTTGTCACAATGTTTTAACTTCTTTTTTCATCACGTGTTTTACGAAGGTTGAGTTCCACTCCCTCCATCTGTGGATTATGTTTTTTTTTTGGATGAGCTGTACTCAAGCATTCTTCAGACATACATACAAGTACTCTCTTAAGACATTCACAGGTCTCTGAGGGAAGTAACAAATATTAACCATCTGTTCGCACCACTAGTAAAGGCAGGACGAGAAGATCAGTGTATGTGAGATGCCAAGGGCAAGCTTCCTCGAAGACTACATGACTAACGACGACACAACAAAGGCAGGTATGTACTACAAACTATTTTGGCCATATTTTTAAAATACGAGAAAGTAACCCGCCAAAAATAACGAGAATGAACTATGTTGTGATTTTTGTCTGTTACATGTTCTGGTGACGTCACTGTTTCACCTGTAGTTATTTCATGCCTTTCAAGTTCATTTCACCTTCATTTGATCTTTGTAGTCAAACCTATCATGCCTTATGGTCATTGGATCTTTGTAGTCAAACCTATCATGCCTTATGGTCATTGGATCTTTGTAGTCAAACCTATCATGCCTTATGGTCATTGGATCTTTGTAGTCAAAGCTATCATGACTTATGGTCAAAGGACTATGCGTCAAGAAAAAAAAATTGTGAGGTTTGTGCGTTATTTCAATGGGTGATGAATTTAGTTTTCACGGTGCAATGTGCGCCATTTTCCAAAAGGTTAGTGGGAATGTGTCATTGTTTGTTACGTTTCCCTTATTTCACTAAGATAGTTCTATATAGTTCTAATCTGCTACAATAATACATTGTCAGCAGCACGAGATATGGCCTCAGAGGTAACGGATGTCAGATAGCACAGATAGTAGTACTTGCTAAAGTCACAAGAAACATGAACAGACGCCAGTCGAGGTCATACAATTTGTACAGAAAAGCGTAAATTACATTTACCTAGCAGGATTAACAGCAGAAGTGAACTGAGCAACTGAAGTAAATATTTCCGGTGATTTGGATTGATCCCCTTGTTGCCATAGACACGGTAGAGCGTTAACTGTGCAAAGACGTCAGAGTGCAAGATAAACACAACAACTAATTATCGACTTAAAGGGAGGGTACACAATAACTGATATCCCCGCGGTAACTGTCCATCGTGGCCTGAACGGTTGAAACAGAAATCTTGGGGAAACAAAATTGATACTCAGAGTTGAACTGGTGTTAAAGGCAAAACACAGAGTGAATCTTTGTTAGTTTAGGATATAAACAGGAAACTTTCAGTTCTGTGTGAAATGATTTAGAATGTGAATATTGTGTGAATGTTTCTTAAAAACACATTCTGGAAAATCTAAAGTAGGGACAATGCTTGTTTAATTTATGTTTTGCTCAAAAGTTGTGATGTTGTAGTCATTGAGATATTAATGCAGCGTTGTACGGGTACCACCACATCGGGACCAACGACAATTAGTTTTTTTTTAAAACCAGATATTACCGTTCAGCTGCTTGTGTACCACAGACTTTCAACTGTGTAGCACAGACTTTCAACTGTGTAGCACATATTTTCTACTGTGTAGCACAGACTTTCAACTGTATAGCACAGACTTTCAACTGTGTAGCACAGATTTTCAACTGTGTAGCACAGACTTTCAACTGTGTAGCACAGACTTTCAACTGTGTAGCACAGACTTTCAACTGTGTAGCACAGATTTTCAACTGTGTAGCACAGACTTTCAACTGTGTAGCACAGACTTTCAACTGTGTAGCACAGACTTTCAACTGTGTAGCACAGACTTTCAACTGTGTAGCACAGACTTTCAACTGTGTAGCACAGACTTTCAACTGTGTAGCACAGACTTTCAACGTAGCACAGACTTTCAACTGTGTAGCACAGACTTTCAACTGTGTAGCACAGACTTTCAACTGTGTAGCACAGACTTTCAACTGTGTAGCACAGACTTTCAACACATTCACGCGGCACTTTCCAGTCTGGTGCCATCCGTTCAAGGCCTTCCCAAGACTTGTCTATTCTTGTTGTTGTTATTTCCCTTGAACAAGTGTTGAAGAGTCTACCTCCATTTATCTCACCCTATGGGTCTCAGATCAAGAGCTCAATTATATATCTTCTGCTTTCCCCCGTCTGTGTTTTATCGACAGCCAGCGTCTTCTCCTCATATCTTGTTCCCCAGGTATTTGTTAGCATTACAATGCAGTTCTTATTCTGAAATCCCCAGGGTAACAGAAAAAGAAGTATACTATATATATATATATAATGTCTCCCGCTGCATGGAAATCGACATGGCTTTCAAGAAAATTCATGGGCCCCCTTGTAAAGATGTCAACAATGTCTTCGAGAAGTTAAATAGGCCCATCTTTGGTTATCAACCTTCCTCGAGTCGTTGAATCAACATAACTTTCTAGAAGATGAATAGGTCCCTCTCGTGGATATCAACAGAACTTTCGAGAAAATGAAGGGACTCTAAACTTGCATAAGAAGGGGGTGCTAAAAAAAACTGAGTGGACTCCATCTATGGATATAACCAGGACCATCGAGAAGATGTAATGGCTCCCAATGTATGGATATCAACAGTACCCCGAAGATGCTCATTAAGTCCATATGCATGATGCCCCTGACTAGCTGAATGGATCTTAGGACGAGGGATGATGCCGGGTCCATAGATTGAATAATTCAGGAGTTTTTCATTCTTTGTTTGAAAAAGAAATCAATGAAAATATGCAATTTTGAAAGTTCTTGGGTTGTCATGGTAACTACTGATGGGTTCTTTTGTGTTTATTAATAGGTCTGAGTCTAATTTCTTTTTAAAGAAAAAAAAAGAACAAATTAAGACACAGTGATAGACTTGGGTTGAAGGAAAACAGCGTTGCTAGAATCTTGAACATTTAATGAACAAAAATTAAGCGTACAAAGTAACTCCGAAAAAAACTGTCGATGTCTGCAGTGTTTGCAAAAACTGGGACGCTTCTGAACATGTAAGACAATATGTGCTGAGTTGAGATACATCATCGCAATGTCTCATTTGTTCACAATTAAAACAGTGGAATTTTTCATGCCTGCTGAGAACAGTCTGCTCCAACCTATAACTAATTTAACGATTCGTTAATGGCATCGTGACGATAAGAGCAATTAATCTCGTTTAAGGTCGCAGAATCTGATTACCTGTGTAATTCTCACTGGTCTCACGAGTTCTGGTGGGCGGGATTATGTACTAGTTATCTACCTGGAGGGTTAAAAGAAAGAAGCGTATATTTAAACAATCAATATCACCTGTAAGTGGGTCAAGATAATTCATGAGATCGATGATATACAGTCATAATTTGTACGGTAGGAACCGTTATCCTGACAAAGATTTTGTGTTTTTTTTTGGAGTGCTAGTCAATACCGTTCTGTTACCTGAGACTGTCAAAACTGAAATGATATGTTTTTTTCATCTCTCTACACTCTACCAGAGAATGATATGTTTGTTCATCTCTCTACACTCTACCAGAGAATGATTTGTTTGTTCATCTCTCTACGCTCTACCAGAGAATGATATGTTTGTTCCTCTCTCTACACTCTACCAGAGAATGATATGTTCTACATTCTACCAGAAGAACATTTATCCTCACTGAATAGATTTTCAAGAGCCCAGTATTAATAAGACATTCCAGATTTATCTCTGTGAGTCCATTATGAATTTATTAAAATTCAATTGTTGTCGCGCATGGACATTTTTTGTCTGAAGTACATTTTTCTAGATTTTTGATACGACGCCTTAAATTACTTTTTTTTTCCAGTTCACTCTGGCACATGTTATCAATGTTTAGAAAGATCAGTGGCGTGTTTTGAGGGGGAGGGGGTTGGTGGCTGCAGCCTCCATCGTGAGTGATTCAGTTTGATTGTGTGTTGCACCTATAAATATTGTGGGAAGAAATGTCAAAACGGAGTTCACATATTGTCGTAAATTTTTAAAGATAGGTCAGAAGATATTTATGGTCCCGTCTGAGCAGAGGTGATAGTGGTAAATATGTGAGAATAAAGGTGTAAGAAATAGATTTTCACGAGGGGATTGTGTAAGAGGAAGATCTGTCTCTGGAATGAGTAGTTTCTCTAGTCCAGCCTATCTATACGACTATATTTTAATATAAGACAACCTTTCTCTCCCTATATGAAATATAAGTTACACTAAACACACCCACACACACAATTATGTGACAACAATACACACAAACGTGAAAAAAACTATGGTTAATTGGGTATGGGTCTGACCAACACACACATTTAAGTTCTTTTTGTTGTTTATTATCATTAAACTTTTTACAACATCAAACATATAGAGAAATCAAATAAATCATGTTTACAGATATATGAAAATAACCGAATAAGTGCCCTCCCTTTGTTGAGAAAAGATCCCAAAAGAAGTTAATAACCCAAAGGTCAAAGATAAGCACTAGGTTACAGAATAGAATATGAAGAACAAACTCCCCACTAAATTACTACTCAGTAAAGTACACAAGTTTAGCGAAATAAAAAAAGAAGTTAGTACAATGATTGTAACAAAGGAAAATATTCACTCTCTCTATCTCTCACTCTGTCATCTGTGGCCACAAACAATCTCGCTTACCTACTCGTAGTGTTGGTATCCCTTGAAAAAATACAATAGTTCCTGAACCTATACTGTCAGGTGGGTTGCCCAAATATGGCCCCAGTCCAGCCTATATATCGAATAATAACTACAAGGTGGACGGCACATTTGGTGGTGTAATTTTCCCTGGATGAAATGATTGTCACCACAAATAGTTACTGAAGCAAGACGTGCTCTGGACGTTCACAGTTGAAAAAAGGAGAAAAGTAATTCCCGTATTGCTAAGCATCTGGTTGCTAAGACAAATGTAACAGTATGTAAAAACGATGATGATGGTAAATACTATCGGCTAGCTCTAGGGTGAGTGCTGATTTTGAAACAGCACAACTTTCTGAATGAATCCAGTGCTGCGTCTGTCAAAAGTTAGATGTTGATATTATTTATATACACTGAAGCACATTAAAAACGCACCACCTGTATAATCCAGGAACAGAGTGTGAAATGTAAATATAAGTGTTTACAAGTTTACATATTTAGAATCTTTATTCATTTTCCTATGAATCCATGCTGGTCATTAATTTGTACATTTGATTGTTATGAAATTCATTGCATTCTTTGCAGGCAAGGGAGAAAACCAAAAATGCAACCAATAAAAAAATTCATTCACACTATCCTCATTATCTGGTATGTCCACCGTGTGCTTGCAAACAAGCTTGGCAGCGGCTCCGCATGGAACGCACAAGTCTCTGAAGGAAATTCCGGGGAATCAAGTCCCATTCACGTGTAAGAGCAACTTCGAGCTGTTGCAGATTAGCTGGAGAACCTTGCCTGTAGACTCTGCGTCCAAGCTCGTCCCACAGATGTTCTATAGGGGACATGTATTGTGAAAAGGCAGGCCAATCAATCGTCACAATGTTCTGCTGCTGTAGATATTGTTCAAGGGAAATAACAACAACAAGAATAGACAAGTCTTGGGAAGGCCTTGAACGGATGGCACCAGACTGGAAAGTGCCGCGTGAATGTGTTGAAAGTCTGTGCTACACAGTTGAAAGTCTGTGCTACACAGTTGAAAGTCTGTGCTACACAGTTGAAAGTCTGTGCTACACAGTTGAAAGTCTGTGCTACGTTGAAAGTCTGTGCTACACAGTTGAAAATTGTGCTACACAGTTGAAAGTCTGTGCTACACAGTTGAAAGTCTGTGCTACACAGTTGAAAGTCTGTGCTACACAGTTGAAAGTCTGTGCTACACAGTTGAAAGTCTGTGCTACACAGTTGAAAGTCTGTGCTACACAGTTGAAAATCTGTGCTACACAGTTGAAAGTCTCCAAATAAATGCCTCTAAAACTAAAGCTATGAACTTTTCTAACGAGACCTTTGATATCATCTTGAACGGGGAAAAACTACAGAAAGTTGAAAGTTTCAATTATTTAGGCAGTAAAATGACTCAGGATGGTGACACAACAAGAGAAATCCATACTAGAATTGCTTTGGCAGCTAGCGCCTTCAATAGATTATCTAACATTTGGAAATTACGATCATTGAATATACATACCAAGCTTCGTCTGTTTAATTCAAATGTTATCTCAGTGTTAACATACGGCTGTGAGAGTTGGAAAATAACAAAATCATTGGAGAACAAGCTGAATACATTCGAGAACAAATGTCTTAGAAAACTCATGAACATCAGTTGGAAAGAATTCAAGACTAATCGACAAATAAGAGAAAGACTCTAGGCAGAAATATGTCTCCGACTATATAAGGAAAAGACGATGGTCATATATCGGTCATGTCCTTCGTATGCAAAATAACAGAATACCACTACAGGCGCTCACTTGGGTTCCTGAGGGTAAGCGGAAAAAAAAGGAAGACCAAAAGAAACACTCAGAAGAACAATAATAAGAGAAGGAAGAACGTTGGGCCTAAATAATGTGCAAGAGCTAAGAGGAGTGGCGTCACAACGAACAACCTGGAGAGCACTGGTTTCTGCCTTATGCGCCGTGTTTGGCGCTTAAAGAATTTATTATTATTATTAATGCAGTTGAAAGTCTGTGCTACACAGTTGAAAGTCTGTGCTACACAGTTGAAAGTCTGTGCTACGTTGAAAGTCTGTGCTACACAGTTGAAAATTGTGCTACACAGTTGAAAGTCTGTGCTACACAGTTGAAAGTCTGTGCTACACAGTTGAAAGTCTGTGCTACACAGTTGAAAGTCTGTGCTACACAGTTGAAAGTCTGTGCTACACAGTTGAAAGTCTGTGCTACACAGTTGAAAATCTGTGCTACACAGTTGAAAGTCTCCAAATAAATGCCTCTAAAACTAAAGCTATGAACTTTTCTAACGAGACCTTTGATATCATCTTGAACGGGGAAAAACTACAGAAAGTTGAAAGTTTCAATTATTTAGGCAGTAAAATGACTCAGGATGGTGACACAACAAGAGAAATCCATACTAGAATTGCTTTGGCAGCTAGCGTATTCAATAGATTATCTAACATTTGGAAATTACGATCATTGAATATACATACCAAGCTTCGTCTGTTTAATTCAAATGTTATCTCAGTGTTAACATACGGCTGTGAGAGTTGGAAAATAACAAAATCATTGGAGAACAAGCTGAATACATTCGAGAACAAATGTCTTAGAAAACTCATGAACATCAGTTGGAAAGAATTCAAGACTAATCGACAAATAAGAGAAGACTCTAGGCAGAAATATGTCTCCGACTATATAAGGAAAAGACGATGGTCATATATCGGTCATGTCCTACGAATGCAAAACAACAGAATACCACTACAGGCGCTCACTTGGGTTCCTGAGGGTAAGCGGAAAAAAGGAAGACCAAAAGAAACACTCAGAAGAACAATAATAAGAGAAGGAAGAACGTTGGGCCTAAATAATGTGCAAGAGCTAAGAGGAGTGGCGTCACAACGAACAACCTGGAGAGCACTGGTTTCTGCCTTATGCGCCGTGTTTGGCGCTTAAAGAATTTATTATTATTATTAATGCATGCGATGTGCGCACGTGCGTTATCCTGATGGAGAAGCTGCAAGTCTGGAAATTTGTGAACGCAGAAGCAACCAATGCATCCAGAACCTCATCTCGATATGTCACAGCATTAACATTTCCACGGAAGACGTGAAGAGGCAAGCGATGGTGAAAACTGAATCCTCCCCAAATGTGAATACTGCCACCTCCAAATCGGTTGTGCTGACGAACACAGCAATCTGCAAAGCGCTCTCCACACCGTCGCCAAATCCACATACGTCCATCAGCAAAGGATATGTTGAATCTGCTCTCGTCTGTGAATAGGACATCATTCTACTGCAGTCTAGTCCATCTGACATGTTGCTCTGCCCATTGCAGGCGCTGCTGACGATGTCTGTGAGTCAAGTGTGGCCCAACATAAGGTCGCTTTGCAGTAAGGCCTGTATCTCTGAGTCGTCGTATGACTGTCATTCGAGAGACTTGCCCACGTCTACCCACTATTGCTCTTGCTGTTTGACTTGCCGGGAGAGAACGATTCCTTAGGGGACTCAGCACAATATGACGATCTTGCGCAGGGGTAGAAACTAGTGGTTGGTTACTCCAAAGTCTATCCCGGGCACTGCCAGTGGTTCCGTAACGTTCATTGAGACGTACAATAGTGCTGTGGTGGCAATTCCTCCTTCTGGCAATGGCCCGCGAGCTCATTCCGGTCTTTAACATACCAATGACTCGTTGGCGGTCGTTTTCAGATAGTCGTGGCATTTCAAGCACATGTACTGGGTGTTTTGTCTCAACGGTCTTTTTATACCGAGTATACTGCCACAACGCGTACACATTTTCAGGGTCATAGCTGTTGGGAATCGTGTTGCACGTGTAACTTTCATTGTTTTCATGTAGTCTGTACACAAACCCGTATGTTGAATCATGCACTTTCCATTCCAGCAGCCATTCGCTCTTTACCTCATGACAAACACGGGGAAAATCCATTCCCACACTTTTTTTCCCAGCTTCTCGGCATCAGTATATAATAGTGGTGCGTTTTTAATGTGCTTCAGTATATATATATATATATATATATATATATATATATATATATATATATATATATATATATATATATATATATATATATATATATATATATATATATATATATATATATATATATATATATATATATATATATATATATATATATATATATATATATATATATATATATATATATACCAATCCCGTGGGCTGATAAATTGGAAAAAAATATCTGAGAATTGATAGTCCAGTTAACTTAATAATTAAAATGTTTATGTGTGTTTTAGCCAGTCTTGTTCACAACATGGACTTATGGACTCGAAAGTCACGAAGAAGACAGCATAATTCTCATCAGTACTGGAGACTAAAATCCAGAAAAATACCGCTTGCCGCCCTGTCAGGTCTGCGAGAAATAAACAAGACATTATGAAAAGAAATGCAACTATTCTATAAATACACGGACGGGGTCGAGACGGTCTCTCTCTCACTCCGGCAGTCCTGCTTAAAGTTAAAAGGCACACTGTGACTTTATTTACAACTATACGGTCAGTTTTTTTTTCGCCCGCGCTGCGCTTCAGATTCGGACCAAGGTATGCACCTTCCCGCTCCTCTGCGCGCGCGTTAGCAATCAGCTCACACTGTCAACTATTGTTTAATCATCCCTACGCGCAGTTACAAATATCGTCTGTCGTTAATAGTTATTGTATTGTCGGCGCCTGTTAGTTTAGTCATAAGGTATAACAATAGTCACTTACTATAAAACACAAAATGAAATAAACATGAATCCTATTCGGTCACTATAGTCGCGCTTACACTTAATCAGTCACTAAACCATATCTTCTGGTGTGAGAAGCGAGTGATAAAATTATCATTCTATCCTGGCCAAAAAAATAGTTATTTATTTCACTAGTTTTAACGCTAAAAATCACAGTGAATTATAATGGTAAACTTAACACATTAAATCACGTAAATGCTAATTTCTATTACCACAGATCAGAAATAAAACAATCCCCACGAAATGCTATTTACACACTCTCATAATGGTTCTAGAATAACGTGTTTAGATTATCCAAAATTATGAGCGACACTGATCAGTGAGTTTAAAAGACCACTGCTTATATCCATTCATTTGCTCTCAGATCCATAATGGTGTTAATTTCGCATTAACGTGCAAACCATAGGATTGAGAAACTGTGGACCAGATGAAAAGTTCTCTGACGGCCACCGTTTATCTCGTTGCTTTGCCCGACATCAAAGACATCGTCCCGCTAACGGAGTTTCTTTCAAAATCGCTCGCGTTCTCGAGATGAAATGCAATACCGGCGTCAGAGTTCCCCTGTATCTGAAGATCAAAGGGTTAAGTGTTTATCCCACGTGCGATCTGTCCGATGTCCGGGGATTCGCAGATCAACTCGCGTGAGAAACTAGGTAAACAAATCAGGGCTCGCTGCCTGTTATGCTGGCAGGTCACGGAAATTGGTAAATGTCTGTTTGTTTACATGTCAAGAAAAAAAGGGCGTGGATTAGATATGAGTAATGCAGTCAGAAAATTGCGTGGTTTGGCTTAGCAAATGGTAGACACTAAATGGGAAAGCAAAGGCTGTCAGATTACTGTATCAATATTTACACTCTACGTCACACATATGTGCGCCTTCCAAACGGACAGCTGGAGGGGAAAAAAAAGGGGGGGGGGGGGAATCTTAAATGCACCACAAATAGACGAGTGTCAACAGAACAACTCTTCACATGACTTTCCCATTGCTCGATATTCCGTACCTTGCATCATCCAGTTTTGTGAACACAAGTAAAAGATCCATAAATAATTAATTAATAAATACAGGCATACCTCGGAGATATTGTCGGTTCGGTTCCAGACCACTGCAATAAAGCGAATATCGCAATAAAGCGGGTCACGCCCATTTTTTTGCCTTCCCAGTGCACATAAAAACCTAAAATCATGTTTACACTGTTAAGTGCGCAATAGTGTTAGGTCTAAAATAAAAACAATGTACTGTAAAATTAAAAATAATTTATTGCTAAAACAATGTCAGTCTTTATCTCTGAGCCATCAGCGAATCGTAATGTTTTTCCCAAAATCTATCGGAAGAAGAAGGCACGTTCTAATAAATAAACATGAATAATTTGAAAAAAAGCGCAATATCTGCGAAGCGCAATAAAGCGAAGCGCAATAAAGTGAAGCACAATAAAGCGAAGCGCAATAAAGCGAGATATGCCTGTAATAAAAAAAAACCGACAAACAAGGTTTAAGCAAACAACAAAAGACGAGAGCGCAATGTTGGCGAAACAGGGTTGGAGGTTGGGTTCAGGTTAGCTGTGTGACAAAGCTCAAAACAGGGTTGGAGGTTGAGTTCAGGTTAGCTGTGTGACAAAGCTCAAAACAGGGTTGCAGGTTGGGTTCAGGTTAGCTGTGTGACACAGCTCAAAACAGGGTTGGAGGTTGGGTTAAGGTTAGGTGTGTGACACAGCTCAAAACAGGGTTCGAGGTTGGGTTAAGGTTAGCTTTGTGACACAGCTCAAAACAGGGTTGGAGGTTGGGTTAAGGTTAGCTGTGTGACACAGCTAAAAACAGGGTTGCAGGTTGGGTTAAGGTTAGCTGTGGGACAAAGCTCAAAACAGGGTTGCAGGTTGGGTTAAGGTTAGCTGTGTGACAAAGCTCAAAACAGGGCTGGAGGTTGGGTTCAGGTTAGCTGTGTGACAAAGCTCAAAACAGGGTTGCAGGTTGGGTTAAGTTTAGCTGTGTGACAAAGCTCAAAACAGGGTTGCAGGGTGGGTTAAAGCTAGCTGTGTGACAAAGCTCAAAACAGGGTTGCAGGTTGGGTTAAGGTTAGCTGTGTGACAAAGCTCTAAAAAGGATCACAGTTTGGGTTAAGGTTAGCTGTGATACAAAGCCCAAAACAGGGTTGCAGGTTGGGTTAAGGTTAGCTGTGGGACAAAGCTCAAAACAGGGTTACAGGTTGGGTTAAGGTTAGCTATGTGACAAAGCTCTAAACAGGGTTACAGGTTGTGTTAAGATTAGCTGTGTGACAAAGCTCAAAACGGTTGTAGGTTGGGTTAAGGTTAGCTGTGTGACAAAGCTCAAAACAGGGTTGTAGGTTGGGTTAAGGTTAGCAGTGTGACAAAGCTCAAAACAGGGTTGCAGGTTGGGTTAAGGTTAGCTGTGTTACAAAGCTCAAAATAGAGTTGCAGGTTGGGTTGATGTTAGCTGTGTAACAAAGCTCAAAACAGAGTTGAAGGTTGGGTTAGGGTTAGCTGTGTGACAAAGCTCAAAACAGGGTTGCAGGCTGGGTTAAGGTTAGCTGTGTGACAAAGCTCAAAATAGGGTTACCGTTTCGGTTAAGGTTAGCTGTGTGACAAAGCTCTAAACAGGGTTACATTTTGGGTTAAGGTTATCTGTGTGACAAAGCTCTAAACAGGGTTACAGGTTGGGTTAAGGTTAGCTATGTGACAAAGCTGAAAACAGGGTTGGGGTTAGCTTAAGCTAGTGGTAGCTGCAGCGAAAATATGGATAGCCACTAGGAAAATATGGCGGCATCCTGTCTACTATTCCCTTATTGTAGCAAAATCAAAGAAAGAATTGACAGTTTTAACATCATCATAAAAAGAAGTCTCCTTCCTGTTGACCTAAATTATCTGCATGACGTTTTTAACATTATCCTTTTCTTTATCTGGCCATGTTGAGCCCAGAACTGTAATTTTTGCTGTCTACCAATTTCAGTTTTGGTCCGCCATATTTGATACGCCATGAGGTTCCGGTTCATTTAGTTTTCGGTTCCAGTTTTCACTAATAGGAAATTCTTTTAGGCTTAATTGTTACCCCAAGACTTTTTGCGTTGCCTTGCTCCTGGATCTTGTTAAAGTGACCCCTCCCACAGTCAGTCACCTCATGCTGCCGGTTTGTCCTGGCATGCTTTACCTAAATCTAAAAACAATTTCATAACTATACTGCGTTCACAAGAAATATGTACTCTTGTTTTAAATCATTACAGATTCGATTATATATGTACTCTTGTCTTAAATCATTACAGATTCGATTATATATGTACTCTTGTCTTAAATCATTTCAGATTCGATTATATATGTACTCTTGTCTTAAATCATTACAGATTCGATTATGTATGTACTCTTGTCTTAAATCATTACAGATTCGATTATGTATGTACTCTTGTCTTAAATCTTTACAGATTCGATTATGTATGTACTCTTGTCTTAAATCATTACAGATTCGATTATGTGCACTTTCGTAAAATCATCATCAACTTTTAGCTCCCCAAGGAGCGTAGGCCTTCAACAAACTAATGCCAAGTCTTCATGTCACGTGTCATCAACAAACTAATGCCAAGTCTTCATGTCACGTGTCATCAACAAACTAATGCCAAGTCTTCATGTCACGTGTCATCAACAAACTAATGCCAAGTCTTCATGTCACGTGTCATCAACAAACTAATGCCAAGTCTTCATTTCACGTGTCATCAACAAACTAATGCCAAGTCTTCATGTCACGTGTCATCAACAAACTAATGCCAAGTCTTCATGTCACATGTCATCCGCAAACTAATGCCAAGTCTTCATGTCACGTATCATCAACAAACTAATGCCAAGTCTTCATATCACGTGTCATCAACAAACTAATGCCAAGTCTTCATATCACGTGTCATCAACAAACTAATGCCAAGTCTTCATGTCACGTGTCATCAACAAACTAATGCCAAGTCTTCATGTCACGTGTCATCAACAAACTAATGCCAAGTCTTCATGTCACGTGTCATCAACAAACTAATGCCAAGTCTTCATGTCACGTGTCATCAACAAACTAATGCCAAGTCTTCATGTCACGTGTCATCAACAAACTAATGCCAAGTCTTCATGTCACGTGTCATCAACAAACTAATGCCAAGTCTTCATGTCACGTGTCATCAACAAACTAATGCCAAGTCTTCATGTCACGTGTCATCAACAAACTAATGCCAAGTCTTCATGTCACGTGTCATCAACTCAAGTTCTGTCTATGCCTTCTTCATGACATTCATGTCTGTCTGCAGTTGTCTTCTCCTGTGTACCTTCGTTTCCCTCTACATCCGTAACCCTGGTGATTAGAGAAGATGTTGCCTGGTAATGATATCATCTCTTGTTCCACTGGCACTTGTCTGGTTCTTGTCATCAGTCCCACAATGGTGATCTTGTCATACCATTTCAAACCTTCTATTCTATGCAAGCGCCCATTTATGAAAGTCTGTAGTTTTTTGTTGTTGTTATTTTGGTTGTATTCTGTGTTTCAGAACCGTACAATACTTGACATGACATTTCAACTGACAATTCTTATGTTTGTATTCTGACTTCTCAGGATCTCCATATATTTTCCGATACAATGAAAGCTCTTGTATTCTTAGTTTGATATTATTTAGTAAAATGCGTGAGGATATCTTGTTACCGCATGTCCCAGACGTTACCTGAACACCTTTCTAATGTCACAACTATTATTTCCTAGAATATTTAAATATTCTATTATGTTATTATTTTATATGTTTATTTTATTTCGTTAATATAAAAATAAGTTATATAACACTGGAAACACGTATTAAATATATTTGTTCACCTTGTATGAAGAAATGTTTCCGTTCGTTCGTTCTTAAAATAACAAAAGATGAAGATTAATAATAAGAGAAGGAACTCTGAATTCAAACCACCGCTGCCTTGCGGGAATATCCATTTATGGAATTGGCTTCGGGAGTAAACCCTGAGGATAAATCCGGAGTCGGAGTCCCTAAGGCAGTCTAATGTCGATTCGACATTATTCTGGCAACTCCTGCGACATGGCTGGTACCAAACTGTATCGGCTACTGCCATTCCTTTGAATCTACCAGCTGTGTGGAGAGGGGGAACATGCTGCATGGGCAACAGCTTGATCTCCACATAACTGTGCCCAAGCTCGCGCCCTGGAGAGGACACTCCAGCTTCACCCTATAGGTGTCGGCAAAACACGGGAAGTAGCAGTTACCGATTATAAGCATTTTGCCCAATTGGCGTAGGGCATGGCGCCAGGGGCTACTTCCGACAGTGGGAGAGGTTCTAGGATCTCACTGGACAGCTACCGCCCGCTTCAAGCTGGGCAGCCCCCAGTCAATAAGGTGTTGTCCCGCCACTGTCTGCTTTCCCCATTGGGTGCATGAGGATTAGGGTCAAACCCGAACTGTGGACAGAAAAGTTTGCACCAAGCAATTATCAGAATAATAGAAATAAGCAAACTCCAAAAACCTACAGGACGTAAACGATGTAAGGAAGACAGCCATAATTAATGATGAGCTTAAACGACTTCAGGTGGATATAGTTGCACTTCAGGAAACACGCCTGGCGGACTCTGGAACGGTGAGCGAGAAGGACTACACATTTTATTGGCAAGGGAAAGATGTTAATAAAACTAGAGAACACGGAGTAGGTTTTGCGGTCAAAAAATAGCTAACTAAAATGGTTGAACCAGGCGAGAATGGATCAGAACGCCTGTTAACGCTCCGCCTGCAAACTAGCACAGGTCCCATCACCCTTGTCAGTGTGTATGCTCCTACTCTGTACTCTGCCTCAGAAGCTAAAGATGAGTTCTACGAGAATCTAGCAGCAGTCATCAAAAGCATACCTAGACAAGAACAGCTTGTTCTCCTTGGTGACTTTAACGCTAGAGTGGGTGCCGATAATGTTTCATGGCCTTCATGTGTGGGCAGGTTTGGTATTGGCAAGATGAATGAAAATGGACAACGGCTCGTAGAGCTGTGTGTCCACCATGACCTCTGCATGACCAACACCTACTTTCAGACAAAACCCCAGCATAAGGTGTCATGGAGACACCCACGATCCAAGCACTGGTACCAACTGGACTTGATTCTCGTCAGAAGGCCACTTCTCAGGTCTGTGCTCTCCACGCGCTCGTACCATAGTGCAGACTGTGATATAGATCATTCCTTGGTTTGCTGCAAAATCAGAGCACAACCAAGAAAACTCTATCGTGTCCAACATGAAGGGAAACCACGCATTGATACCAGCAAGATGTCAGACCCTGTCATGATCGCTCAATTTACTGCGACCTTCAAGAAAGTGCTCAGCAGCCCTCAGCATGGTGATACTATTACAGCGAACTGGGAGCATCTACGGAACACCATTCAAAGTACTGCACTTGCCACCTTTGGTAAGAAAACGGCAAAGTCAAATGACTGGTTTGATGCTTCATCAGATGTGATGGCACCTGTCATTGAAGCTAAGCGCAGTGCTATGAATGAATACAAACGTTCACCGAGTGCTAGAACCCTACAGATCCTGAAAATTACGAGAAGCAAAGTTCAACAAACTGCTCGACGCTGTGCAAATGACTATTGGCTTCAGCTCAGTGAGAGCATCCAGATCGCAGCGCAAACAGGAAACATTAAACAAATGTATGACGGTATAAAGAAGGCACTTGGCCCCCAAAAAAGTAAGACGGCACCGCTAAAAACCATCAGCGGAGAGAAGCTAACCGATAAGGGTAAGCAGATGGAGAGGTGGGTCGAGCACTACTCTGAGCTTTATGCTAGAGAAAATACCGTTACGCCTGCAGCACTTGATGCTGTCAAATGTCTGCCAACTATGGAGGAGCTGGATGCTGAACCAACATTAGAGGAACTCAGCAAGGCCATTGATAGCTTGGCCTCTGGCAAAGCACCAGGCAGTGATGGGATTCCTCCTGATTTAATCAAATGCTGTAAGAGCACGCTATTACATCCCCTGCATAGGATGCTGTGCCAGTGCTGGGAATAGACAACTATTCCTCAAGACATGCGAGATGCCAAGATTGTAACACTGTACAAAAATAAAGGAGACAGAAGTGATTGCAATAACTACAGAGGCATCTTTCTTCTTAGTATTGTTGGTAAGGTTTTTGCCAAAGTCATCTTAATGCGACTACACAAGTTAGCTGAGCGCATATATCCAGAGTCACAGTGTGGATTCCGAGCTGGTAGATCAACAACAGACATGATCTTCTCTGTCCGGCAGCTTCAGGAAAAATCAAGAGAGCAGAAAAGGTCTTTATATATCGCCTTTATAGACCTCACAAAAGCATTTGACCTGGTTAGTAGGGATGGACTCTTCAAAATCCTCCTGAAAATAGGCTGCCCTTCTAAAATGCTGGAAATGATAAAGTCATTCCATGACGACATGAAGGGAACAGTCCAATATGCTGGAAGCACGTCACAGCCCTTTGACATACGAAGTGGCGTTAAACAAGGCTGTGTTCTGGCTCCGACCCTCTTCGGAATCTTCTTTGCCTTACTCTTGAAACATGCATTCAGAGATACAACTGAAGGAATATGCCTTCACACCTTTGCCCGCCTCACATCGCGTGTTTGGGGAAACTCCAAACTCACAACGAAGACCAAAGCTGCGGTATATAATGCCTGCGTCACCAGCACACTCCTATATGGCAGCGAGACCTGGACGACCTATGCTAAGCAAGAAAGAAGGCTCAATACCTTCTATTTACGGTGTCTACGCCGCATCCTCGGCATTTCGTGGAAAGATAAAGTGACAAATGTCGAGGTGTTGTCACGTGCTGGCTTTCAAAGTATGTATACACTGCTTAGACAGCGCAGACTTCGCTGGCTTGGCCATGTTCGCCGCATGGAAGATGGTCGCATCCCAAAAGATATCTTCTACGGACAATTAGCAGATGGCAAGAGAACAGTTGGGCGACCACAGCTGAGGTTCAAAGATGTGTGCAAGAGAGATATGAGGGCACTGGACATGGATCCAGCAACATGGGAGGATGAAGCTGCCGATCGCACTAAGTGGCGATGCTATTTACGGCGCCACCTCAGATTGGGCGAAAAGAGGCTCACACAACAAGCAGAGGAGGGGAGAAAACAAGCAGCTGAGGGCTGTCATCTCAGGAGCGCATTCCCATAGTCAGTTATGACTGAAGGGGCTATTATTATTATTATTACTATTATTATTATTATTATAACTGTATTCTTAGTTTGATATTTTTTTTAGTAAAGTGCGTGAGGATATCTTGTTACCGCATGTCCCAGACGTGACCTGAACACCTTTCTAATGTCACAACTATTATTTCCTAGAATATTTAAATATTTTATTATGTTATTATTTTATATGTTTATTTTATTTCGTTAATATAAAAATAAGTTATATAACACTGGAAACACGTTAAATATATTTGTTCACCTTGTATAAAGAAATGTTTCCGTTCGTTCGTTCTTAAAATAACAAAAGATGAAGATTACAGAGTTTTAAATGTCAAAGGTAAAAACGTGGAGCAGTGCTAGTTAATTTCAGCTTGTCAAGACACCCCGTTTTCTGATTATAATATCAAATATGACAGCTATTGATTAATTACCTGGGATTAATTTGTGTAGCATCTCAGAATATCGGACGGAGACGTGTTATGTGTGAGCTAGAGATAATGTAGGTAATTCTTCCTCCAGGTAGAGAGGGTGTCAACGAAGGTGATGCGCGATATAATCTACGGTCAATATGTGCAGTAAGCAGAAGTTCTTTGTGTGTGTGTGTGTGTTATTATGTGTGTATGTGTGAAAAACATGTGATAGTTTTTTTAGAATACAGAGAAACGGTTAGTCAGATACGACATTTAGACATATTTCTAGGCCACGTGTGGTAGAGCTGGTGTCAAAGTGGAAAGTTCAGAACCGTTTCTTGTCTATGAAGGATGAACTGTAAGGTAGTCCTGTAGCAGATACTGCCATAGAGGAGTGAAGTGTTAGAGACATCACTGTACTAGGTGCAGTTTTATGAGGTAGTGGGAGTAGTGTGATGTGATTGTCTCCCCTGCTCTGCAATGATGGTCCAACAATGGTCAAACTTAGAGTATAAAAATGAGGGTCATCAAAGGTCATCAACCTTATCTCAAGGTTACTCTTGGCACAGACTAACATAGAAGAATGAGGCTTCTATTTAAGGGAACCTCACAGGATTTTAAAGAGAAGAAAGCATAACAACTGAGATCGTCTAAGTTAGTCTTGACTTTATTATTCTCCCGTCCCTTCTTTGAGGAAATATTGACTTGTATTTTCTGAGCCCTAGCTGAAACAGATAAACATGTTTAATAATCACTTATGGGTTTACAGTGTAAAATAAATAAAGTTGTTTATAAAAAAAAAAAAAAAAATAGGAGCGATGATATTTCTCATCATCGGATGATGCTAAATGTTTGTGCATAATAAGAAAGGATTTCAAATGTCCATTGGCTGTGCTTGTATGTTACTAAACTGCCAATGTGGGGTCAGTGGGGTGTGCTTCAGTCGCTGTTAGCTCCCACAGGTGCTTTGGACTGATCCTTCTCTCCAATAGTCAAATCTAGCGGCTGTAGCACGTACCACGCAGTAATGCTGGGGTAACTATAAAGGTTGACAAGCGTCTTCTAGATCCGTTTGAGTTGGTGTCTAGCGTCGACTGCTGGCAACTTGTACCACAAACTAAGAGGGAAACACGTGCTTTTTTTTAGTATTGGGCCTCCTGATATGATGATATGAGCATCAGGAGACCTCAGCTTCCGTCCACCACTTTATGTTGTTTACCCTCCGTGAGCATTAATTTTAAACCAAGTGAGTCGGATGAACGTTTTTTGTTGACAGCGGAAGGCGACAATTGATATATATTCAAATTTACATATAAAACGTACTAAAGTCTTAGTATAACATGTATATACACCGTTATAGCATCATTCACTCCCTGTTCTCTATGGAGCCTAAAGCCACCTCTGCTGTTGGTTCACTAGTTGTTGCAGTGGTGGTTCATGTGTCACGCTATTTACAGTGATGAGGTTGCCAGCCTCATATGCAACTGTATATCCTCAAGCAAATTATACATATCAAAATGCTAATACAAAATGATAAAATGTACATATTACAACTTACGAAAATATCGGGTGAAAACAGACTTTTTGCACACGAAATATTGCTGGTGAACTTTTTAAGATGCCGTAGACATTCAGGTGTATTATGTGTCTAACTGGGTGCATTTGAAGTAGGATCCTAAAACTTAAAGAGCGAAGTGATGCCTCTGGAGTTACTCTTCTAATCTTAGAATTCACTTCCAGTCCTATAGCCTGTCCTACATTTGGGTCGTAATATTCTGTGTTCCTGTCTGGCTATGATTTCTCCTTGACAAAATTGGAAGTCATTGAAGTAGTCTTGCAAAGCGGTATGTTATAAGCGAATTTAGCCCGCACACCCATGTTGCTTCGATGAAGAGAGATCCAATCAGGAGCAGTCTATCTTAGCATCTCAAATGCTAAACCAATTGCAAATAAGTGTCTGATTTTTGTAGGGTTTCCTCTACTAATCTCATGTAGAACATTATTACATGAAAACATAAGATATTATCCTTTACATGGTATTTTCAAACTCCATAACCTTATAACGTCTTGCCACTTCCGTTGTTGTCTATCATGGTTACCAACTCTCTACTTCTGAGATCTATCGCTAGTAATCTCATCTAAGATGTTACTTTCTTGTAGTTTATTATTATGACAAAGTCAATCTGCCAGAAATGTTATATCACTTTCCGTGTCTTAATCCTTAATATCTTCCGACATGCCAATGAAGTTGACCGTGTATTTGGGCAATTACTTTTGCAAACTGACACCTATCTCCAAATACCATCTGTTATCCATATTGGACTACTGAAACAACATGGTTTGTGGCAATTATCTGCTATCCATGTCCCCGTATCAAAGGTTATTATCTACCTTCGCCGACAACGTCTCAGTTTTTGCTCTATGCCATCGTGTGCAAAAGCAGTCGCAGCTTATCTTTCACTTCTCCATCTAGTATTAACAATAAAAATATCGCCGTTATCTAACAAACACGTCGAGCGGTCAGGTAAAACCGGGATGGTGAGTGACGAAGTACGACAAGATATGATAAGAACAATGAAAGCGTAAACAATAAACAAAGGAAGAACAAGCAAGTAGAAGGAATGCTCGAGTAGCAATGCCGGATAGGAGTCAAGACCAGAAAAAGAGAACGAACTTATCTTGTCACAGGTAGGGTGATCAGTTCCCTTCATCGCCGCCTTTGTCTTCTCTAATTTAAAAGCAGAGTCAGAAACCCATGTACAGCTTGGTAGACTGTAACGTCACGCTACCAGTTTTCGAACTCGGAACCCGGTAGCTTTGCCGCGAGAGGAAAAATCTACAACCACTCTACCAATCGGACGCTGAATGCAAGATGTAGTTTCTTCTTCTTCTTCTTTGATCCTTAGCCGCAGACTGTCAAAGCAGTCAGTGGCCATCACGCCTGGTGGTGTCTTGTAGGGCAGCAACAAATTGCTTCTACATTTTTCGGTCGGCGCCCATCCTTCGTACAGTGCCCCAACTCTGGTTCATTCTTTGCATCTCCGCCTCCAAGTTCTCCGCCAAGTTATTTTTGGTCGGTCTCTCTTTCGCTTTAATGGCATTAGGGTCCCTTCTGAGGACATGGCCAACCCAACTCCAGCGTCTGCCAGCTATGATGGTGTGCATATCTTCTTGGTTACTCCGAATAAGTAGTTCTTGGTTGGTGATGGTATTCGGCCTAAAGATTCGGAGAATTTTTCTTAGGCACATTGTGTGGAAGAAGGACAGTTTCAACATTTCTTTATCTGTTACTCTCCAGCATTCCGCACCACAGAGAAGCACATAAAGTACACAGCTCTCATATAATCTTAATTTGGTGTTTGTGCTGTACTGGGAAGACTTCCAAATGTTGTTGAGACTAGCAAAGGCTGTTCTCGCTTTATTCATTATGTTGTTGATGTCCTTGCTTGTTCCGCCGTCTGGTGTTACTATGCATCCTAAGTATGTAAATGTGCCTGTCTGTTCTAGCTTCTGGTTCCTTATTGTTATTGGCTCAGGATTGCCCACATTGAGTGTCATGACCTTTGTCTTCTTCAGATTGATGTTCAGACCCACCTGCTGGCTATACTTATTCAGTCTATCGGTTTTTTCTTGGATGTGTTGATGTGATTGTGCGAGTAGTGCAATGTCATCTGTATATTCCAAGTTTTCCAGTGTAGAAAATGATGTCTATCTAATTCCTCTTGGACTGCCCTCTGTTGTCTGGCGCATAACCCAGTCTATAACTGTCAAAAATAAAGTTGTTGATAAGGGGCGTCCCTGTCGTACTCCTGTTTTCACTTCGAAAGTTACATTACTCAATCCAACACTGCATGTAAAGTTAGAATAGAGGCTTTTTATGATGGAAACAATGCAGCTAGGAATTCCATAAGTCCTCAGTATTTTCCATAGGCTGTTCCTGTGTATGCTGTCAAAAGCCTTTTCAACATCAACAAAGTTAATATATAGCTGTCTCTGCCATTCTGGGCACTGCTCTTTAATGGTCCTAAGAGTGAATATATGATCTGCACATCTTCTGTTCTTTCTGAATCACGCTTGTTCTTTCCTCAGTTTATGGTCTACTGCTTTTGAAATTCTCTGTATAATTATACTGCCTAGTATTTTACTGGGAACTGAGAGGAGAGTAATTCCTCTCCAGTTGTTGCAGTCTGCAAGGTCACCCTTCTTGGGCAATTTGACAATTATTCCTTTACTCCACTCAGTTGGTGTTGTCTCTGTTTGCCAGACTTGTGTAATTAGTGGTTTTAATAGTTCTTCTGCTAGTTCAGGGTCTGCATTGAATAACTCAGCTTTAAATTGTCGTTACCAGGCGGTTTTCCATTCTTTAACCCTTTGATAGCTGTGATGATTCTTCGTAGAATGTCTGTATTTACGTCTAGGTCACTTTCAGCCTCAGGAACATTCAACTGTATCTCTGGTGGTTCCTTATTCAGTGTTTCTCTGAAGTGCTCTGCCCATCTTGTTTCCTGCCCCTGTGCTGTGGTGATGAGATTTCCTTGCTTGTCTCTTACTAACGTAATATTGTTTGCACCTCGTTTTCCGCTGATAGTTTTAGTTATTTTATAAACTGTGCTTTGTTCATTTCTCAGTGCGGCCTCTTCTGCCGGCCTTGCAAGGTCATCCAGAAATTCCTTTAATTGGCACGGGTTTGACGTTTTACTTCTTTGTCCAGCTGACTGTACTGTTCGCTATATATTTCCTTTAACCTGGGAGACTTTGCTTCTGTTTTCTTTCTTTTCATTTCTTTTCTCATCTCTATGGTGTTTAACGTTTCTGGTTTTATCCAGTCTTTCTTTCCTGGAATCCCATGCACGATTCACTGCTTTCCTTGTATATTGTTGAAATTATGTTGAATTTCTGTTCAACATCATCAGGCGCTGTTCTTTCCTGGCTTTTGGCAATTTGATATCGTTTCTTTACATCAACCACAAAAGCTTTTCTGGTGAGGGGGTCCTTAAGTTTCGTGATGTTATATCTTTTCTGTTTGATTGCAATTGGTCCAGCAGCTCTGAGTTTCACCTTCAGTCTTGCTACTACAAGGTGATGATCACTTCCTACATCTGCACCTCTTCTTTCTTTCACGTCTTGTAGTACATGCCTCCATCTACCATTGATCATAATGTGGTCTATCTGGTTTCTGTCCAGTCCGTTTGGTGATTCCCACGTTAACGTGCACTTCTTTGTGTGAAAAAAGTGTTCTTCCAATGACCAGGTTGTTGATGCTGCAGAAGCATATTAGTTTGTCCCCATTCTCGTTTACTGTTCCACTGCCGCATTTCCCCATTACTCTTTCATTATAATTGTTTATAATTTTTTGTTGGTACACACAATAATTATAATTACAATAGTCATAAAAAGATGTAGTTTGACCTTCGTTTATTTCGCTTTCCTTCTGGAGTCCATAGCATAACAGTTCTGTTCAAAAGAAACCCTGACACCACACTAGAACGGAACTGTGACTTTTCTGCCATTCCGAAACGTTCTGAGTTGAATTAATGAGCTCCAGTTTCTCCAGCTTGGCTTGCATGTAAAGGATAATCACATCTGGTCCAAAAATAGTAGAAAGAAGCGCGTGGCATACTGTGCCTTCCCGCCATCCAAGGAGGCTTTCCAAATATGCAGATAGTAATATAAAATATGAAAGTCTAGAATTGTATGTGTATGTAAGAAATGTTAATTGTGACGGTATTGCCTCACCTGCTTTGCAGTAGTGGTCCAACTGTGGCCAAAACTCAAGATGATCTAATATGGGCTTCAAATGTATCTACCTTCGCACAAGATCACTCTTGGCTGAGATGTAGATAGAAGGGTGATGACACTTCTATTACAAAGGGAGTCTTCACAAGATATTCAGAATAAGCGAGAACAATACTGCTTTGGCTGAGTATGATAACTCTGTAATTCTGCCAACGCTTTTGTGAAGGATTTAAGCACTTATTACTTTCAGCTCTTTTAAGCCCCCACCCCTGATTTACTCAGTGGAATTCTATTATTTTAGATAGCTCTGTTTGGAGTGTGTGTAGTAATTTGACTGAGACAAACATGCAGTAACTTTAAAATGATTAAATCGAAGTTAAATTTATAACATTACAAATAACAAAATTTAATAATCACTTTAGATTTTAACAGTTGGAATATAATTTGAATAGTTGTGGATCAAGAAAAGTTTGTGACCAGATGGCCTACTACGATAGCATTATTCGTGCTCACTGACCTATTAGAATAAGTATAAACAAAACATAAGTAGAAATCCTTAGAGCCGGCCCTGGCTTCACAAAGATATTTTCAGTAACATAAAGCTATTTATAAACCGAAACTGAAACTAAAATGTTTTCGTAGATGTCCATCCTTTTTATGGCTGGAGTTGCGTAGCAACGATTGACGACATCTCATTTACATAGGCTTAGTTAAATTTTATGATAAGTAGGAAGCTAATGAAATAATTCCCTATAATTTTTATAACCAATCGAAAGTGGCAAGTCCCCGCACCACTTTCGAGCTCAGCTAAAATACAAGATTTTAAATCAGTTCCTGAAAGAAAGCCGTTAGTGACAGTCGCTTGTAGATTCTGATGGAGGGTCCGTGTTCGAGATTACTCTTGGAACTACAGTGACATCGGCTTTCTTATAAGTATTCTGAAGACTTCAGAAAAGAAACCTACAGAATGTTTTTACATTAGTAAAGCAGAGAGTAGCAGTTGTGTATTCTCTAATATATTGATACCTCATAAGTACATCTCGTATTAACTTAGACATTTTTCAGCAAACATTCATCTCATGTATCGCAATCCAAATGTCACTAGAAGTGACTAACATTGAACAACAGTTACTAGAAATAGAAAAGAAGGTAGAAACCTCTCTCTCAATTGCGCCCAAGAAAGAAATATATAATAAGGAGAAGTCAGAAAGCTGTCAAGGAATTTATGTACCCTACTCTCTTGAGAAAAGAGATGGAAAATTGAAAATACATGCAGACTTCACATTTTTGGAAGAAGTCTAACAACTGTTATTGAACTGACGTTGATCTTGGATATCCTATTTGGTTAATACATTTTTGAAATGGAACTCCATGCAGTTGACTTGCTTACTACAGTTAAAAAATTATTTGTTGGCAATTAATATACCCTACTACTCTCACTACCTAACATCTGAGAAGGAACTGAACGAACCTGAAATAAAAATCTTCGACCAAGAATAAACATCTCTAAAGGGATTGACCAGTATCTCTTAACTTGGACGATAGACAAAGTGTAAGAAAATACTACTGGGTTAGCAGATCAGCCACCTAGTAGAATACTATCAAATTAGTAACTACTACGTCTTCTGAGTGGTACTGTGACCCAACGGCCACAAGTTATCATCACAGCCTTTAGGGAATGTGAGATGTTACAAGAAGTTCAAGTGGTAGCACATATTTGAACTTAGCTGCCAATGATGGTTCTGCTCCTTCTTATGGGTTGGTTCTTTTCACTCTGCTCACGCTCGTCTCTGATCAAGGTTGTCGGGGGTAGCTGTTTTCCCAGAAATGTCAAGGAGAGTCTCCCACGTGGATCCTTCGTCTTAAAGCTTAGGCCACGGTTCCCTTCTTGTTTCAGGGATAGTACTTTCTGCTAGTACCACCAATAACTATGGTAAAAGAATAGAACGAAACGCTCTTCTGAGTATGGCGTTTTCCACCCCATAGTTATGGGTTCCTATCTTCCCATACCACCATCCCAATTACTCAGACTTAAATGTAAGTATTATACTTAGAATGTACATCATTTCTTTCATCTTTCCCTCCCTGCTCCGGATGGAACCTGACACTACTTTATGCTTTTAGTTCTCTTTACGAAACTAGCAATAAAGCAATCACCAGCCTGTGCAGTGGTGGTTCATGAATCATCATTCTATACGCTGAGGTTGCCAGCCTCAAATGACTTTGACATCCACAAGCGAGTTTCACATATTAAAATTCACATGGTAATGTATACATATATATATGTTAGTTCACATGTTAGTAATAAAATATGAAATGTAAATCACAACTTGTGTATTTTCAGACCCAATTGCTGTGACTTCTCATCGAGGGTTTTCAATTTGTCCTGCATCTGATTACGGTTATGGGACAGAAGAGCCAAGTCATCAGCAAAATCCAGATCATCCAACTGCTTAGTCGGAGTTCACTGGATTCCATTTCTATTGTGTGTTGTCGATGATCTCATAACCCAGTCTATTGCTAGTAAGAAAAGAAATGGAGACAAGAGGCATCCCTGTCGCACTCCTGTTTTTATCCCAAACGGTTCTGTAAGCTGTCCTTCGTGAAGAACTCTGCATGTCATGTCTTCATATGTTTTCTTTATTAAATTAATGATCTTCAGGGGAACTCCATAATGCCTCATCAATTTCCAAAGTGATTCTCTGTCTACACTGTCAAATGCCTTTTCGTAGTCCACAAATCCGATGTATAGTGGTGAATTCCATTCCAGACTTTGTTCAACTATTATTCTCAAAGTGACTATCTGATCTGTACATGATCTGTTTTGTCGAAAACCTGCTTGTTCATCTCTCAGTTTCTTGTCTATGGACTCTTTTAATCTCTCAAGGATAATACACAGGGAAAAGACAAAAGTAATGAGAATAAATGCAGGTAATGATAACAGGGTTGAACTTGAAGAAACACCAATACAAGATGTAGAATCGTACACACATCTTGGCAGTAATATAGACAAAGTTGGAGGAACAGACAGCGATATCAAAATAAGAATACAAAAAGCAAGAGGAGCTTTTATTGCATTGGGAAATATATGGAGATCAAGAGAAATTGGATCCAACACGAAAATAAGAATCTTCAACTCAAATGTCAAGTCAGTCCTATTGTATGGCTCTGAGACATGGAGAACAACAAAGACAACAACCAAAATGCTACAGACTTTCATAAATGGGTGCTTGCATAGAATAGAGGGATTAAAATGTATGACAAGGTTACCAACGTGGAACTGATGACAAGAACTAGACAAGTGCCAGTGGAACAAGAGATGAGAAGAAGACGATGGCGATGGATAGGACACACACTGAGGAAACCTGTTGATAGCATTACAAGGCAGTCCTTGTTCTGGAACCCCCAGAGCAAGAGAGGCAGAGTTAGACCAAGAAGCACATGGAGAAGAGATCTGGAAACAGAGGTGAAAATGATGAGGAGAACGTGGAAAGAACTTGAGATGATGGCACGTGACAGGAGGACTTGGCATGTGTTTGTTGAAGGCCTATGCTCCTTTGGGAGTGGAGGGTTATGAATGAAATCACAACTTACGTCAATCCTGACTCACAGACATTTTTGCTCAGATGATTAAAAGAGACTTGAATCGGCCTCTTACACGCGTCTGGGGTGTCGTTACTTTAATACGTTCCCTCTCTGACTTCGTATGTGATCCTTCAGTTTCCTCAGTCCCGGTTTCCTTATTTTAAATGTTAGAGATTTCCTGGGCTATATTGTAAGTCCTGATAAATACTTCAATAAAAGGTGTCCGGTATTTTGAGAAGGAATTCTGAATTCTAATTCTTCACTCTAGTAGTCTGGTGTCTTGGCGAGCGATTTATCAAGTGAAATAGCATGAGAAAAATGATCAGATTATATTCCCTGCCTTCCCACGCCTTCGTTTGTCATGGAGTTAAATAAACGCTCCAATCATATTCAAACAGGTCGGGTTATGGTGTAATTTCAAAATATTCCGACATCGGATAATTTTAAACGTAAGGCAGGGGTCAACTCTCCCATATATGGTAATAAGATGTCCGATGCCCTTGTGTTCAAACTTCCAAACACACCGGTAATTGCATATGACCATGTGTTCGAGATGTAGCAATCTTACTTTTATCTAAAGTAATCTTGCCATCCATGTCTTATCGGTGATTAAGCCGATAGCGCTGGCCGATGTACGTGTTAATCTGCTTCGCCTATAGCCATCAAATCTGGGCAGCGCCAAGCAAAATTTGATTATTATCACCTGCAGGGAGTGTAGAATGATTTGATAAAATCAAATATCTACTACTTAGCAGAACAATAAAGTAAAAAGAAAGAAAGAAAAGTGCGACAATTGAGAGCAAATAATAAAACTCAGTCCCACAAATGTACCTATACTGCCGGAGTGAAACAAAGATCGACAGGAGCCGCCCCATTTTGTCACAGTAATATAAAATATGAAAGTCCAGAACTGTGTATGTAAGATATGGTATCGTAAAATGTGAAAGTTATTAATTGTATGTGCATGTAAGATATTGTAATGTAAAATATGAAAGTCCAGAACTGTATGTAATTGTGTGTGTATGTAAGATATGGTATCGTAAAATGTGAAAGTCCAGAACTGTGTGTGTATGTAAGATATGGTATCGTAACATGTCAAAGCTCATAATTGTGTGTGTATGCAATTTATGGACTTTCACATGTTACGATACAATATCTTACACACACACACACAATTTTGAACTTTCACATTTTACAATACCATATCTTACATACACACACAATTATGAACTTTCACATTTTACAATACCATATCTTACATACACACACAATTATGAACTTTCACATTTTACGATACCATATCTTACATACACACACAGTTCTGGGCTTTCTCATTTTACGATACCATAAATTACATACACACAATTATGAACTTTGACATGTTACGATACCATGTCTTACATACACACACAGTTCTGGACTTTCACATTTTACGATACCATATCTTACATACACACAATTATGAACTTTTACATTTTACGATACCATATCTTACATACACACTCAATAACATACAGTTCTGGATTTTCATATTTTACATTACATCATCTTACATGCACATACAATTAATAACTTTCACATTTTACGATAGCATATATTACATAAACACACAATTATGAACTTTTACATTTTACGATATCGTATCTTACATACACACACAATTATGAACTTTCACATTTTACAATACCATATCTTACATACACACACAATTATGAAGTTTGACATGTTACGATACCATATCTTACATACACACACAATTATGAACTTTTAATTTTACCATACCATTTCTTACATACACACACAATTATGAACTTTCACATTTTACGATACCATATCTTACATACACATACAATTATGAACTTTCACATTTGACGATACCATATCTTACATACACACACAGTTCTGGACTTTCACATTTTACGATACCATATCTTACATACACACACAATTATGAAGTTTGACATGTTACGATACCATATCTTACATACACACACAGTTCTGGACTTTCACATTTTACGATACCATATCTTACATACACACTTACTTACTTAGTCGTTCCCCTTCTACCGTGAGGTGTAGAGGTTTGGAAGAGAGAGCGCCAGACTATCCTATCGGCTGTCTTCCTCCTGGCCTGGTTCCATTCTAATCCTCGGTCCTTCAAAGATTGTCTAATGTTGTCCACCCAGCGGACTCTTGGTCGTCCTGGGGGTCTGGATCCCTGGCTCTTTGTTTCCCATGCTTGTCGTGGTAGCCGATCTTCTCCTATTCTGCAGACATGGCCAAACCATCTTAGTTGGGACTGTTCTACTTGGGTCTGCAGGGGTTGGGTTTTTAGGCCTTGGCGTATCGTCTAGTTGCGGACCATGTCTCTTCTTGTTACTTCAACCACCTTCCTCAGATACCTCATTTCTGAAGTTTGGATCTGGCTTTTGTGGGTTGTAGTGATTGCCCATGACTCGCATCCATACGTCAAGACTGAGACATAGGTGGAGCGGTATACAGCCATCTTCGTTTTCTTACCAACCTCTCTCTTGCTGAGGAATCCTCGATTTATGGCCTGAAAAAGTCTCCCAGCTGCTGCTTTACGAGTGGCCAAATCTTCTTTGATGCCTCCCTTCCGGTCTATGACAGCTCCACGGTATTTAAAGTAGTTGACCTGCTCTAGGACCTGTTCTCCCAGCTTAATCTGATGTCTTCTTTTCTCTCGTGATATCACCATGGATTTTGTTTTCGAGCTGCTTATGATCATCCCTCTCTTCTCCAGCTCTTCCTTCCAGACTTGCAGGTTGGATTGAAGATGTGCCTCTGATTTAGCAATCACGGCAACATCATCAGCAAATGCCATCTCTAAAATACAGACCTGTCTCATCTTCCAGTACCCCACTGAATACTTTCCTGTCCTCTCCTTACATGCCTTGATAACATCGTTCATGAGGAGTATGAAAAGAAAAGGTGGCAGGATATCACCTTATCTTACACCAGTGGTGGTCCTGAATTCTTCTGACTTATGGTTTGCCGTTCTCACATAATTTCTGCAAGATTTGTAAAAGCTCTGTATAGCATGAATCAGAGGTGATGGAATGTTCTTCCTTGCCAAACAGTCCCTGAATTAGTTCCAGGGGAACTTGTCAAACGCCTTTTCCAGATCTAAGAAGCAAAGATGGATCTCACTCTTATACTCAAGAGCCTTTTCACTCAACTGTCTGAGTGTGAAGATTAGGTCTTGACTACTTCGATTTGCTCGGAAGCCACACTGGATCTCATCCATTTGTGGCTCAGTTAGGCGTCTGAGTCTCTGCTCCAGAATTCTAGAATAGATTTTACCAGGGACACTGAGAAGGGATATGCCTCTTTGGTTTCCACATTGTCGATTGTCACCCTTTTTGAAAATCGGTGTTATTATGGACATCTCCCAATTCTTTGGTATGGTCTTGTTGCACCAAGCTGCGTATAGGACCCTTAAGAGTAATAGGTCACCTGATGCTCCCATATACTTAACCATTTCTGGTGTTATGCCATCATGTCCTGCTGCTATGCCCATCTTGATTTTCTCCAGTGCTGCCTTCAGTTCTTCTATCTTTATGTCATCTTCATCACTATTGGTTTCCTCTTCTGTGTCAGTGGTTGTCATTTCTGATGTTTGACCTTGCTCACCATCCAGGAGTTCTGAAAAATATTCTTTCCATCTTTCCATTACTTCTTTTGGGGCAGTAAGCAATTTGCCTTGCTTGTCCTTTATAAATTTAAGAGGGCACTGTTTTTCCTTCCTCATATTCTTTAGGGTCTTATAGAACAATTTTTGGTTTTCTTGCGCATCGTTTTCTAGCTTTTCTCTAAGTTCTTCCCAGGACTTCTGTTTTGCTGCTAGCACCTTGTTCTTTGCTTCTGTTCTGAGTATCACATATTCTCTATATGTCTCTGTTTTTCCTGCTGTGTTTTTAGCTCGTAAGTGTTGTTCTCCTGCCTTTTTCTTCTCTCTTACCTTCCCTTTAACCTCATCTGTCCACGAAGGTGTTCTCTTTCTCTTGTTCCCAAGTTTAACCTGACCACATGCTTCCGCTGCAGCTGTCTTTATGATGTCCTTGAATTTAAGCCGGAGTGTTTCCAGGTCCTCAGGTTGTTGTTCTGTGTTTCTCACTTCTTCTTCTTTGATCCATAGCCGCCAACCGTCAAAGCAGTCAGCGGCCATCACGCCTGGTGGCGTCTTGTAGGGCAGCAACGAATTGATTCCACCTTGCTCGGTCGGCGGCCATCCTTCGTACAGTGCCCCAACTGTGGTTCATTTTTTGCATCTCAGCTTCCACAGTTCTCCGCCAAGTTGTTTTTGGTCGGCCTCTCTTTCGCTTTCCCTCGGGGGTCCATAGCATAGCTGTTCTTGTGATGGTATCAGGGTCCCTTCTGAGGACATGGCCAACCCAACTCCAGCGTCTGCCAGCTATGATGGTGTGCATGTCCTCCTGGTTACTCCGAATAAGTAGTTCTTGGTTGCTGATGGTGTTTGGCCAAAAGATTCGGAGAATTTTCCTTAGGCAGATTGTGTGGAAAGAGGACAGTTTAGACATTTCCTTCTCTGTTACTCTCCAACATTCCGCATTATAGAGAAGCACAGAAAGTACACAGCTCTCATACAGTCTTAATTTGGTGTTTGTGCTGTACTGGGAAGACTTCCAAATGTTGTTGAGAACAGCAAAGGCTGTTCTCGCTTTATTCATTCTGTTGTTAATGTCCTTGCTTGTTCCGCCGTCAGGTGTTACTATGCTTCCTAGGTAAGTAAATGTGTCTGTCTGTTCTAACTTCTGGTTCCTTACTGTTACTGGCTCAGGATTGCCCACATTTAGTGTCATGACCTCTGTCTTCTTCAAATTGATGTTCAGGCCAACCTGCTGGCCATACTTATTCAGTCTATCGGTTTTGTCTTGAATGTGTTGGTGTGAATGGTGTTTCTCACTGCTGTAGCAATAAGCCCCTGATATCTGGTCTTCACTTCTGGCTCTCTCAGCTTGTAGGTCTTAATGATCGTTTCTCCTGTTCGTTTTCTTAGCTTCATGCGTGATGTTAGGGAGTTCCTAGGCCGAGTAGCTCTTTCAGTTGTTCTTTTAATTGTTAAAAAGTAGTGGTCACTTCCAATCTCTGGCCCCCTTCACACTCTAGCATCCTGGACATACGTCAACAAAATTAGCCAAGATTATTGTCAGGATTGCTTTATAAATGAAATATTATGGCTCATATGTTTGCTTTCGCACATATAAAAAACGGAAGCGACTGTGATTGTTTAGTTTAAAAACAACATGTAACAATTTTAATAAAGAATTAGTCTTTAACAGTTAAAATAAACATGGAAAGATTGGTGAAATTTTGCTGTAAATACAAGTTTTTGTCACTGAGACGTAGGTGAGGATTTATCAAAGTCCGTTGCTTTCGCCTATTTTACACGAAAACTTAACTCTAGGTGAGTCCTGTCGCCGTGGTTTCCGTCACTTCTTTTTGGTGATGAGTGCACTTCTCCACATACTAGCGGCGTCGTATCGTTAGTACTTCAAACTGTCTGATGCTTGCAACCACGTACTTTTTAAAAAAAAATAGAAAGACAAATGCCTCTGCTAAGTACACTGAGTTGGAAACTTAACAGGCACATCCTCTCGCTGTCCACCCACCAATGTTAATCTCTCAGAAGAATTAAATTCTTGAGTACACAGCGTAGCTCAGGAAAAATGATTAGAAATCACCACTATTCCTCTGGGTATTAAATGGGAAAATGTGTCTGGACAGCGCCAATAATGATTTGTGCCTGAACTAACATTAACAAGTTACATATATTACACAAAATGATATGCTACACTTGAGGCATATGTGATGTAATCATCACTCATCACTGCTCCAGTCTGAGTCTGGGGTCACCTTTGCTGTCGGGTTTTCCGCACAACTAGCCAGAAACAATCACCAGCGCTTGCTGTAGTGGTTTATGAATATACTATTTTCGTATGTTGAGGTTGCCAGCCTCATATATATAACCACTTAGCAAGAAAACATGTTAATTCACATTTGTAAAAGAAATGTTCACAACTTACCCCAAATTGGGTTACACACAATCTCATCGCATAGTTTTTGAATGGACACGAGCAATTTCGGTGCATATGCTCTCGAATCAATTTCGGCTGAGAAATTGTGAATCCCTTCTTATGACGGGTGTTCTGCGATACACTTGGCCTGGGAAACTAGTAATTCCTCTTCGATAGGTGTTCTGCGATACACTTGGTCTGGGAAACTGTAATAATTCCTCTTTGACGGGTGATCCAATTCCTTTAGCTGTCCAGACTATGTATTTAAAGTCCCGGTCCCTTAGGTTTACAGTCTTGTATTTATAAAGGCGGGCTTACTTTTTAAGGTTTTAAATTTCCCAAATGCTTCGATCTGCCACTTATAAATATGGAATTCTAGGTCCGATCCTTCTCTTTCTGGCTTTTTGGGAGTTGCTCGTTTGAAGTTGCGAAGCTGTCTGATCTGTGTCTCTGAGTTCGCTAGATTTTATTTTCATTTTCCAGTTCAAATCACAGATTGTACTTCTCGGCAAACTTGCCAATGAGATTCATTGTATATTCCGGCTCTCACTTCAATCCAATCATAAGCTCTTTTCGCACTGGGATTCATAATTTCCTCCGCGTGTTTAAAATATTAAATTTAATATTCCCACGCGTGACCTCTTTATAATAAGACGTAATATTTCCGGTGACATCTTGTGCATTCTGACAAACAAATGTGTGAACTGATTACCTGTCTAACTGCCTTCCGTCAAGATTGTTTATCCAGACAAATTATCTGTGATAATGATACAGACAGGGTCCAGCGGATGCAATAATCTAATTATCACTCATCCTTTGGACGGCTTTCTTTGCATGTTCGTGCGCTATACCGTCTTGTGTAAATACCGTCATCAGCTTTTCACCTGGGGTCAAATGTTGGACCGACACGTTTCAAAGGATTGTCAGACTGAGAGAAGAAGATAAACGTTTTACCGCTGACCGGTGATAATGACCGGGTATTGTTACGATAATACCACAGTTCACCTGGCGGAACGTAAATAAGTCTGAGGAGTGGTAAAGCAAAAATGTCAGATATAAAGATAGTCCTATAGCAGATACTTCCGTAGGCGAGTGGAGTGTTAGAGACTTCCCCCTACTAGATTCCGCATAGAGCAAAATCATGAATGAAAGAGCAAAAAATTGCCAAATAATAAGCGATCGGAGAGAAAAAATGAAGAAGAAATGATACTGCCGTAGGGCTGAAGGTGTGAGAGAGCGACCAAAAGAACACGTACAGATGTTTTGTCACAATTATAATCAGACCACAGTATCCTCTTATTATCCTGAATCTTTAACTCAAATGTCAAGTCAGTCGCTATTGTATAATTCTGAAATATGAAGAACAATAAAATGGATGCTCAGAATACATGAAGGGTGATGACAGGACTGACTTGACATTTAAGTTGCGGAAACAAAAACTACAAACAGAAATAACAATGATGAAGAACACTAGCAACACTTTGAGGTGATGGCACGTGACTAGAGGACTCGGCGCGTGTGTTTGATGGAAGATCTGCGCTGGTCTAGGAGGATCAATGGTCATGAAAGAATGTGCCGGGCAGCGGCTCAGAAGCTTTTTTTACTCATAAGAGTTAGATTATATACGTATTGTAAATTATGTTTATTCACTTTTTAAAATAACTGACTAATTATCATTTAGAATATATTATGTCAACAAGGTTATTAGGACTCGCAAGTTTGAGCTCCCCTTAATAGCCTGCCCTGACAGAAATTCCTGAATCCGCCACTGGACATAAGTGCTGTCTGATATTAATTAATCTGTTCGTTCGCTTTATTACTACTTATACCATTAATCCGCTTAAGGAATTTCAGTTTCCGTTACTTGCAATATATCTTGCCTTGACTAGCGTTAGACCACCTTTTCACATTACTTTGCTCAAGCCATGTATAGACATAACGCAGTCTAGAACTAATTCATTTCTTCTCGTTGTTGAAAATCCTTGTGATATTAGCCGATTCAGTTGCTTTTAATGGGTTTTAAACTATTTCTATTCCATGCCTTATTAGCTGAAACTTGTAGTTGATTCTGTTAGCTTCTGTTTGACACGATGAAATGTTTAGATTATTTTGTTACTTAATTACTTAATTTGTGCAAGCTTGTAGTTGATTCTATATTTATAAGTAAATATACATACGTATTTTTTGTTTTGCACTCACAGCAGATGTATGAATTTAATACGTACGTACCGTTGCATTCTCATCGTAGCCATGGTAACATCTGTAAGCTTCAACATGATCCTCAGCTTGTAACCTACTTAATTAGCATTTGTACATCTTGTTTTTATTTCAGTGTACATTCTAATTTCTCGTATGAACTTGCATTCAAATGCAACAAATACACTCCAGGTCATCGTGTCTTGGGTTATCCGTTATCCAATTATTGAATGTAGTATAAAAGATGAGAGAAAGGAAGGGGAGAATTTTAGACGGGCCTGCGTGCCCAATTCTCAACTCTTCGAAAATAAAGTTCGTTCGTTCGTGAGAATGACAACCGTTGGTGATGAAATTTTGTTGGCAGTGCTGTTCGTGTATCTTGTCTCGATTCACACTCCCAGCAAATCTCCCTATTTTGAATTTCCGGGATAGCTATCAATTCTGTTACTTTTTGTGTTATCTGTTATCCTAATTCTTTCTTTCTCATGACTGCCTATCGTCTACCTATCTTTGTTTATTGTTTACCACTCACAAAACTCGGGTTTCCTTCATTGATTCAGTGTGAAATATGTCAGTCATGACATTAATAATTTTCTAGGTATGAAATATCTGTTATATCCTTGTGTCTGCTCGTTTATGAATATTCCAAACAGCTTTTCGGGAAATATCGGAACGGCACGCTTGCAAATTACTCGCAATTATTCAAATATTTGATTATTAGCAAATGTAAACAGCTTCTGTTTCTTCTTTTTCCTTGTTGTTGTAGCAAAACGGGCAAAACCAATCTGGTAATTGCACCATAAAGAACAATTACCTTAGACTGTTGGACTGTAAATACCGTTCTCATGTAATGTTAGCAGTGGAAAATAAGTATCGTTTTTATTTTAACCACAAATAATAATTCAAACGGTGATTTTACATCACAGCAATTAACTTTTCACTGGAGTTTCAAACAATAAAAGTAAATCACAGTAAATCTGCTTGCACGCGATTGGTACAAAAACAGTCTGAAAAAAATATCATTGGTTGAAGTGCGGACGTCTCGGAAGGCAATGACATCATGGCCAGCCTGACAAACCGACAGGAAAACATGATATTTAAGCCAGTTTTAGACACAATTCTGCAAATCCTGAATTCACTTAAAGATCTTAAAGCCGAGAAGATGTCAAGCGGACGGACCCGTACGTTTAAGAAGACAACAAGACACAACCTGTAGCTGAGAAGAAGCCTTGCTTACTTGCATTTGTGAACCGACTTGCTTAGTGATAAGCTTCAAAGCCGCAGTACTATTTTGTCAGAGGGTATATCTGTGAATGTAAAGATCGTTAAGTTTATAAAATATCTTAGTGTCATGTAAATTGATTTAATATTTAAAATTATTGTTATGATTAGCCTAGATTTACATGCTTATGTTTTGTCTTGGCACCCCAAAAACTACCCTGACAACTGACGTTTGTCTTAAAACTGAATATAACCTCAAACCTGAACAGCATTGACTCAGCTTTAGTCCTTCTCAGGTTTACACAATGCTTGCAATAAAAGCTCACAGACCTTTTTAGGGATTAGCTTTTAAATGCTGCGCGCACAGAGTTCTTCTATTTTTCTTCTTAGTTAAATTTCGTTCGATAAGGTACATTTCGTTCAGTATAATGTAAAAGGAAACAACTTTAGCAGAACTAAAGGTCAAAGGGAAATAAACGGAGTGTAATTAGAAAAATATTTTTAATGATGTAAATAGCCCTTCAGTGTATTATATTGTTTGAATGATATCCTCCTTTGACTGACATAACCAGAGCCTCATGACAGTGTTGTAAAAATGAGGATTCTGATCGATAGTGGCCAGTCATCATCGGAGGGGCGTCTCAATTGCACACAAAAAATAACATATCCTTGTTTAAATGTTTCATGTTCAGATATAAGTGAGACGTTACAACAAACTTCTGGTGAAGTGAATAACATACTGCAGTGTATGAGTAAACGACCAACACTGCATGCTTGTCAGAAGCATCGTAACTGCCTGTCCAGGTGAATAAAGTCCCTCGGGAAGTCTACACATTATCTAGCTACAGAAGTGACTGTAGAAACAAAACTGAAGTAGAAAAGTGCATTTTGGGATCGAGAAAAGAAAATTCAAAAGTTTGTGAATTCGTGTAAAATAGTTATATCATCATCATCTCAGTTGTATAATTTGATCTTCACAGGAAAACTGATGTTACTTTTCCAGATCACATTCAACCTTGTCATGGCAGCTGAGGCCATCTCAAGTCTTGTCTTGATTTCTTTAATTGATCTTCCATCACTGCATATAGTGGACCCGAGATATTTAAAGGTGTTAACTTCTTCTAACGTTTGCCCATTTAACGTAATGTTGGTCGGAACATGTTTCTTATGGCTATTCACCAATATCTTGCTTTTTTCTATATTAATTTCCATCCCATATATATTATATATCATCTGCAATTATTAATTATACTTTCATTAATTATTAAAGTGTATTGATTTAGTTTATAAACTGCATTCATTGATTTAATTCCAGATAATTCCTAATTTGTTTGTTGTGTGTGGATTGTAAGAGAATATTTAATGTTAAAACTGGTAGGGAATAACTAACGAGCTGCATTCACATCAACTATTAATAGAGACACCCTTGGAGCATAGGATAGGTCTAGCGAGAAAGTGACTTACTTGACAGCTTTCTTCTACAGCTACCATCTGCAGCTACCATCTAGAACTGTATAGTTATCTACCTCATCTGCCCTGTGTTATCCATACCTTTAACTCTCTTCTGCGTTTCTGGGAACTATTTAACTATCTAATATCCATCTCGCTACAGATGCTCCTTCTGGAGCACATAGCTTACACTGCAGCAGGTGTATAGCAGGTGTATTGCAGGTGTATTGTAGTAAGACTACATGACAGCATCCATGTGCTCTTGAAGTATATTGGTTACTGTGGCAATTTTCTTCACATGAATATTTAGCCCATCCCACGACAAATACGAGGTCTGGTCAAAAAGTATCCGACCTTTTTTTTTCCGGGGAAAAAAAATGATATACAGGAGGTTTCTCTGGTGGATACAGTGGAAAATACCTTCCTGCGCATGCGTGAATTTTTTCCCTCCCAAAGACAGTGTCAGTCGTTTGCAATTAGTGTACGCGCGAGCTGTGGTAGTAACAACAGAAGCAACTCCGTCTGGAAGTTCAAATCCTCCGTCAATATGGATTGTACTGAACCGTGGCTTATCCCCACCTCGTGTGTAAGTTCTCGGATGGTGATTCGACGGTTCTGCATGACCAAAGTCCGCACTTCGTGAACAACTACGTCGTTTCGGCTTGTTGATGGTCTACCGGAACGTGGCTCGCTATCCACCGATGTGCGGCCATCTTTGAAACGGTTGTACCACTCCTTAATTTGTGTAATGCTCATGGCTTCATCGCCAAAAGCTTGTTGAATCTTTCGAATTGTTTCTACTTGGGTATCACCGAGCTTTTGGCAAAATTTAATGCAAAACCGCTGTTCAAAACGTTCCGTCATTTCGTGACAAATAAAAATCCGACGGCTTGTTACTACCACAGCTCGCACGTACACTAATTGCAGACGACTGACACTGTCTTTGGGATGGAAAAAATTCACGCATGCGCAGGAAGGTCTTCTCCACTGTATCCACCAGAGAAACCTCCTGTATATCATTTTGTTTTCCCGGAAAAAAAAAGGTCGGATACTTTTTGACCAGACCTCGTATACGCGTACAAATAGAATGTGTGTTGGTTTTAGGGCTTTTTGGCAGCAGTAATAGAAGCGGCCATTAAAACTTGTTGTATTTGTTCTTTATGATTTTTAAATCATAATTAAATATTAATTTTATCGGTACCGCTATCATCTCCGCCGAGAGAAATTAAGTTTATACACCTAATATAAAGCACAACAAGTTTGCAATTACTAAATATAATTTTAAAGCAAAAAGAAAATCTAAAAAAAAAAAAAAAATTGCTGATCTAGTTGATTAAAGAAAGACATTGATCAGCGTTTACCATCCGACGCCCGGCCCTTCTAATACAAAACATAATATATATTTGCCCTCCATTTTCTTTACTTTAATAGAGTTATATTCACCTTATTTTACAAATAGATTTTAGGATACCAAATCGGCTGGGGTCTATGCCGGAGAAAACATCAATTTATTAAAATGTATACAGAAAGTAAGAAGCTTGCCTAATTTTAGATCTCTACAATGAGTGGAACACACAGATTTTATGCGTCAAAGATAGGAAACGCGACAAATATACAGAGCTTAATTGATCTTAAATAAAAGTGGTTACAAATAGTGGACAGCTTGATGGCGTAGGGCATGGAAAAGTCAATTACGAACTTGATGTTTAAATTCACGTGTCAAGATTAGTGTAGCCAGCTCCACTGGTTACACCTGATGATGATGGTGCCATGTCGTGGTAGTTACGGTCGACCTTGGTTTTGAAGGTCACAAAATCTATTCAGCTTATTTTTATGTACTTGATAAAAGCCCAGCTGTCCAGGTAATTATTGTGTAGGTTTGTACGTCTGTGTGTGTGTGTCTGTACGTGTATTTTGTTATCGTTATTGTTGATCATAAACGACGTCATACACTCCAGGCAAACCCATAAGTGCTCAGTCTCCCGCAGCAAATCTCGAAGGGTATAAATGCTAATTGTTCCCGTAGCGCGCTGGTTGTATACACGCCAGATGCATCCTCACATAGACTCATCCCTGCTGGTCTTACGTTTGATGCCAAACTCCAGCAATATTAGCCTTGATTGATTCATCGACTGCAGTGTCATTCTCTAATAGGTGATCATTAATTGCCCTAGTATCTCTCCCTTATCCATATCCAATGCACCTTCTATGGGTGCTCTTGAAGCTAGTCTGTCAGCTCTTTCATTGCCGCGTACTCCTGCATGACCAGAACAGTAGATTTACTCCAGTTCCTGAAGATTTAAGGCTTCTGTGGAGGTTTTCCATTCATGCCGGAGCCATCCACTATAGACCTTCAGAAGCATGGATTGTGAGTCTGATACAATAACTTCTCTTGTTAACGAAGTCTCAGACAGTTATCGTAAGGCTGCAGTAGCTGCCTGTACCTCCATTCTCATGTTGGAGGTTGTTATCATGTAAGCCTCGCTATGTTCAGTGACGGTTCTGCCTTTTAGTCTAGCAGAGAAGCCCCACCTAGATTTAAAACCACGGATTACAGACCCATCAGTGTACACAATGACATCATCATCCCCAGCATGATAATGTATCAGCTGATCAATTTCCACCACTGCCCTCACATTGGCAAGTTCTGCGCTCTCTACCAAGGCTGATGATGTCTTGATGGTAGTTCGTCAAACTCTCACCTCACTTACTCCACTCTTCTCCTTTGAATATATTTTCAACTGTGGTCACCTGTCTAATAGTTGTCTCTGCTTGCGCCATCCGTCATATCTCCCTCTTTATTCTTGCCCTTTTGATGTCAGCAACGTTCCCTTGCAGGGGTTGCCTTTTGTCTGTGGTTACTCGCTTATAAACCTTTGCATGGGCCATCGCATATCATGACAATCCATAATTCTCGCCGTATGTGCGTCGGTCACATCGTAGGGATGCAACTGTGGTTGAAAGTTAGACATTAATTGTATTGTGTCCCTTATATGTACTCTCCCGAAAATAGTAACACTCAACGAAGAAAAGTCGGTGTAGAACCCAGTTTCATTCCGGAAACGGATTTAACTCATCATTTTGTTAAAAATAACCTTAACATGTAAGTTTTTGATTTTTTCTTCAAGACAAAATTTTAATTTAATGTTTTGCAGACTTATTATTATGGATAAAAATAATAAGATGGCTGCAAAACGTGCTGCAGATGCTAAGAGGAAGAGACGATCGCGTCAACCACAACGAGCAAGGGAGACTCTAGAAGAAATCATCAAAGAACTTTTATATTGAATTAAAAAATATTTTAAAAATATATTACAGTTTTTTTTATTTACTTCCGTCATTATTGACGGGATCTAAGAGTACTGCTCTACAAACTATGTCAACGATTCAAAAGGGTTGTGTGTCGTAGATTTCCGATAGGAGAATTAAGACTAGGTTTGGTCCCTTCTGAATAGGTTTGAATAGGTGATAGACTCAGTGAGAGTTAGTGAAAGGTAATAGAATTTCCACACACGTGAGATGATAGATTTTGATATAGTGGCTGTCTCTGAACGCGAAAAGAATTCTTCTCTCTCTCACCTATCTTCTACAACAGTTGTTACAGCGTCAGACAGACTACACCAATATACATATTACGTATATTTCTATCACTCACAGGCACGCACATACACGTGACGACAGGTAAACACACAGACGTGGGAAAACTATAACAATGATATATATATATCTAGAACGAGCTGACCAAACACGATTATTAAGTTCAAGAGCGATTTTATTATCAGGAAAAATCGGCTCACAACATCAAAGAAAGTACATCAAGGAAAATACATATACACATAGTCATAAAAAATCAAGGAAAGGTTGCAAGGATGATAGCCCCGTTATAGTGTTAACTCTAGGTTTAGCCCGGCCCCGTCAAGAGAACAGATGATGGCGCCAGAGTCACAGATACATAGGGTTTGAGTCTAAGAGTTTTTCTTTGTTTTATCTCGTAATTATATGCACAGAGTTTGAAAAAAATCTGATTTAACCTAAGACAAAAACACAAGAACTCTAGCCTTAGCAACAAATTATGCAGATTGGAAAAAAAAATTAGGACAGCAACAGGGTGTCAAAGATATAATAGTGAAAATATCACTCAGACCAGTGTACACTCATTCATTCCGCCATGGCTTCTCATTCAGGTACTCACGACTTTGCTCGCTGCCTCTTGGAACACATTGATCTTAGATTTTCACACAGACTCAAAAAATGCAGTCTTCTGCCAAGAAGTCCCCAGTTCCAAAAGACGTATTAAACTTGGAGTCTCCGGGAACGACTACTTGGGTATGCAAATTTGTTCAAATGTCTGATTAAGTCACCTAACAATTATCCAGGCGCGGGAGTTAGCAGAGCACAGTGTCAATAGCGTAGGTTTCTAAAAAAAATGATGAATGTCAGGTCGGTGCCTTCCCTCAGTATAGGATTCACTTTAGTCACACCACAGATTTGTCCACAAGATATAATCTAGTCGGGAAATGATTGTTAATTTTCACGCCACCAGGCAGCAAATTATATAGAGTTTCTAGAAGAAATTAAGTGCTGGCTCCAAGGTCCAGTATTTATCATTACAGTCTTTGAAAACCCGTTATAGGGATATTAGTATTTCTGTCTAACTTGCACCGTCAGATCAGTGTTACTTGAGAAAACCCACGTGGTTCAAAATAAGGACTGTCTATTTCTTCACAAGTATGGAAACTACTACTAGGTGCTGGTAAAGTTAGGGTCACCCCAAAACTTTCACTGTGTGGAGGAAAAATAACACATATAATATAATAAACAGAATCTGTACTGGTAAAAACTTACATTTAAACTTGCAAGCAGAGAGCTTTGCTTATCATTTAAACTTCCCGTGACGTAAGTTATAATTAAAAATCAGCAATCCTCATAAATTAGGAACACGTGCGTATCCCGTCATCATTCATGAGGCTCGATTCTAGAGTTTATACGTTAGTTTAGAAAAATACACTCGACTGAGTATTAGCAGTTAAATTAAATTTATAAATAGCTACAATTGCCGTTATAAGCTAGAAATTTTAATTTTTAGTCTGCTTTCCACTGAATGCTTCCCTAGAAAATATAATAGCCTACCACTTTATTTCTCTTCTGCGCTAAAGAAATAGATTAAAATGAATTAAGCGATTTAACACTTTAACACTCACAAAATCTATATATCTATCATATTAATTACCTCAACCACAGAATTACAGGTAGTCGCACAACTTAAGATAAATGCTGAAAATATTTCTGGAAGTCTAGAAGTTCGACAAATTGCCGAAACAAACTGAGATCTTCGCTAACAGCTATTCTGTTTTTCGAGCGACCTATCTACTGTGGAGTCTATGAGCGAGAATGAAATTAAAGTTTCAAACTTGGCCAATATCTTAAAATCAGACAAAGGGCCCAAACTTACTTCGCCAAGCGAAATTATCTCCCCTACTCCCAACATTTACGTCCGCTTAACGCGTGTCGTAACTGTCACCTACTGACCACGATGTACGCGTGTCAGTTTCAAATCCCAGACAGCCTGACTCCATTGTAGGGCAGTTTTCACACTACAGCTGACCATGGCCCAAGTGAGCGCCGTGTCAGTTTGGGATTTCCAGCCAAATGTCTGGATACTGACCGGTGCAGATGTAAAGTATCACACCTCACCGGGACTAATGCCGAGAAGAAGCTCGCGCGCTCGGTGAGAATGTAGACGATTTGCTACGTCCTGTGTTCAGCGAACCGACTTATCACGCCTTCTGACGCCCTGCAGCCCTGACATCTACGTAATATCGTCCTAGCGCGATTCTCAGTTTAAGAGAAAGGAAAACAGGTAAAGTTTGCGAATTATATGAAAATAATATTCGCAAAACGAATGGATGAAAAAATATACAGGAAAAAAAAAGAAATACAGAGATAATAAAAGAGAGAGTTTATGTGAAAGAATAGGAAGAAGATGTAGGAAATTAAATGAATATAAACCCTACGTGACCGAGCCTCCCCCCTTTAAGATATGGAAGCACTCCATGTCTACGTTATGGAGTTTAATTTCCTATAACCGTAGCTTCGGGGTGTCTGTCTTCTTCCCTCTCCTCTTCCCCCCTCCATCTCTGTCCAATTCCTACTCAAGTCCACTCCTCAAAGTTTCCTTCCCCTGGAATGTCTCATATGCGCGCTTGAAAGAGCGTCGCCGCTTCTGACATTTTTGAAAGATTTCCTGTGATAGCGGTGGAATATCCCTGCCACTATCGTCATCTTCGTCAGTTTTGGCGATCGTCAGGAGATGGTCGGAGGTTGGCACTGGTTTTTCCAAGTATCTCTTTAAGAGATTTAAATGGAAAACCTTCTCCTTTCCTTCAATAGAGATCTGGTAGTTAGCCTTAGAAATCTTTTTTCAGGACGGTAAACGGCCCTTGCCATCCGATCTTCAGTTGGTTGTTCTCGGTAGGGAGCAACACCAAAACTTTCTCTCCTGCTTCCAGTTCTCTCTCTTCCGCGACTTTGCTGTATCGGTTAGCGTGCTTGGTGCGTGCTCGCTTAAAGTTAGTCGTTGCTAGGTCCCACCCTAGTTTCAACCGTTCCTTTAAAACCGACACATATTTACTGGCTGAGACAACTGGCTCATCAGCCTTCTCGTCTGTCAGAGACTGAAGTAAGGCTTCAAGCGGGCCCTTAATGGGTCTGCCGAATAAGAGTGTAGCTGGCGGAAATCCTGTGGAAGTATGAGGAGATTCTCTGTAGCCAAATAATGCTGCAGGAATACAGAGATCCCAATCTTCAGGTTTCACTTGTGCCAGCTTACTTAGCATCATGGTGAGGTTTCCATTAGCACGTTCCACGAGCCCATTTCCGGCCGGAGTATATGGCTTAGTGTGGATGTGGGGTCCTCAAGATCTTAACGATCTCATCCATCAACAGGTTTCGGTATGGAGATCCGTTATCCGTCAACACTTGTTGAGGGAATCCCAACCGAGTGAAAATCTGCACGAGGGCTTCTGCGACATGCTTGGCATCTGCGCATGTTAGCGGGATAGCTTCTGCCCATAAAGTGCATGTATCGACTAAGGTCAGGATAAACCTGTTCCTTCTTTTAGTCCTTTCGAAAGGCCCTAAAATGTCGATCACTACCCGTTCGAATGGTGTTTACCCATTATTGGCATTTCACACCCATGTGGAAACTGGGGGGTGTCCCGTTTGCTTGGGTGGTACACGTTGGCACTGGGGGCACAGTAGGATTTTGACATATCTGATAATATCAGTATTTACTCCTCCTGGCCACCAAATAATGAGTGGTTTTATACGTTGGTTTTTGTGGCGTTCTGTCCCATATGTCCGCTAAAGGGAAGAGCAGTGCCCCATTTCTAGGATTTGGCTTCTGTACTGTTTCGGTACTCTTAGGAGCTGGTTGTAACCTTGGTCAGGCTTTGCCCCGTTCTCCCGATAAAGTACGCCAATCCTCAGAAAAAGAAAAAATGTCCCCGTGCTGTTTTGGGTTCCTTAGCCATGGGCAGTTTTCCTAAAGCAGGGTGCCAAAGTAGGGTCCTTTATTTGCGCTTCTTTAAGTTTTCCATAGGTAACAAATTAGGCGCGCAGGCTCCCGTTTCCTTCTTGGTTTGCCCCTCTTTGTAGTTACTGCTTACCACGCCACAATCGGCTCTTCCGGTTTCCCAATACACACGTATCTCCCGCCAAGTATGACTGGGTAGATGGGATCATCCATAACAGCCGCTTTGATCACGCCTCTGACAAAGTCAGAGTGTATCTCCACCAATGCGATGGGAAGCGCTGTAGGGAATGCATCACTCTTACGAACTCCACAAAGTTTGACGAGTCTCTCTCTGCTGTCTCTTGACCGGGTTTGACCAGTTTTCTGGCAACAATGTGCAATCATAAGAAAGAGCCCCGTGTCAAATAAGCAAGAAGTTTGAGAACCGTTCAAAGTAAGGTACACATCCCGCGTTGAGGGTGTATCCCCAACAGGTTGGGAATCACTGTCAATAATTCCGCCTTGCGAGACTGTCAAATAGCATCCGATGCGTTTAGGCTCGGTGTGCTCGGTCTGATCATATGTCCCGTGCTCAGGGTTCTCCCTTTGNCACCTTGTCCTTTCTGGCTACACGCCTGCCATGTAGGGCGGTCGGGTTGATCAGACTGTTTGGGGTGGTTTGGGGTACTTGTTCTTGTAGAACTTGGATTTTTCAGGAGGGGGGTTTTGAGGTCCAGTTTCTCTGTGGTTGTTTTGGTTAGAAGCCTGAGAAGATTGCTCTAGGTTATGTTTTCGAAAATGCTCCTCTGTCGGTTTCCGCTTTGTGGCCGGTAGTTCAGCCAGCGCATTGTGATAACGCTCAGACTTTTCCAAAATGTCTTCAAGTTTTTCTGCCCCCTGCTCAGCGAGAGATCTCCGGGTATCAGCAGACAAAGTGTTCTTTATTTGTTCAGTTAGAACAAGTTCCTCAAGACCTTCATAGGTAGAGGGGAGCTGCGAAAGCTCAAGGCACTTTGTTAGATATCCCTTTAAGACGAGATGAGAACTGGTGAAATAAGTTTCAGAATTCTCTTTCCGGCTGTTGCGAAACAGTTGCAAAAACTTGCGAGCGTTCATTTCAAAGCGCTCCAGTAAACGCTTTTCTTCACACACACGTCGTAGTCGTCCCTTGTTGTTGGCTACTTTCCAGCTTAGAATAAACATCATAAGCAGAACCTTTTAGGGCCTGGGAAAGTTTCATATTCCAACGCGACCTCTCTAACCCGTACAGAGTTGCAATTTTTTCAAATTTTTCTAACCATGTGTCAATCTTCTCATTTGGACAAGGAAAAGATTCAAGAGTGAAAGACATAGCATTTAGTTGAAGAGATTGAGTGTTAGCAGGGTCAGTTAAGGAAGAATGAGGAGAAGACTCTCCATTGCTGGAGGTAGAGGCAGCACACCACGACTTTGAACTTCTAGAGCTTTATCTTTAAGAGCCAACTCATGCTGTCGTCCGTTTTTCTCATTTTCTCTTTCCTCATGCTGTCCTCTCCTTCTCCTCTTTTCCTCAACGGTCTTGCTGCTGCCTTCTCCTTCTCTCTTCCTCATGTCTGCATCCTTTTCATCCATCCTCTCTCTTCTTTCTGCTGTAATAAGCCGGTCTTCCGCTTCCTTCCTCTCCGCTGCTTCTTCTTTCCTCCTTAGTTCTTCTTCTTTCCTCTCCGCATCATATCTCTCAAGTTCGTCCCTGACAAAAGCTTTCGCTTCTTCTCCTTCCAGTCCCTCCTCTCTCGCTTCGTCCCTGAGGAGTTGTCTAAGCTTTGCCCTCTCGGCCATATTATGTCAGTGACTGAGACACGTGGAGATAGCAAATAGGAAAGAAGAAACACTGGTTCCTACTACTTACGAAGAAAAAAAAAAACCAAAAAAATCAAAAGATGATATCCTTAACCCTGGGATACCTCCTCCAAAGTAAAATCTAACTATCGCTGCTATTATCGGCAATAAAGCACTCAATGCAAAACACGACTACGCCAAATAAATGGTAGTTAAGATTACAACTGAAAAATAAGTTGCTACAGTGGAAAAGCAAAAGAATATTGCAAAAATTAAAGAGAAAAAATAATCCCTTAATTTTTAAAAATCCACTATAAGTTCGCCCCTGAAGTCAGATCGGGTAAGGGAGGGAATTAATCTGGACAAAAAGTCCGAAACACACTCCTTAACTTAGTTCAAACGCCGTTCTGCCTCAGTACCCAGTGAATGTTATACACTCACCACTTTACCAGCATTTAGTATTACAATCAGCAGTTAACATATATCCCGACAAAATCAACCTGTAACCAAAATGTATATTATTCAAAGATGCTGTGGAAAAAGAACTTATTAGTTTGTGTGGTCAGCACGCCCGTAAACAGATCGCTAGTCTAGGGGGTAATTTTTTAAAGATATAACAACTCACAAGACATCACACTCTTACTCTATATCAGAATACAGAATCTTAAATACAAAATCCAGATAGACGAGTCCACGTTTGTCGTACTCGTCTTCCTATTCTAAGTTCAAAGACCGGAAACGAGTCCCCATTTGTCGTAGATTTCCGATAGGAGAATTAAGACTAGGTTTGGTCCCTTCTGAATAGGTTTGAATAGGTGATAGACTCAGTGAGAGTTAGTGAAAGGTAATAGAATTTCCACACACGTGAGATGATAGATTTTGATATAGTGGCTGTCTCTGAACGCGAAAAGAATTCTTCTCTCTCTCACCTATCTTCTACAACAGTTGTTACAGCGTCAGACAGACTACACCAATATACATATTACGTATATTTCTATCACTCACAGGCACGCACATACACGTGACGACAGGTAAACACACAGACGTGGGAAAACTATAACAATGATATATATATATTATCTAGAACGAGCTGACCAAACACGATTAGTAAGTTCAAGAGCGATTTTATTATCAGGAAAAATCGGCTCACAACATCAAAGAAAGTACATCAAGGAAAATACATATACACATAGTCATAAAAAATCAAGGAAATGTTGCAAGGATGATAGCCCCGTTATAGTGTTAACTCTAGGTTTAGCCCGGCCCCGTTAAGAGAACAGATGATGGCGCCAGAGTCACAGATACATAGGGTTTGAGTCTAAGAGTTTTTTCTTTGTTTTATCTCGTAATTATATGCACAGAGTTTGAAAAAAAATCTGATTTAACCTAAGACAAAAACACAAGAACTCTAGCCTTAGCAACAAATTATGCAGATTGGAAAAAAAAATTAGGACAGCAACAGGGTGTCAAAGATAAAATAGTGAAAAATATCACTCAAACCAGCGTACACTCATTCATTCCGCCATGGCTTCTCATTCAGTACTCACGACTTTGCTTGCTGCCTCTTGGAACACATTGATTTTAGATTTTCACACAGACTCAAAAAAATGCAGTCTTCTGCCAAGAAGTCCCCAGTTCCAAAAGACGTATTAACTTGGAGTCTCCGGGAACGACTACTTGGGTATGCAAATTTGTTCAAATGTCTGATTAAGTCACCTAACAATTATTCCAGGCGCGGGAGTTAGCAGAGCACAGTGTCAATAGCGTAGGTTTTTTCTAAAAAAATGATGAATGTCAGGTCGGTGCCTTCCCTCAGTATAGGATTCACTTTAGTCACACCACAGATTTGTCCACAAGATATAATCTAGTCGGGAAATGATTGTTAATATTCACGCCACCAGGCAGCAAATTATATATAGAGTTTTCTAGAAGAAATTAAGTGCTGGCTCCAAGGTCCAGTATTTATCATTACAGTCTTTGAAAACCCGTTATAGGGATATTAGTATTTCTGTCTAACTTGCACCGTCAGATCAGTGTTACTTGAGAAAACCCACGTGGTTCAAAATAAGGACTGTCTATTTCTTCACAAGTATGGAAACTACTACTAGGTGCTGGTAAAGTTAGGGTCACCCCAAAACTTTCACTGTGTGGAGGAAAAATAACACATATAATATAATAAACAGAATCTGTACTGGTTAAAACTTACATTTAAACTTGCAAGCAGAGAGCTTTGCTTATCATTTAAACTTCCCGTGACGTAAGTTATATTTAAAAAATCAGCAATTCCTCATAAATTAGGAACACACGTGCGTATCCCGTCATCATTCATGAGGCTGATTCTAGAGTTTATACGTTAGTTTAGAAAAATACACTCGACTGAGTATTAGCAGTTAAATTAAATTTATAAATAGCTACAATTGCCGTTATAAGCTAGAAATTAAATTTTTAGTCTGCTTTCCACTGAATGCTTCCCTAGAAAATATAATAGCCTACCACTTTATTTCTCTTCTGCGCTAAAGAAATAGATTAAAATGAATTAAGCGATTTAACACTTTAACACTCACAAAATCTATATATCTATCATATTAATTTACCTCAACCACAGAATTACAGGTAGTCGCACAACTTAAGAATAAAAAAATGCTGAAAATATTTCTGGAAGTCTAGAAGTTCGACAAATTGCCGAAACAAACTGAGATCTTCGCTAACAGCTATTCTGTTTTCGAGCGACCTATCTACTGTGGAGTCTATGAGCGAGAATGAAATTAAAGTTTCAAACTTGGCCAATATCTTAAAATCAGACAAAGGGCCCAAACTTACTTCGCCAAGCGAAATTATCTCCCCTACTCCCAACATTTACGTCCGCTTAACGCGTGTCGTAACTGTCACCTACTGACCACGATGTACGCGTGTCAGTTTCAAATCCCAGACAGCCTGACTCCATTGTAGGGCAGTTTTCACACTACAGCTGACCATGGCCCAAGTGAGCGCCGTGTCAGTTTGGGATTTCCAGACAGATGTCTGGATACTGACCGGTGCAGATGTAAAGTATCACACCTCACCGGGACTAATGCCGAGAAGAAGCTCGCGCGCTCGGTGAGAATGTAGACGATTTGCTACGTCCTATGTTCCGCGAACCGACTTATCACGCCTTCTGACGCCCTGCAGCCCTGACATCTGCGTAATATCGTCCTAGCGCGATTCTCAGTTTAAGAGAAAGGAAAACAGGTAAAGTTTGCGAATTATATGAAAATAATATTCGCAAAACGAATGGATGAAAAAATATACAGGAAAAAAAAAGTACAGAGATATTAAAAGAGAGAGTTTATGTGAAAGAATAGGAAGAAGATGTAGGAAATTAAATGAATATAAACCCTACGTGACATTGTGATATGATGGATCCCATCTCATTGTAACATCCCGGGCAATGAAGAGGCCGACAGATGGAAAGCTACCTCAACCTGATACAAGCGTAACTTTTGAAGAGGTAAAGAGATTTATCAGAACAAGATACAGAAACAAAACAAACGGGATGCAGAGCTCAGCAGAAGAGAACAAGTGATAATAATCAGAGAACGGATTGGGATATCAACTATTCAACAAGCTAAAGATAGGACTACCGATGAGTGTAACTGTGGCACTGACAAAATGACTTCTGAACGTCTGCTTCAAGGATGCCAAACAAATAAGGAACATAGAAAGCATATATGGCCATCACCAGTACCATTTTCTGAAAGAAAAAAAAAAAAACTATTTTCTTTGAAAATATTCAAGCAGACGTCTGAGAGTGTACGGAGAAGAAGTAGCAGAGAAAGAAGAAGACGAAGAAAAAGCAGCAGAAGAAGTAATTTATGTTGTAAACGACACACTGTAGTTGTGTGTAACAAGTGATTTGGAGACTGTAGTTGTGTGTAACAAGTGATTTGGAGACTGTAGTTGTGTGTAACAAGTGATTTGGAGACTGTAGTTGTGTGTAACAAGTGATTTGGAGACTGTAGTTGTGTGTAACAAGTGATTTGGAGACTGGCTGTTTGTGTAGGATGATTGTGACAGCGTGTTGAGAGATGCGTGGGTGGGGTCAAGATAAGAATGAGTTGCAAGTTTTATTGTATTTTAACCAAACGTTTTCATGGATGACTTCGACGCTCAGCGTAATAATAGTTAGTCAAACGATGATGTTGTTAACATCTAAAGTGGAGTTTAATACTTCGTGTATAAGTTGTTAACAGCTGAAATGGAGTTTATTACTTCGTATGTAAGTTCTTAACAGATGAAGTAAAGTTTATTATTTCATGTGTATGTTGTTAACAGCTGAAGTGGAGTTTATTACTTCGTATATAAGTTCTTAACAGATAAAGTAAAGTTTATTATTTCATGTGTATGTTGTTGTTAACAGCTAAAGTTAACTTTATTACTTCGTGTGTATGTTTGTAACAGCTTAAGTTACGTTTATTACTTCGTGTGTATGTTGACCCGTTATAATGTACCTATTCTGGCGAAGTGAGTACAATCACGAGTACGACAAACAGAGACAGACAAAAAACAGAAACTCAAGACAGTCATAATACGACAACTCAAGACAGACATAAAACGGTAACTCGAGACAGACATAATACGACAACTCAATATAGACATAAAACGGTAACTCAACACCGACATAATATGACAAATCAAGACAGATATAATACGCCAAATTAAGAGACATAAAACGGTAACTCAAGACAAACATAATACGACATATCAAGATAGACATAAAACGACAACTCGAGACAGACATAATACGACAACTCAAGATAGACATAACACGGTAATTCAAGACAGACATAATTAACATTAGATGACAACTGGAGACAGACATTAGTCGACAACTGTAGACAGACATTAGACAGCAATAGAGACATACATTAGACGACAACATGAAACAGACATTAGACGACAACTGGAGACAGACATTAGTCGAAAAACGGAGACAGTCATTAGACGACAAGTGGAAAGAGATATTAGATTGCAAACAGAGACGTACATAAGGCATCAACTAAAGACGCGCATTAGACAACTCGAAACATCCATGATACAGACATAAAAGAAAAGTTACCAAACCATCCAAGACGTTACGGTTAAAACTACACCTTGTTAAAGACCTAAAGCAATGGTATGGCGTTATGTACAATCAAGTCTTTGTATACAATCATTGAGCTTAACATCACGGAGTATTGATATCACTAAAAGGTAGTCAAGTGTTCACGGGGTATTGGTATCAGTAGAATGTAGTTTAATGTTCCCGGGGTATTGATATAAGTAGAAATCATAAATTACGTGCTTCACACAATGATACACCTCACTTCTCACAAATGATAAACGTCACAAATGGCACCCTCACAAATGACATATCTCCCACATGATACAAGTCACGTATGAAATACCTCACACATGACTTAGAAGAAAGAGATAATATAAATAAATCTTACTTCCTTGTTGTCTTAAGAGACCTAATATCACAACTAGTGATATTGATTTCTTCTTACCTCTTACAGCGCGCTAGAGTTCTCTAACGTACTCTATTCATTATTTCCACTCGCCGACAAAGATACAGACATCGCTTATCTGAGAATGATCAGATAATATGATACTTTACAAGGTTCTCACAGAAAAGTTTTTATTTTAATTTTAGTGATGAAAGATACAGACATACTTATATGGGAATCATCCAGATAAATTGATAGTCTGCCCTGGTCCCACTGAAAAGTGTTTTTGTTTTGTTTTTTGTCTGTGTTTTGTTTTCGGAGACATAAGATACAGACCTATTTAACTGAGAATGTTCCACATAAGATGACACTATCCCAGGTTACCGTGACATAATCTTTACGTGTTAAATGCACCGGAAGTGGCCGGATGAATAGAGCTGAACATCAGATAACCAGGGACATTAATTTGATTAACTAAATTATGGATGCAAAAACATAACAAAAACCAAACAGCACACGCACGCACGCTCGCAAGCACATAAACGCTGGCGCACACACATGCACGCGACAGTCTTTCCAGAATATAAAGCGTTAACTCTTAAGCAGGGGCAGGGAGAACGTTGAGCATTTAGTGCACGGCCCGAGGGCCCACATCAGTTGTTATTTCACAATCTATGATATATTACATCGGCCAGTAACTCTTTTTAGCCCACGGGCCCCGAGTTCTGTCAGTCTGTTCCTGCTCTTAACTTACCCAGAATGAGCTGTCACCCATCGTCCATCTTTGGTATCTGGAAAGAAGAAGACGTCTCGACCGACTCATGATAACGTTTATGGGGCGGGAAGATGCGGTTGTTCATGGTACAGGAATGTCTTGATTAATAATAACACTTATTTTTTTAATAGATCTGTGGCGTCAGTGACAAATAATTTGTGACTTAATAAAATAAGATATTAGTGTTTCCTGTCACGTGCCTCGTGTAGTTCCGGGGGGGGGGTGTGGGCGGGGGGGGGGGGTTGCGGGGCGGGGGGGGAGGGGGAAACCAACAAAAAATAAGATGCCTGTTACCTCTGGTTTCAGGGATGTCGTGTGAGACAACTAATATGGGACCGTGCAGGGGGTCACCAACCTCATCATGTGAAACAAATTGCTACAGAAATCACCTTTGCAATAAGACAAGAACACGAGAACATTTTGGCACTGGCTTCCTTGATAGCGGGCGGGGCTACTTGTAGTGATGCTCCACGATCGATGAGGAGCCAATATGAACAGGTTGATGTTGATTACCTGTCACTTGTGTCACATGGATTTGTGGATGGATTGATGATCCATACAAGTCAAGCGCCTGTCACGTGTGTCACATGGATTTATGGATGGCTTGATGATCCATACAAGTCAAGCGCCTGTCACGTTTCATGACGCTGGAACGAAATGGTCACATCTATGTCTGCTGATGACACGATAGACAACATTACAGTAAATAGTCTAAACATGTAATACTGTAGTATCAATTAGACTTGCAATAAATTGGAACAAATGAACAAAAAAATCATTATAGACCAAAAATACACTACTCTAGACCAAAGTAACAATAATATAGACCGCACTTATAGTAATATAGACCCAACTTGCAATAATAATATAGACACAATTAACAATAATATAGACCAAAGATACAGTATCACAGAGCACGTTTATAGGAAGAGATACCATAATTACAACAAAATAGAGCACACTAAAGATATTATAACTGTATTTTAATATTTAAAAAAAAAAACACATTTTCGAAATCAAGAGCCAGGGATCCAGACCTCCAGGACGACCACGGGTTAACTGGGAGGACAACATTAGACAATCTCTGAAGGACTGAGGACTAGATTGGAACCCAGGCCAGGAGGAAGACAGCAGATAGTATAGTATGGTGCGTTCTCTGGCAAACCTCTACACTCCAGGGTAGAAGAGGAATGCCTAAGTAAGTAATTATTATCAACACTAGCAATAACCCGTCAATAATGACGGAAGTAAATCAAAAACTGTAATATATTTTTAAAATATTTGTAAATTCAATATAAAAGTTATTTTTTGTGAAAGTGCCTGGATTCGTTTCAAAGAATGTTCCCTGATAAAAAGTGTTTTTAACAACAACTTTCAAGTTTTCATGATTTGTTCCTCGGGTGAGGGCGACATAGAGCTGGTCGTGTCCGAAAACAGGTTCAGGAAGGAAAACTCCTACGTGATCAAAAGATTATCCTTGCGCCTTATTGATCGTCATTGCAAATGCTAAAATCACTGGGAATTGACGACGTCGCATCCTAAATGGCAAACTGCGCTCGCTCGGTTCTAAGTCAATGCGAGGAATTAAGACTCGTTCTCCCTTATTACTGCCAGTGATAATTTCTGCATCAATGGAATTCCGATGCAAGACTTTTATGACCAAACTCGTGCCATTCAATAGTCATTTTTTTGCGTTCAGATTTCGCAATAACATGATACATGCAGCAACCTTTAATTTCAGCAAATACGGTGGCATTCCTGATGGGCACTGCTCGTTAAGGAACTCGGTTGGGAAATCAAATGCGTCGTTGGGATCATCGGAAATCATGGTATCTATGCTCCAATAAACCGTTTCATTTCCAGCGAGTAGCTCCAACAATAAGTCTGCAATACTTTAAATTAAAATTTTGTCTTGAAGAAACAATCAAAAACTTGCATTTTAAGGTTATTTTTAACAAAATGATGAGTTAAATCCGTTTCCGGAATGAAACTGGGTTCTACAATAAAAAACGTACATTTTATTCATATATCACTGTCACTCACTTTGTGTTGCACAATTCACCGACTTTTCTTCGTTGAGTGTTACTATTTTCGGGAGAGTACATATAAGGGAAACAATGCTATTAATGTCTAACTTTCAACCACAGTTGCATCCCTTAGATGTGACCGACGAACAAACGGCGAGAATTATGGAGTTTGATGAACAGACACGCCCATCAATGGGGAACTGATGGAATGAAGCAGACAGAGTGCCCGTGGAACACACTGTGAAGAAAGAGAGCTGGTATTGGACACATTGTCAGGAAACTTGCCGATAGCCATGATAAGGGAGTCCATTTTCAGGAATCCCCTGGTTAAGAAAAATAGAGGCCTACTTACACAAACATGGCAGAAGGCAGTTATAAGGCAGTGGGAAAGGGTGAGCTTAAGGCGCTTATATTTTACCTGCTATCACGTCGGAAAGCTCTATCGGCGCTTTATGTAGATTGTTTTATGTAGGTAGCTTAATCCCCACTATTATCCTACCTCGCTGCCAGTGACAACCTGTTTTGGTTCACTGCTGCTTATTTAGTATTCAAAGCTAAGTTTTATATATAGAGCTGGGTTTCTTAGCTTTTTATGTGCCATGGACCCCTATGACTGTCTGGTGAAAGCTATGGGCCCCTTTGATTGTCTGGTGAAGGCTATAGGCCCTGTGATTGTCTGGTGAAGGCTATGAATCTCTTTGATTGTCTGGTGAAAGCTATGGGCCCCTTTGATTGTCTGTGAAGGCTATGAATCCCTTTGATTTTATGGTGAAAGCTATGGGCCCCTTTGATTGTCTGATGAAGGCTATGAATCCCTTTGATTTTATGGTGAAAGCTATGGGCCCCTTTGATTGTCTGGTGAAGGCTATGAATCCCTTTGATTTTATGGTGAAAGCTATGGGCCCCTTTGATTGTCTGGTGAAGGCTATGAATCCCTTTTATTTTATGGTGAAAGCTATGGGCCCCTTTGATTGTCTGATGAAGGCTATGAATCCCTTTGATTTTTGGTGAAGGCTATGGGCCCCTTTGATTGTCTGGTGAAGGCTAGGGACCCCTTTGATTTTTGGTGAAGGCTATGGGCCCCTTTGATTGTCTGATGAAGGCTATGGGCCCCTTTGATTGTCTGATGAAGGCTATGGGCCCCTTTGATTGTCTGATGAAGGCTATGGGCCCCTTTGATTGTCTGATGAAGGCTATGAATCCCTTTGATTTTTGGTGAAGGCTATGGGCCCCTTTTATTGTCTGATGAAGGCTATGGGCCCCTTTGATTGTCTGATGAAGGCTATGAATCCCTTTGATTTTTGGTGAAGGCTGTAGTGAAATTGACAGAGATACAACGGTAAAATACCTCCAAAGATAACCTGTAAGGATAAAAACATAATGCGTAGGCTGCTGATAGTACATGATCGCCCAGACCGCGGGTCATCACCCTCCATAAAAATTGACTTGCTAGACAGGAGGGGAACGGCGGATAAAAAGGAAAAAATATGACTGGAAAGATTGCGTGAGACTAGAAAGGCTAAGGAGACGCAATTGGGGGGGAAACGGAGAAAAGTCACGTTTCCCAAGTTGACATAAAGTAAGGAACTCGACAGAAGGGACCTTGGATATGTTACGCCACAGTCATTTATTGGTCGCTTTTGCGATACCAAGCCTTTGATTTGAATTCAGCGGCAGAACGCAGATGTTTGGAATATTACAAAAATTAAAAAGTAACTTTTTCGTAATATTAATGTTAGGAATATAAAAATTAGCTGGCCGGATGGCCCATTCTGAGCAGTGAACTAATATGTTCTTAATTTTACAGACGGATGGATAATATTGAAGATAATGACAAAAGACAGTGTTGTTCACATCAGCGACAGACTGTATGGAATAAAAAGTGTCGCTATTTGCACAAAAAACACGACCTTGAGACGCAGGTGTTCAAATCTACTTAGTAGGGAAGCGAAGGGACATTGGTGGGAGCTGTGTCTAAATATAACTTTTAACGACAAAATTTTGGAGGGGAGAGAAAGGTTGGTTCAAAAAATCAAGTACGTTTTTGAAAAAAAAAAAACAAGTAGAGACGGACAGACTAACAGATAAACATCCATACTTGACTGAAGCATGACTGAAATGACTTTAGGGTAGGAAATTTGAATTTGAAATAAACCTAGGCAGTGATTGGCCACAGACAATCATTTTATCGGCGCTCAGACGCGCAAGTGGGGCCATTCCTCAATAGTTGTTCGATGATAGACACAGTATTTTAAAGTGTGGTGATTTCCAAATGAAAGAAAGTGAAATAAGTTCAGGGACGCCATACTATAGCCAGCAGCTCAGCTGAGTTTTGCTAGCATTTCTGTGTTCTTTATTCATAATCTGGTAAGATTGAAATTATTTCTTTGTATATTTTGAATATTGTTTAATGTTCGAGTGATTTGATACTGCCATATCATAATCTAGCCTTACAAACAAGTAGGGATTTGCTCTAGACCCCCCGCCCAAGTCAGGGTCTAGGGACCAACAATATACATAAACTCCAGCAAGGGTTAGGAAAGACAGATCAAGTGTTGAGAATAATGAAACATATTACCTATCCACTTTTAGGGAAGGAAACTAATAAATAATTTTCATTTTCAGAATCTATAGTCTGGGAGGACCTATCTGATGTAAAACCACCATGGTAAATGTGCTGTTTGGTCAGAGAGATCTGACCTGTCTGTATGATGTGGTTGTTGTGTCCGTGTTGTGTCCAGACGTGGGTAGAGAATAGAATTTTGACACATAGCCAATACTTTGATTGCAGAGCTGTGAGTTTCAGTTGTCAACAAGGCGGTGTCCATTCAGTTGGTGATTTTACTCGAGTGTATCTGTGCAGTACGTTGTGACAGAGACCACTATTATTGCCCGCCAGCACGGAGAGGTGGGACCACCAGATTTCAGCACCAGAGCTACATATGCAAGTTGAGTGAGCCTCTGGTCTGCTGGAAGTTCACCAACGCCTTTTAGTTACTAATACCCCATAAAATTCCTGTAATTTACTGGACACTGTGTAGTCAATATAGACAGGTGTGATGAGGCCACCCCAACAGCACAAGCATTAACTATCCTCCCAAGTAGATGACTACTAGAACATTTTAATAAAACTAACTAGTCTAGTACTTATATATGTACACTCTTGCATTTATTATGTAACATTCCATGCATTTCTTTCATAATTTTTAAATCCTTTTTTTTTTTTTTTAAAAAAAGTTCTGGTCAACATAAAACTTGATCCAGAACAAATAAATGTAATATAATTCTATCAAAAATTTTACACTCTTGAGTTAGTTCAGTGTATTATAATATTTGTTAAATATTATTAGTCTGCTTAAATATCTGTGGGTGTATCCATAACTATCACACCACATTACATATCATAACCCTAGACATTTTACATAGCTACATTCATTAAGAAAAAAAATTGAGTGTGAGGTCGTAGTGGTAGCAAGAAAGGCCTTCTGACAATTCACAACTACATTTTATCTCAGGAGCCTTCACAGCTGGCCTCATACATTACATTTAGTAATATCACCATCATACAATACCATCAAACCCACTACATACATTGGGGTCTTGTCCAGGGATAATTAGCCCAACAGTAATATTAGGATCTCCTGGTTGGAGAAATAAAATTAAGGGAAAAAAATTGTGAAATTCCCTTTAAAATTAAAAGTGTCCCTGCAGATAAAAGTTGGTGAATCTTCACAGCCAGTGATAATTAATTAGTTAACTGGTTAGTTAGAATTAGTTAGACTATAGTCATAAGAAGTACTTAGTGTATTTACTGGTTAGAGATTTAGCTTGTATATTATTATATTGTCTGAAAAGTATGGCGGAGCTAGCAAAATTCCGATCAGCTGCTGTGCTGACCGCAAAGGAGATGGGAATGGATGGTCAGATTTTAATTCAATATGTAACGGCTGAATGTGATAAATATATTGAAAGGGAAGATAGAAAGGTAGCTGAAGAGAAGGGGTTACAAATTGAGGCTGATAGAGAAATTAAGAGGCTGCAGATTGAGGCAGAAGAAAAACGACAGCAAAGGGAGGCAGAAGAAAAACGACAGCAAAGGGAGGCAGAAGAAAAAAGGTTGACTGCCGAAAGGGAGGCAGAAGATAGAAGGTTGCAGAGGGAGCACGAATTACGACTAAGGGAGCTGGAATTACAAGGCCCGGCTCCTGAAAATGGTGCCAGCCCTTTTGCCTCAGATGCTACGCCCAGTCTGGGAGCCTCAAACTCAGCTATGGGGTTTCATTTAGACCATTTTGTTGAAAAAGACGATGACATAGAGGGGGTACCTAGGACGTTTTGAGTTATTAGCTACTACATATGGGTTAGAGAGAGAGAGGTGGAGTGTAAAGCTATCACAGGGATTGAGAGGTACTTCTTATGAAGTATTTGCCAAAATGAACAGGGAAGACCAAGACAATTATGACATGTTAAAGCAGGCTTTGTTATTAAGGTACGAGAAGAATGGTGAATTTTATCGTAAGAAATTTAGAAATGCCAAACTGTTGTCTGGGGAGACATACCACCAATTCTCTGCTAGACTAGAAACCTATTTGGAGAAATGGACGGCTCTGGGGAAGACCCAAGATCTTAAAGAAATGATCATGATTGAGCAATTGAGAGAGTCCATGGCTCCAGACATGAGAAAATTTCTCATGGAACAAGGTGCAGAGAAGTTGGGGGAAATTTTAAATGTTGCTGAGAGGTATCAGGCAGCTCAGGCAGAGGTAAGTGGTGCTAAAAAGAAGCACATAGACAATTTTAAAGCTCCACAGCAATTTAATAAATTTGATAATAGAGAGCAGGGAAATAAAGGTAGGACAAACTTTGAGCGGCCAAGAAATGACTATCGCGACAGAAACTCACAGTTCAATGACCAAAAGTTCAATGAAAGAAAACCGTTGAACCAAGGAAAAAGATGGTGTAAATGGTGCAAGAAGGATAACCATAACACCGAATTTTGTAGAAGGAAACCTTCAAACATTGCTGCAATGAAGTCGGGGACGCGGAGATTAAAGGTTAATCCTAATGGACAACAGGAACCTTATCACCCCCCAGTTTGTGAGGATGTTATTTGTAATGGGGTCACCATAAGGTGCCTTTATGATACAGGTTTGGATTATGATTCAGTTGTGAAGTCTAGCCTAGTGGACCCAAGTCAGTATACCACAGAAACAGTGGAAATACAAGGGGCGACTAAGGACATACCACTCATGACACTTCCCATCGCAAGGATAACGGTGAAAACTCGCTATGTGGAGGGAGAAATCAGAGCAGCAGTGATAGATGAACCAATCTACCCTCTGATATTGGGGTGTAGATACGTCTTCTTGGGGAATCCCGAGAAACCTGTGATCATGGCGACAGTGCAGACCAGGTCACAGAAGAAGGAGGAAGAAGGTGAACCTATAAATGCTCATCCAGAGGAGATGAGGAAGGCGCAGGCTGAGGATAGGACACTCAAGCCCTGTTTTAAAAAATTGCCCAAATGCCACACACCTCCGAGCAAGGGGGAATATTTCATGAAGAACAAACTCTTATACAGGAAGGCCGGAACTGGAACAAATGGTCACAACCAGCTGGTTCTTCCCACTTCATATAGAGATAAAGTGATGGAACTCGGGCATGCGATTCCCTTCAGTGGTCACATGGGGATCAGCGCCACAGGACAGCGTATAGCTTGTCATTACTTCTGGCCAGGGATAACGGAGGATATAAAAAGATATGTCAAATCCTGCCCAGAATGTCAAAGGGTAGCTCCAAAGCACTGGACTGCTCCTGCAACTCTAGGGGAAATGCCCATAGTGGGAACACCTTTTGAGAGGGTTGCAGTGGATATTGTAGGACCTCTCACTCGGACCAAGAGGAGGAACAGTTACATCCTTACTCTGGTGGACACTTGTTCTATGTGGGGAGAGGCGGTAGCCCTGCCATCAATTGATTCAAAACATGTAGCAGAGGCACTACTTACAATATTTACCCGATTAGGATTCCCGCATCAAATCTTGACGGATAATGGTTCTCAGTTCAAGGGGAAACTAACGGAAGAAGTTTTTAAGCTATTTCAAGCCAGACACTTTCATTGTAGTCCGTACCATCCACAAGGGAACGGCCAGGTAGAGAGGTTCAACGGGACTCTCATTTCTATCCTGAGAAAGCTGGCACACGAAAAACCGGATCTGTGGGATCAATTCCTGCCCGCCGCATTGTTTGCGTACCGGGAGGTACCACATAGTTCAACCGGGATGGCTCCCGCAACTCTGCTATTTGGGAGGCCAATAAAAGGTCCATTAGAAGCTCTATTAAGGACCTGGACAGATGAGAAGGCGGAAGAGACTGTTACCTCATCGTATCAATACGTGAACGAACTGACCACTCGTTTGAAAGCTGGATGGAAACTGGCAAATGATAATTTGAAGCAAGCCAGGAAGAAACATGCAGCATATTTTAATAGGAAGGCAAAGGACAGGGAACTGGCAGTCGGAGAGAAGGTGCTGCTTCTACTACCCGGAAGCCAGAATAAATTACAAATTGGTTGGCAAGGTCCATATACGGTTCTAGAGAAGGTGTCTAGAACAAACTATAAAATTGACAAAAAGGGGAAGGAGAAAGTTTATCATGTAAACCTGTTAAAGAAGTATCTGGACAGACCACTCCAGGAAAGCACCCCCTTATTGACCTTGGCTATTGCAACCCAGATGCAAAAAGAACCACTCACCTCACATGAATACCCATTACATCCTTGTGAAACCGCAGCACAGGTAAAAGTCAGTAAGCACCTGACTAAAAACCAGAGGGAGAGAGTTCAACAGGTTCTGGAGGAACATACAGATGTATTAACAGATAAACCAGGCCATACAAATTTGCTACAGTATGACATGAAACTGGTAGACTCAAACCCAATCTGTATGAGAGCCTATTCTATTCCGTTCGCGAAGGAGAAGGCATTGAAGGAAGAAATAGAGTATTTTTTGAAGGAGGGGATTATTTCGCACAGTGAATCATCTTTTAGTTCTAGTGTCGTTTTGTTGAGAAAACCGTCTGGGGAACACAGACTGTGCATAGATTACAGGAAACTGAATGCTGTCACAGAAGGACAAGTGGATCCATTACCAGACACAAAACAGTTATTTGCCAGACTGAACAAGGCAAAATACTTTTCAAAGGTGGATCTTAGTAAAGGCTATTACCAGATCCCAGTGAAACCTGAAGTGAGACCTTATTTGGCTTTTAGCACTTCGGATGGACATTATGAATTCAATATGCTACCATTCGGACTGAAAAATGCTCCGAGTGTGTGTTAAACTCTTTCTTTGTGTGTAGTTGTTAACTCATACTGGCTACTAGTTGTTGAATCATGCTTTATTTGCTAAATGATGTGAATGTCCACCAGTGGATAAATGTAGATGTTGGGACTGGTGTAGTAAAGTGTAACGATTGTCAACTCATCAAACCCAGCACAGTTTTGGTCATACAGGTCATCTTGTCCTGGAACGTGATGAGGCTCCGACAAGAATGTGAGTGTAAACAATGAGTGTGTATCTGAATGTCAGTACGCGAATGGTAGAATGATTCGATAGAGTTGACAGGTTGGTAGTACATCACTCATACTCACACTGTTCGAATTCAAGAAGTACTGGAACTACGGTGGTCTTTTTATAACATTTAATGGGACGCACACTTGGACAGTACGTGTATGGTTACAGGAACAAATGTCGACATAGACAGCATAATGTTGATCACAGGAATATCATCTTAAGTTAGCATTCATGCTTGGCAAATATCATAATGGAGCATTCGTAAATAAGCATTCAGCGTTCCATCATGTAAATCATCTGGCTTTACTGACTGGGCACGTCAGACCATAACCAATACATAGGAAGGCTCCTAGACCTAACCTCGTCTAGCGAATATTCCTTCACGTAAAGTTCAATATATATATATTTCATAATATAGGAATCCCAGACATGGGTTCTCACATGTAGCAGTGATCTCTTGGTTCATCGAGCGATAGTACAGGCATCCCTTTTTCTCACTCGATAAATACAAAGTATATGAATTTCAACATGGCTGTTCTCTCTCTCGTGAGCTTCACTCACTATAGAATATAGACCAAAATTAGTCATTCATTAAATGTCCTCATTTCTTCATAGGTTCTCTCATAGAGGTAATTGAATAATATCATACAATCCAGTGCTGATACATAGGAATGTCTTCTTCCTTTGAATGGATATTCTTTTTTAAAAGTACCACTGTGCATCTGCTTATCAACAACGATGGCGAAGCCCAAGTTCATAATAAATTGTGGTTTTACCTTTTTATGCGAAATATAACTTTGCCATTCCTTGGCAAAAGAGAATAAACACTGGGGTAAAGTACATACAACATGTCTAAATGATTATCACTTTTCCCCATCCATATATAGATCACTATTTCGGCAAAAAGCCTGCTACAACAAAACTCGGCATCCTCACAGGATGACAGCCATGGATCACACCCCTTGCTAGCGATACTTCCGCTGCATAGCCTTTGACCTTTTCTAGCGACAACCAAATTAGTTCGACTTAGAAATGCAAAGATATCCATATATAAGACAGACTCGTCCTACTCATACAAACACTACGTATAAATTCAGGCCATAGATATACTGAAGCAAGAACAATCTATTCCTACCCAGCCACAGAATAAATCGCAGTAGGCCTAGAGTCGTCTGCGGAGTCCGATCGAAGATGACAGAACTATTTTCAAGGGAAGCAACCCAAAAATGACTTCTCCTTAAGCACTTAAAAAGGAAATACTTTGCTTACAAAATATTTGCGAACATAAGAATATAAATGTATTATATTGCAAGATAGTAAAAATTGCCCTTTACAGTGTGTTTTCAAGGATGATGCGCAAATTGTTGGATCCCCTGAATAACCCATGTATCACGAATTTCATGGATGATATTCTCGTCGCCACAGAGACATTTGAAGAACACATTGCAGCTCTGGAGACGTCGATAGATAGACTTCGGGAGGCGGACTTAACTGCTAGGCCAACAAAATGTTGTATTGGATGCAAAGAGTTGGAATTCTTGGGACACACTGTATATCAGGGTAATATGACCCCTGATCCTAAGAACTTGGAAAAACTGCAGAGAGCACCTAGGCCGCAAACAAAAAAGGACGTGCGATCATTTGTGTCGTTATGCGGATTTTATCAGAAATACATCAAGAATTTTAACGCTATTTGTGCTCCTCTGACTGATCTGACTCGCAAGGGACTTCCAGATAAAATTATTTGGACTGCACAATGTGAACTAGCGTTCCAAGAGTTAAAGGAAAAACTCACTAGCAAGCCTATTCTCAAACTGCCTGATTTGACACAGGACTTTGTCTTAAGAACCGATGCAAGTAATGTAGGACTAGGAGGGGCTTTGTTGCAAAGATCATCTTCACCTGATGGGGAACTGAAACCAGTCGCTTATGCAAGCCGTTCGAGTAAATTGAATAAGGCGGAACAAGGATACTCCACAAGCGAAAAAGAATGTTTAGCGTTAATCTGGGCAATAAAGAAGTTTCAAATCTATCTGTATGGTAGGACTTTTGTGGTGGAGACGGACCATCAGCCTCTCGTATTCTTATCTCAGGCTAAGCATGAAAACGCAAGATTGCTGAGGTGGTCTTTATTGCTTCAACCTTATCAGTTCAGTATCCAATATATCCCAGGCAAATTGAATGTCGGTGCAGATTTCCTCAGTCGGCACCCCTGTGATCAAAATTAGAGTAGTGGCAGACGTGAGGAGTAATTTTACCTATGTGTATCGCTGGTTTTGGAACTTGCCATAGGCATGTTTTTCAAGTGGGGAGATGTGTAGTGAAATTGACAGAGATACAACGGTAAAAAAAACACCAGCCTCCAAAGATAACCTGTAAGGATAAAAACATAATGCGTAGGCTGCTGATAGTACATGATCGCCCAGACCGCGGGTCATCACCCTCCATAAAAATTGACTTGCTAGACAGGAGGGGAACGGCGGATAAAAAGGAAAAAAAATATGACTGGAAAGATTGCGTGAGACTAGAAAGGCTAAGGAGACGCAATTGGGGGGGAAACGGAGAAAAGTCACGTTTCCCAAGTTGACATAAAGTAAGGAACTCGACAGAAGGGACCTTGGATATGTTACGCCACAGTCATTTATTGGTCGCTTTTGCGATACCAAGCCTTTGATTTGAATTCAGCGGCAGAACGCAGATGTTTGGAATATTACAAAAATTAAAAAGTAACTTTTTCGTAATATTAATGTTAGGAATATAAAAATTAGCTGGCCGGATGGCCCATTCTGAGCAGTGAACTAATATGTTCTTAATTTTACAGACGGATAGATAATATTGAAGATAATGACAAAAGACAGTGTTGTTCACATCAGCGACAGACTGTATGGAATAAAAAGTGTCGCTATTTGCACACAAAAAAAACACGACCTTGAGACGCAGGTGTTCAAATCTACTTAGTAGGGAAGCGAAGGGACATTGGTGGGAGCTGTGTCTAAATATAACTTTTAACGACAAAATTTTGGAGGGGAGAGAAAGGTTGGTTCAAAAATCAAGTACGTTTTTGAAAAAAACAAGTAGAGACGGACAGACTAACAGATAAACATCCATACTTGACTGAAGCATGACTGAAATGACTTTAGGGTAGGAAATTTGAATTTGAAATAAACCTAGGCAGTGATTGGCCACAGACAATCATTTTATCGGCGCTCAGACGAGAAGTGGGGCCATTCCTCAATAGTTGTTCGATGATAGACACAGTATTTTAAAGTGTGGTGATTTCCAAATGAAAGAAAGTGAAATAAGTTCAGGGACGCTGATGCGTGATGCCATATGATGATGGATGGCATCCGCATGTCTGGTTTTGTGTAGTGTGTAGATGTGTTCAGTCAAAACAATGTTCATGCAACAATAACAGGGCAATCCACATAGGACGTCAGTAAACTCACGACGTATAAAGTCAATGAGTCTTGAAACAGCCGTTGACGTTTTTCTTCATTATTTATTGTGGACGCCACAGTGACAAAATGGTTACGCAAATGTGTAGGCACATCAAACAGTCATTATCACAGCAACATTCAATACAGCAATAAACGGTAGACAGCATTACAATGATGAGTCAGATGCATGTTATATTTCAAAGTGCTGTAAATGTAGTCAGGTGAACAACTCCATCCTTTTCTATAACAGCCAGGAGATAACCAGATGTATGAGATCAGTTCACTCTCCTTAGTTTGACTTCAGCAAGACAGACACGTCTGCCGAAGTATAAATAATGTCCTCAAAAATATCCTCTAGATAATAAAGGTTTTCTAAACCTAGTTCATTTAACAAAGTAGCAAGTAATGGTCCTTGGTACCTGCATCAACCGATGCAGTACAATGCAGCGACATGTGAGCTGGGAAAAAACATCTCGTGACGACGACTTTCGCAGACAGGCTATGAATCGAAATCGCTCACGACCCAAAATCAATAGAGTTAATGAAAATGTTAATTTACCTTGCTTTCAAGAAATACACAGAAATATCACGCCTCCCGGCATGTGCAAATACACTAGAGGTATTATCCCGAATAAACGAAATATCCATAAGAGGACTACACATCCCTGACAGAACAAAAATAGCGGAGATCCCCTCTTCAACGAGGCATCTCTTTCGCCATTCCAAATCGCTCACCCCACTAGTCGTGGGCGGAAACCGATCGACCAAACAACAAGACAAGTCATGCGCAGTCCAGCGCAAAAATGACCACAGCTCAAAAGTTAACTGCATTCGATACCAACGCGAGAAGACAAATGCTTACCGAGAAAAGTGACTATAAATTCCAAGCAGTTGTTGCCCTTGCGTTATAAAACAGATATTGAAATAAAACGATGTTGCGAGAATTTATCACGCAACATATCACCACCTCCTCCCGATAAAAAAAAAATGTGGAACATATTTTTTTTCAATATCAAAGAGCAAGCGATAAGCGGCTCAAAACGCACGAATTATGCGCTGATAATTAATTAAATTGCCAAACAATAGGCTAATTATAGAGTGTCTGGTGAGGATATACCTCAACAGAAAAATAAATATGTCTCAAAAAATATCACATCGGGGAGGTGTCACCAACACACATCACGTTAGCATGTAAACACAATATACGTATGCAAGTTACTATAATCATCATTAAACAGCATACTCTAATATTGTCTTTAAAAATGGATGTACAAATCTGATAGGAAAATTTAAATAGTACATTCTTTGACATGTAATGACATAAGTACATAGTAAAGTTAAACTACATGACGATCCAGGACATATGCTCTGGTATTCCGAGGGTAAGTACACAATCTAGAACTCGTAAGGTAAGTCCTCAGCTCAACAATGACATTCTGAGAAAGTACAAGCAATATAATGCTAATTAATAACTAATATGCTTCATAAGGTACAATACATTATTAATAATTGTGGCTGTTTAGTAAACTAACGGCCCTTATATTAACTACTCAGTCCTCCTCTATCATCTTAAAAAACGAAAAGAAGAAGATGACAACAAAGCACGATAGTGTGTACATATAAAGTGAGTACAGATGTGCTAATCTATTGTAGAAATATAGGTGTGTTATGACTCTGTAATATATGGAAATATAGGACAGAAGTATTAGTTGGAGTCATGTGGGCATCTAGACAAAATGTCAGCCATCACATTATCCGCACCACGGATAGCTCGTACCGTGAAGTGAAAAGGTTGAAGAGCTATAGCATATCGAGTGGATCTCGAACTCTTCAAATTCTTAGTCTGAATAGCTGTAAGAGCTTTCTGATCAGTCTCTAGAATGAAATGTGCGCCCAGGAGGAATCTTTGTAGTTCTAGAATTGACCAAACCATCGCTAACAACTCACGGTCTAAAACCGAGTAGTTCCTCTCTGCCGCATTTAGTTTTCTAGAAATGTACATAACAGGATGCAGAGTATTTGCATATTCTTGCATCAGTGCTGCTCCAATCCCAGTGGATGAAGCATCACTCCGAAGAACAAAAGTCCTATCAAGAGTAGGTAATCTTAAGATGGGAGGAGAAGAAAATATATTCTTGATTTGGTCTAGTGAAGATTGGCATTCTTCAGACCAACGGACCAGATTAGGCGAACCTTTCTTCAACAATGTTGAGAGAGGTGCCATGATCGAAGATAAATTTGGAATAAATCTCCCATAAAATTGAATTAAACCTAAGAGACTCCTAACTTGTTTCTTCGTTTTAGGAACAGAGATGTTCAGTATTTTGGAAGTATTGTGGTCTTCTGTCTTCAAGAGACCATGACCAACACGATGACCCAGGAAAGAGATTTCACCAAAACCAACAAAAGCTTTAGAAGGTTTTGCTGTCAAATTATTCTCACGTAGAGTGGACAGTAAGTCATATAACCCTAAATAGTGATCTTCCCAGGTATCACTGAAGAGACAGATGTCATCTAAGTATGCGATGACATCCGAACGATGTGACAGAATTCCACGCATCATGCGAACGAAAGTGGCAGGGGCGTTCATGAGACCAAAAGGCATAACATTCCATTGAAATAGACCCTAGGTGTAGAAAAAGCAGTAAGAGGTTTGGCATGCTCTGCTAAAGGCACTTGCCAATAACCTTTAGACAAGTCAAGTTTAGTGAAGAATCTAGAATTAGAAAGTCTAATCAGTAGATCTTCTAACAAAGGCATCGGTTCAGCGTCGAACTTTGTGACCTGATTCAATTTGCGATAATCAACGCAAATTCGTATGTTCTTATCCTTCTTCCGGACAATAACCATGGAAGAAGAATATGGTGAAGTCGATGGTTTAATTATATTTAATTGAATCATTTCATCCAATTCCTTTTCCACTTGCGACTGAAAGTGTATAGGAATAGGATACGGCCTAACCCTAATTGGATTATTGTCGGTAAGAATTATGTCATGTTCTATGACATCTGTGTGTCCAGGAATGTCAGTGAGAACATCCTGAAATGTTTGTAACATCGACGAGACTTGTCGATGTTCGTCACCAGAAAGATTAGGAGAAACAGAAACGTTTTTCCAAGATTCCGTGGAATGTAATGGAACCACTGGAAGGGGAAGGTTGACATCAGAGAAGGTAGCTTCCTCATCCTGAATGACAGACAGGGATGAATAATGACCGTGAGGTGCAGGAGCATCATCCGTTGCCTGGAAAATAGGCAGCAAATAGTCCGGACGTTCGTGAAATTCCGAAAACATGTTTATGTGGAAAGTTTTATGCTTTCCATCAATATCGACCACATAGTCAACATCGGAAATCCGAGAGACTATTGCATACGGACCTTTCCATGCAATAAGAAGTCTATTTTCCCTACTGGGGAGTAGGACGAATGCTTTGTCACCTGGACAAAGTTGTCGTAGACATCTATTCTTGTTAGCAAACTGCCTTGCCTTCTCTTTAGCAATTTCTGATGAAGCAGTTGCTAGCTTACATGCCTCAATGATCTTTTGTCTAAGAGCAATGACATACTCATATGAGGATTGAGTTTCATCGCTAATATCATCGGCAGTGATGAGATCGTGTAATAAAGACATAGGGCCGCGTGGACGCGCGCCAAAGACAAGTTCGAAGGGAGAAAATCCTGTGTGTTCATTAGGGACTTCTCTATAGGCAAAGATAGCCGCGGGTAAAACCCTGTCCCAATCTTGAGGATGATCTTCAGTTATCTTACCAAGCAAAGTCTTGAGCGTTCTATTCAGACGCTCAACTAACCCATTAGACATAGGATGGTAGATACTACTGAGAGATCGTTCAATATGTAAGGTAGACATTACCTGTGACATAGTGTCAGATATGAGTTGAGTGCCATGGTCTGACAATATTTCTCTGGGGAACCCCAAGCGAGAAAATATCAACCAAAGAGCATCTGCGATATCTGTAGTAGATATGCTCTTAAGAGGAATAGCCTCTGGCCAACGTGTGCACATATCGACACATGTAAGGATAAACTGATGTCCTCTGGCCGACTTGACCTTAAAAGGGCCAATAATATCTATGGCCATTTTCTGGAACGGCCGAATAGGAATGTCAGCAGCCTGGATAGGCGCAGCATGTCGTGGTCCTCTAGATTTGACCTCCTGACATACCTTGCATGATCGGCAGTAAATACGAATGTCCTTATTGACAAAAGGCCAAAAGAAAGCCGCAAGGACTCTCGACTTCGTACGGGCAAAACCCATATGTCCAGCACATTGCGAGTCATGAGCATGTTGTAATATTTGGACTCTCATGCTCTTGGGAACAAGAATTTGCGAATGTGCCGACGTAGTCGAATCTTGTACCATACGTACAAGTACGCCGTTTCTCATTGCAATCCAAGATTTTCTATTTGTATCCTGATTCGGATCACCTTTCTTCGCAAGAACGAAGAATTTTTTTAAAGAAGGATCTTCTTCTTGCAATTTTATGAAAGAGTCACGAGTAATTACTAAGTGACTATCTTGGCTATCAACTCCATTATCACTATTCAGTGAAGTTTCGGGTGTTTGTAGAGCTTGTGCTCTTGTAACTACTGCATTTGTAGCTTGCATGTTATTATCTTCCCAAGCAGCAATCTGCTGTGGGGTACACTCCCTAACTCCGTGAATACGACCAATAATAAGGTCCGCAATAGGATTAGGTAAGAGACAAGCATGCACATCTCCAGTAAAGAAAGGAGTGGCAATGCGAATTACAGCAGTAGGATATTTTTCTAGAGTGCCGCCAAATGTGACACATTTAATAAACCTTCCTGTAGCACAAGATGGATCTACAAGCGATTGTCTAACACCAATAGTGGTGCATCCGGAATCGAAAAGTAGTGAGACCGGAGTATCATTAACAAGACCCTTATGTAGGATTAAAGAACCCCTCCCGTCATGCGCAACAGCAGCAGGAAGAGCGGGAAGTGGGTGACCACAACTCAAAGTAGTTATGGTACCCGGTTCGAATAAAGTACTGCATTGGGGGCATTTGTTTGCTCTCTCAAAGTCAAAAGCAGAACCAGTGACAGCGTCAAAGTTTTTATTATCAACAACATGATTACAGGCTCCCTCAGTTTCCTGTTGTACAGCATTAGCCTGCTGATATCTCTTTTTTTTTGTGTTGAGATCTACCCCGACTATTATTACCTCTGAAGTTATCAGAGTTATTATTATCTCTGCAGTTATTATTGTCTCTATTGTAATTGTTATACTGGTTCGAATTCCAGTTTCCACGATTACTATCATGTTCACATTGATGCGAACATCTATTTGTTTGGTTCTGAGGTCTTCGGCAGGAATAACCTCTATTACCATATCCTCTTTTGAAATGCCTATAATTATTAGGGTGATAGTAACGAGTACTATCAGGTTGTCTCCAATTCTTCGACGAAGAATCACCATGAAATTGATTTCCATGATTTTGACAGAAATTACCGCTACCCTTTCTATCAAAATTTTGTTGGGATCTACGAGCAAAGTTTTGACCATACGGAGCTGCCGAAGCAACTGGTAAACCTTCTTTCACCTTAGAGTTACCCATGGTTATGTGTGGGTGCGCAGTTACGTATTGGCAACAGAAATCTTCCATTTCTTTTATTGTTTTAGGTTTACGTTCATGAAGGAAAGCAAGGAAAGACTCATTGACAGACGACATGACTTTGTCTCTAAGTATTAAGTCCATAAGTCCTTCATAAGTTTTTTTCCGTCTTAGATAGTTCAACCCATCGTGAGAAAGTAATGCGTATTCTTGCAATAAACTCGGAGAATTCAACTCCATTTTCAGGTAACATGTTTTTAAATTGTAGACGATAGCCGTCTTCGTTAAGCTGATATTTCTTTAACAAAGCGGCCCTGACAACCTCATAATTGCTCTTGTCAGGTTCATCCACCATATTTAATATACTTAGAGCTTTACCTGTCAGTATCCCTGATAACTGATAAACATATTTTGCTTTGTCTATGTTATGAGCTGTACATGCTTGTTCAAATCTGTCCAGATAGAACATTATGTCATCACTGGAAGGACTAAATGTTGGTAACTTAATCTTAAAAGTATCATTATTAGCCTTCCCAGAAGATGAACCCTTGTTTGAATCATTACCATTACTCATGCTCGTCAATTTCAATTTCTCCAACTCTAAAGCTAAGAGTTTTTCTTCATGTTCCATTTTTGCTTTCCTCTCATCAGACTCTCTTTGTAACTTCCTTTCTTCAGCTTGAGCCTGCATTTGAAGTCTTTCATTTTTCAGCTTCTTTTTCAAGTCTTTTATTTTCAGCTTCTTTTTCAAGTCTTTTATTCTCAGCCTCTAGCTGTAGCTTTCTTTCCTCAGCTTCTGATTCCCTTTTTTGTTTTTTCATTTCCATTTGGAATCTCTTTTCATCCACCTGCATCTGCAGTTTCTTTTGTTCAGCTTCCATATGCAGTTTCTTTTGTTCAGCTTCCATTGCTTTATCATATCGAGCAGTTGCAAATTCTTCTAACTTATCACCAGTCTTCCCAAGCAATTTACCCTGCTCAATAAAGTGCTCAAATGTAGACATGTTGTCTAACATATGAGTCCAAAACCTGAAATAATTAACTAATTTATTTCAAACCTAAGTGTAACAAGTCTTAATTAAGCACTTGTATATTCACATCACATTATATTATCCCAGTCTCTGTGGGAAACAAGTCTCCAATCAAAGAACTTGTATATGAAATATCAGCACTCAAATCTTGATCATAAGTGCACTTCTCATTCAATAGTGCACGACACTATTCATCATTCATTTATCATCAGTATAGTAGTAACAGTGCATTAGCATAGCCCATTAACTAATTACTATAACTGTAAACAATGACTATGTAAACACATGCAGAATGTAAACATTGAAAATGTAAACAATACAAACAATGTAAACAATAACAATGTAAACAATAACAAAGATCAGCAACAATACAAAAAAAACTTTCGCAGAAATCAACTAAAAATAAAGCAGAAATTAATGAAATATCACAAAAAATGTGACGATATCTGCGATAGAATTAAACAAAATACATGACACCACAGTGTATAAACAAAAATGTTGTATGAAACTAAATTATAGACAAGAGTAGGCTAACAAATACAAACAAATCACAACAAAACTAAAGAATGTGAAATAATAACGAAAACAATATTAAAACATGTCATCACAGCTAACATAAATAGCAACAGAAGTCGCTTAGCAAATTCCAGTATCGGAAATTTGCAAACCCTACAGAAAACGCTCACAATAGACGACCTCTATGACGTGGCATAATCTAACGGAGACACCACCCAACCGAGAACCCGCTGAAATATAAACATATAAATATACAAATAACATATAGACATATAACATATAGAATGAGATGATACACAGAAGACTCAGCAGAAGTATAAGGGCACAGTTTACATACAAACAGGCCACTTAACTTAAAGGCTTCCAATCGTAGAACAGCAGAAAAACGGATGTCAATCAACGTCCTAAAGAGCGAAGCTCCAACGATGATGGCACATCTGAACTGCTTCCACTGCTAACACGATGGTACAAGAGCTTCTGAAATACTGTGTGTTGAGTTGTTTCGGCACTTGACCTTCTAATCCAAAAGTAAGTTGATGGAAATCGGTACTTGGCCTTCTTCAGAAAACAACCCGTTTCAACCGGCACTTGACCTTCACAAAAACGACAGCACTGGAACCTTGACAGCAGCAACTTGCTTGACTTGCGTAAAAGATAACAGCAGTCCGAGTTATCCGGCAACATGTAACAACGCCGGGTACTGTCAAATTCTTGTTTCCGTCAAAAAGTTGAAATTTTGACTTTTACCGGGCAACGCCGAGTACTTTGAAAATTTTGAAGATGTTGACTGTATTGAAGAATGTTAATTTCTTGAAGGATGCTGATGAATTCTTGTTGAAAATGAAGTGGGTAAGGGACCCCGTGTTTGCTAGTACCAGAATCAAACCAGCTTATGGCCACCAAATGATGCGTGATGCCATATGATGATGGATGGCATCCGCATGTCTGGTTTTGTGTAGTGTGTAGATGTGTTCAGTCAAAACAATGTTCATGCAACAATAACAGGGCAATCCACATAGGACGTCAGTAAACTCACGACGTATAAAGTCAATGAGTCTTGAAACAGCCGTTGACGTTTTTCTTCATTATTTATTGTGGACGCCACAGTGACAAAATGGTTACGCAAATGTGTAGGCACATCAAACAGTCATTATCACAGCAACATTCAATACAGCAATAAACGGTAGACAGCATTACAATGATGAGTCAGATGCATGTTATATTTCAAAGTGCTGTAAATGTAGTCAGGTGAACAACTCCATCCTTTTCTATAACAGCCAGGAGATAACCAGATGTATGAGATCAGTTCACTCTCCTTAGTTTGACTTCAGCAAGACAGACACGTCTGCCGAAGTATAAATAATGTCCTCAAAAATATCCTCTAGATAATAAAGGTTTTCTAAACCTAGTTCATTTAACAAAGTAGCAAGTAATGGTCCTTGGTACCTGCATCAACCGATGCAGTACAATGCAGCGACATGTGAGCTGGGAAAAAACATCTCGTGACGACGACTTTCGCAGACAGGCTATGAATCGAAATCGCTCACGACCCAAAATCAATAGAGTTAATGAAAATGTTAATTTACCTTGCTTTCAAGAAATACAGAAATATCACGCCTCCCGGCATGTGCAAATACACTAGAGGTATTATCCCGAATAAACGAAATATCCATAAGAGGACTACACATCCCTGACAGAACAAAAATAGCGGAGATCCCCTCTTCAACGAGGCATCTCTTTCGCCATTCCAAATCGCTCACCCCACTAGTCGTGGGCGGAAACCGATCGACCAAACAACAAGACAAGTCATGCGCAGTCCAGCGCAAAAATGACCACAGCTCAAAAGTTAACTGCATTCGATACCAACGCGAGAAGACAAATGCTTACCGAGAAAAAGTGGACTATTAAATAAGCTTTGTTGCCCCTTGCTTACCGATAATTGGTTAAGTTAAAACGAAAAGAATTTATATCACGACTATAAATATAGCCAAAGCAGTTGTGTTGCCCTTGCTTACCGAGTAAAAGTGGATATTTCCAAAGCATGTGTTGCCCTTGCGTTATAAAACAGATATTGAAATAAAACGATGTTGCGAGAATTTATCACGCAACAGACGCCATACTATAGCCAGCAGCTCAGCTGAGTTTTGCTAGCATTTCTGTGTTCTTTATTCATAATCTGGTAAGATTGAAATTATTTCTTTGTATATTTTGAATATTGTTTAATGTTCGAGTGATTTGATAGTGCCATATCATAATCTAGCCTTACAAACAAGTAGGGATTTGCTCTAGACCCCCCGCCCAAGTCAGGGTCTAGGGACCAACAATATACATAAACTCCAGCAAGGGTTAGGAAAGACAGATCAAGTGTTAAGAATAATGAAACATATTACCTATCCACTTTTAGGGAAGGAAACTAATAAATAATTTTCAGAATCTATAGTCTGGGAGGACCTATCTGATGTAAAACCACCATGGTAAATGTGCTGTTTGGTCAGAGAGATCTGACCTGTCTGTATGATGTGGTTGTTGTGTCCGTGTTGTGTCCAGACGTGGGTAGAGAATAGAATTTTGACACATAGCCAATACTTTGATTGCAGAGCTGTGAGTTTCAGTTGTCAACAAGGCGGTGTCCATTCAGTTGGTGATTTTACTCGAGTGTATCTGTGCAGTACGTTGTGACAGAGACCACTATTATTGCCCGCCAGCACGGAGAGGTGGGACCACCAGATTTCAGCACCAGAGCTACATATGCAAGTTGAGTGAGCCTCTGGTCTGCTGGAAGTTCACCAACGCCTTTTAGTTACTAATACCCCATAAAATTCCTGTAATTTACTGGACACTGTGTAGTCAATATAGACAGGTGTGATGAGGCCACCCCAACAGCACAAGCATTAACTATCCTCCCAAGTAGATGACTACTAGAACATTTTAATAAAACTAACTAGTCTAGTACGTATATATGTACACTCTTGCATTTATTATGTAACATTCCATGCATTTCTTTCATAATTTTTAAATCCTTTTTTTTTAAAAAAGTTCTGGTCAACATAAAACTTTATCCAGAACAAATAAATGTAATATAATTCTATCAAAAATTTTACACTCTTGAGTTAGTTCAGTGTGTTATAATATTTGTTAAATATTATTAGTCTGCTTAAATATCTGTGGGTGTATCCATAACTATCACACCACATTACATATCATAACCCTAGACATTTTACATAGCTACATTCATTAAGAAAACAAATTGAGTGTGAGGTCGTAGTGGTAGCAAGAAAGGCCTTCTGACAATTCACAACTACATTTTATCTCAGGAGCCTTCACAGCTGGCCTCATACATTACATGTAGTAATATCACCATCATACAATACCATCAAACCCACTACAAAGGCTATGGGCCCCTTTGATTGTCTGATGAAAGCTATGACCACTTTGATTGTCTGATGAAGGCTATGGGCCCCTTTGATTGTCTGATGAAGGCTATGAATCCCTTTGATTTTTGGTGAAGGCTATAGGCCCCTTTGATTGTCTGATGAAGGCTATGAATCCCTTTGATTTTTGGTGAAGGCTATGGGCCCCTTTGATTGTCTGATGAAGGCTATGAATCCCTTTGATTTTTGGTGAAGGCTATGGGCCCCTTTGATTGTCCAATGAAAGCTATGGACCACTTTGATTGTTCCGTGAAGGATACAGACCCCTTCACACACACAAAATGATTATAACCACACAATTAAAAATGTTACATTTTAAATTTTAGGTCATGTACACGGACCCTCTAGACTCAGTTCACGAATTCCCAAGAGGTCCCTGGACCACTGTGAAAAAAACCCACTGATCTAGAAGATGTGCCTGGTAGTAAGACAGGCTACCGAAGGAAAACTGAAGGAAACAGAGAAGGTGAGAGCGTTAAGGAGGAGAGGTACTGGACAAATTAACATCTTGGCAGGGAAAGGCGTCATCAACAGAACTGATAAACAGAACTGGGCCCTGTGGTTGTGAAGAGACATGGTCACCTAGCCAGCTGGCATGACACTTGTAGAAGAAGATTGTTATGATCAATTAAAAAATCGTCACCATCAACATTACTAATATTAACATCTTCTCATTAACGTCACCATCAACATTACCAACATCAAAATCAATAAGGTGATGTTAATGAGAATAAGTAATGTATAGAGATTTGCTAGAATAAATAAATAAAGAGAAGATCTGCGTTATGACTGCCACATCTTCGTCAGGTACTGAATGAACGATGACACGACAAACAAGAAAGTAGTTGAAATATTATTAGTAGCACAAAAATTAAAGGAACACGAAATATTACTGCTGTCTTCCTCGGTTTCGTATTGTGAATATCATCACATCAACATTCTTATCATCAGCATTACAAATATCAATATCATCTGAACATCTGTATCCTCAGATTTTACAAATATCAATATCATCCCTAACATCAAACATTACAAATATCAATATTACAATAACATCTTTACCTACAACATTACCTACATCAGTATCATCACAGTAAGGTTATCATCACTGCTCACTTCAACCACACAATTATCAACATTACATGTATATTCAACATAATCGTCTTGTCATTCTTCACGGTAAAGTCATCTTTTTATGGTCACAATAAGAAGAACACAAGAGAGAAGCACAGTCACAAGTACCATCTCTTATCGTCTGCTAACTTTTACTTTTGTTGTTAAGCGTTGGAGCTGAGGTCGTTTTCTTTTCTCCGACCTAGTAAGTTGGCCTGGTGTTGTTGTCATGTTGTACTTCTTAAAGATGTATGTCACACCTTGGATCCATTATTTACTGGGTCGTTCTCTATGGCCGTAGTCACATCTATCTTCCTCAAGTATCACGCCAGCTGATGTAGGCGACCATGACTCGCCACGAATCCCGGTACTTAAATTGACAGAAGTTTGTTAATAACATCTATTGCATAGATACAACATTAGAATACGAGCAAGTAACCAGCCAAAACAAGGAATGAATTATGTTGCGCTCTTTCTGCTAAATGTCCTGAAGATGGAACTGTTTCTCTTGTAGTCATCTCAGTCCTGCCCGTTGTCCTGAAGATGGAACTGTTTCTCTTGTAGTCATCTCAGTCCTGCCCGTTGTCCTGAAGATGGAACTGTTTCTCTTGTAGTCATCTCAGTCCTGCCCGTTGTCCTGAAGATGGAACTGTTTCTCTTGTAGTCATCTCAGTCCTGCCCGTTGTCCTGAAGATGGAACTGTTTCTCTTGTAGTCATCTCAGTCCTGCCCGTTGTCCTGAAGATGGAACTGTTTCTCTTGTAGTCATCTCAGTCCTGCCCGTTGTCCTGAAGATGGAACTGTTTCTCTTGTAGTCATCTCAGTCCTGCCCGTTGTCCTGAAGATGGAACTGTTTGTCATGAATTATTCTAATCCCCATATATAAATTAAAACGTAAATGCAAAGCCTAACAAATAAATTTAATAAAAGGAAGAAGAATGGTAAAGAACAGTGCTGTCACAATGACTGTACTCGAAATCCCCCTTGTTTTCTACTTCGTCGGCAAATTGTAACGCCTTCACGTTGATAGTAAAAGCCTACTGTATTATTACCCGCTTTCTTCAATGAAACGTGTGCTGTATTTCTTGGAAAAAACAGTGAGATACGCAAGCTGAACAATGACCTAATTTTAATATTTCATTCATTCCATTTTATACACGGCGTAACTAAAGACAGATGGACTAAAGGATAGAGAGAAGGGAGAGGCATAAAGCCGAACACGTGCAACACTAAACACGCGTCGCGCGATACACAATTGCTGCCATCACGCGTGTAAGGCCACATGCACTAACTTTATTTCAAATCGACAGTGATAAAATTCACTACCCTTCCCAGAGTTAGGTTTTTAAATCCTGAAAAACTCTTATTAGGAAAGATGACAATAGATGGATTTACGTTTGAAAACATTACAGTACCCAGACAGCACATCTTCGAAACAGGAGGTAGAAGAAATTGCATATTTTGAACGCAGCCACTTAGCTCTTTTAAATTTGTATATTTGGGTTCCTTAGGGCTTGCTGACAAAGAATATGTAAAACGTTATGCAAATAGTCTAGGAATTAACAAGTTATAGCCAAAATAAAATGATGGTGCTGTCAGACAACACCCAAAATCAGAATCGCTCAGTGGTAGATTTTTTAAAACCACCATTGTACGGGAAATGGGCCACAAGTTACATTTGAACTGATTGGCTGGAATGATATGTAAGGCTAAACACGATTAGTCGGACTATAAATGCTATCCTTGGTTGTTAGGGGAGACGTAGGAAGGTAAAATTTTTTCAAACACTTGTCGAAACGTGGCTCCATTGGCCAGACTCGCTGATATAATCACTTAGGAGCGTTAGTTCGAGACCACTAGTTCAAATAAGCTTGATAAAGCAACAGTGCGTTGAAGCCAGCTCATATTTTTGCTAAATAAAAGCCTGGAGCATAAGCAGATGGGAATTTGTGCCAGTATTTGTGCCAGAATTCATTGCTAGTCAACGTATCTGTGTTTATTTCCATGAATTGTGGTAAGCTTGAAACATTCAATATCTTTTAATGAAAATTGAATGTGAATTGTTAATTTATGCCTGTATATATGTGTAGTTCAGTAGCAAACATGATGTAAAGCCTATAATGCTCCAGCCTGAACAGAAGGTGTCGGAGGAAAGTAAAACGGCATGGAATGGCCAAACAGTACACTGACACCTAGATGATTGACTAGAAAGAAATAATGCTGGAAGTGCAGAGGCGTAGTAACCATTAAGGAGGTTAATACTGGTATAAAGTATTTCAGATGAAGCTGACAGTTGGCCTAACGCTCTGAACTCAATGTTTGTGATGTATTGTGCTCAGTGTAGAACTAGAGTATCAATTAGTTATGAAGTAGAAGGTACATCCTTCTTGTTTTCAGGGACTGTGGTCTTAACGTTATTGAGCAGCACCTGGTCAGAGCTTTGCTGAATCCAGAGTCGGACAGCATACTCCTTGGTCCATTTAGCTATCAGTGAGGTGTCTCCAGAGCCCAGGGGAGAAATCGAGCAGAGGAGTCTTTTCCTGCCGCCATCACGCAAGATAAGCTGATGTGGCCAGCTGAGCTCAACATTATGTACCCCTATCTTAAAATAACATTGTAACATAAACTTAAGAGGGGAAGTAAATTGTTTTAATACCAGGAACTGAGAACATCTCCAATACTAGTTCCCATAGAAACAAACTATTGAAGTCATGATGAAAAATACCAACAGAGCTTGAACAAAACAAAACCAGTATTACCTCATATTACTACTACACAACTGACACACATAGGATACTTTTAATAATATATGTCACTACAATATTCATATTGATAAATTCTGTACATATAACTTGTAATTAAAATTGATTGTGATTCCTGGTTCCCTTTGTATTTGAATCAGGACACATATACATTCATGACAGCAATGAATACATATTGTTATTTGAAAAGTTATCAGTGACTCCTTTAAGATATCCTCGTAGAGTGTTTTATGTATGTGAGTGTCACAGTGTTGTCAAGTGTGGTGGAATAAATTAAATTGTTTATCTGTCTGTTGTTGTTATGACTTACACTTCATCATACACATACCCTAGACATATAACGTAGTCATCACACTATTCCAGAATAATTCTGACTGAGGTATACATATGTGGCAGCAAGTAAGGTTATATATAATACACTACTCTTATTAGATATATATATATACCTTCACAGCTGATCTCAGTCAGTACACTAAGTCCCCTATAAATATTTATAACATCCCATCTCACCACATATATTGGGGTCTCGCTCTTGGGATTTTGAATCTTTCCCTATTAAAAATATTGGGGGTAATTCACTTCAGGGAATATAAGAATTAAAAGGTATCCTTGGGTGGAATTAAATAAGGTTGAGCTCACGGTGCCTGTGTTGTCCATTAGATATATATTTAGAGATTGAATTGTTGGTTAGACATTGTATAAATTTACCTGATAGACAATGGCGGACCTGGCCAAATTTCGATCTGCTGCTGTTCAGACTGCAAAAGAGTTAGGATTAGATGGCCAAGTTATGGTTGCCTATGTCATTACGGAATGTGACAAATTTATTGAACGCGAAGAAAGAAGGTTTGAAGCCGAAAGAAAGTTAGAGGCTGAAAGGGAAATTAAGAAGTTACAATTTGAGGCTGAGACTAAGAGGTTGCAGGCTGAGGCTGAGACTAAGAGGTTGCAGATTGAGGCTGAGGCTAAGAAATTGGAAGCAGAAGAAAGAAGATTGACTGCAGAAAGGGAAGAGAAGAAATTAGCTGCAGAAAGGGAAGAGAAGAAATTAGCTGCAGAAAGGGAAGAGAAGAAATTAGCTGCAGAAAGGGAAGAGAAGAAATTAGCTGCAGAAAGGGAAGAGAAGAGATTAGCTGCAGAAAGGGAAGCAGAAAAGGAGGAGAAGAGATTACAAAGGGAACATGAGCTACGACTAAGGGAGTTTGAGTTTCAAGGCCATGCTCCTGAAAATGGTGCCAGTCCCTTTGCCTCTGATGCCACTGCTAGCCAAGGAGCCTCAACCTCAGCTATGAATTTTCATTTAGATCATTTTGTTGAGAAAGACGATGATATAGAGAGCTACCTAAATAGGTATGAACTATTAGCTACCACGTATGGGTTAGAGAGAGAAAGGTGGAGCTTAAAGTTATCTCAGGGACTTCGTGGGGCAGCTTATGAAGTTTTTGCAAAAATGAGCAGAGGTGATCAGGAAAATTATGACATGCTAAAGCAGGCTCTTTTGTTAAGATATGAAAAGAATGCAGAATTTTATAGGAAAAAATTTAGGAATGCTAAACTACTGTCAGGTGAAACCTATCACCAGTTTTCTGCACGAATAGAGACATACTTGGAGAAATGGACTTCTCTGGGGAAAACCCAAGATCTTAAGGAAATGGTCCTTATAGAGCAATTAAGAGAGTCCATGGCTCCAGACCTGAGAAAGTTTCTCATGGAACAAGGTGCAGAGAGGCTGGGTGATTTGCTAAATGTTGCTGAAAGGTATCAAGCAGCTCAAGCAGAGGTAACATGTAATAAAAAGAAACAAGTGGATAACTTTAGGGCACCACAGAACTTTAATAAATTTGATCCTAGGGATCAAAACAAAGGTAAGCACCAATTTTATAGGCCACGGTATGAAAATAAAAATAAATTCCCACAATTCGATGAAAAGAAATATGATGAAAGAAAATCTTTCAACCAAGGAAAAAGGTGGTGTAAAAATTGTAAGATGAACAATCATGACACTGACCATTGTAGAAAGAAAACTCCTCATTGTGCTGCTATGACATCGGGGAAAAAGGAAAAGAAGGTCAAACCTGAAGAACTACAGGAACCATACCACCCCCCAGTGTGTGAAGATGTCATCTGTAATGGTGTCACTATAAGGTGTTTATATGATACCGGTTTAGATTACGATTCCGTTGTGAGTTCTCACCTGGTGCAGGCCGATCAATACACCACAGAAACAGTGGAGATTCAAACTGCAACCAAGGATGTAGCTACCATGACACTTCCCGTCGCCCGAATAAAAGTGAAAACGCGATATGTGGAAGGAATCATAAAAGCAGCAGTGATAAATGAGCCAATCTACCCTCTAATATTGGGGTGTAGATATGTCTTCTTGGGGAATCCCAAGAGACCTGTGATATTGGCAACAGTGCAGACCAGATCACAGTCAAAAAAGGAGGAGGATAATCCCATAAATACTCACCCAGATGAGATGAGGAAGGCACAGGCTGAGGACAAAACACTCAAGCCATGTTTCAAGAAGTTGCCCAAATCTCATACACCTCCAGGCAAGGGAGAGTTTTATATGAAGAACAAACTGATATATAGGAAGGCTGGATCTGAATCCAATGGTCACGGACAGCTGGTCCTTCCCACTTCATATAGGACTAAAGTGTTGGAACTAGGGCATGCGATTCCCTTCAGTGGTCATATGGGAATCAGCGCAACAGGACAGCGAATAGCTTGTCACTATTTCTGGCCAGGAATAACTGAAGATATCAAACGATATGTAAAATCCTGTTCAGAGTGCCAACGAGTAGCACCTAAACAATGGACTGCACCAGCAACTCTGGGGGAAATGCCCATAGTGGGAACACCCTTTGAGAGAGTTGCCGTGGATCTTGTGGGACCTCTCACCCGAACCAAGAGAAGGAACAGCTACATTCTGACTCTGGTGGACACTTGTTCTATGTGGGGAGAGGCTGTAGCCCTGTCATCGATTGATTCTAAACATGTGGCAGAGGCATTGCTCACAATTTTCACAAGGTTAGGCTTTCCCAATCAAATCTTGACTGATAATGGCTCTCAGTTCAAGGGGAAACTAACTGAAGAAGTTTTCAGGATCTTCCAGGCCAAACACTTCCATTGTAGTGTGTATCATCCCCAAGGGAACGGCCAAGTGGAAAGATTTAACGGCACGTTGATGTCGATCCTGAGAAAGTTGGCACACGAAAAACCAGATACATGGGACCAGTACCTGCACGCCGCCCTCTTTGCTTATAGGGAGGTACCCCATAGTTCAACCGGTATGGTCCCGGCAACATTATTGTTTGGAAGGCCAATAAAAGGTCCACTCGAAGCTTTGTTAAGAACGTGGACTGATGAAAAGGCAGAGGAAAACATTACATCTTCATACCAATATGTGAATGAGCTGACCACTCGTTTAAAAACTGGCTGGAAACTTGCCAATGAAAATTTGAAACAAGCCAGGAAGAAACATGCTGCCTATTATAACAGGAAGGCGAAAGACAGAAATTTGGCTGTGGGAGAGAAAGTACTGCTTCTTTTGCCCGGGAGTCAGAATAAGTTACAGATTGGATGGCAAGGTCCATATACAGTTCTAGAGAAGGTGTCTAGAACAAATTATAAGATAGATAAGAAGGGGAAAGAAAAAATCTATCATGTGAATCTCCTGAAGAAATATTTGGAAAGAGAACATCAGGAAGAGACACACTTGTTGACCTTGTCCATCGCCATGGAGATGAAAAAGGAACCACTTTCATCATTTGAATATCCATTACACCCCTGTGAGACAGCAGCACAGGTGAAAATCAGTACACATTTAACGAAAACTCAGAAAGAGAGAGTGCAACAGGTTCTAAATAATCATGCAGAGGTGTTAACAGACCGACCAGGGCATACAAACCTATTGGAATATGATATGAAACTGATAGACCCCACACCTGTCTGTATGAAACCATATTCGATTCCGTTTGCTAAGGAGAAAGCTTTGAAGGAAGAGATAGACTATCTGTTGAAGGAAGGAATTATTTCGCACAGTGAATCTTCGTATAGTTCCGGGGTTGTACTCTTAAGGAAGCCCTCTGGAGAACATAGACTCTGTATAGATTACAGGAGACTGAATGCTATTACAGAAGGACAGGTGGATCCATTGCCGGATACAAATCAGCTGTTTGCCAGACTAAATAAAGCTAAATATTCCTCAAAAGTGGATCTGAGTAAAGGATACTATCAGATTCCAGTAAAGCCTGAGGTTAGACCATACCTAGCTTTTAGTACCTCAGAAGGACACTATGAGTTTAATAGATTGCCATTTGGATTGAAGAATGCGCCTAGTGTCTTCTCTAGAATGATGAGAAAATTATTGGACCCTCTGAATAATCCATGTATAACAAATTTCATGGATGATATCCTGATAGCAACAGAAACATTTGAGGAACACATTGACTCTCTGAACATGCTGTTTAATCGACTTAGGGAGGCAAATTTAACAGCCCGACCAACCAAATGTTGCGTTGGATGTAAAGAATTGGAATTTTTGGGACACACAGTTTATCAGGGAAACATGACCCCTGACCCAAAGAATTTAGAGAAACTACAGAAAGCCCCGAGACCACAAACCAAGAAGGACGTGAGATCTTTTGTCTCATTATGTGGTTTCTACCAGAAGTATATCAAAAACTTTAATTCCATATGTGCACCGTTAACTGATTTGACACGTAAAGGACATCCAGATCGCATTACATGGACACCACAATGTGAAATGACTTACCAAGAATTGAAGGAAAAGCTCACAAGTAAACCCATTTTGAAATTACCTGACTTAAGTCAAGAATTCATAGTAAGGACGGATGCAAGTAATATTGGGTTAGGTGCAACTCTACTACAGAAATCAGATGCATTGGATGGGGAATTAAGCCCAGTGGCATATGCTAGCAGAAAATTGAATAAAGCTGAAATCAATTACTCAACTAGCGAAAAAGAATGTCTTGCAGTAATATGGGCAATAAAGAAATTCAATATTTATCTGTATGGGAAGGCCTTTAAGTTGCAAACAGACCACAAACCTTTATCGTTTCTAGCACAGGCTAGGCATGAGAACTCTAGGTTACTCCGATGGTCTTTACTTTTGGCTCCATATAATTTTAGCATTGAGTATATATCTGGAAAAACAAATTTGGGAGCGGATTTTTTAAGCCGCCATCCGTGTGATGAGAATCACCGTAAAACCCAGAAATAATAATAAATTTCTCTATGTGTATATAGAATAAAGGACTGACATATAATGTCTGTTTTAAGAGGGGAGATGTCATGAATTATTCTAATCCCCATATATAAATTAAAACGTAAATGCAAAGCCTAACAAATAAATTTAATAAAAGGAAGAAGAATGGTAAAGAACAGTGCTGTCACAATGACTGTACTCGAAATCCCCCTTGTTTTCTACTTCGTCGGCAAATTGTAACGCCTTCACGTTGATAGTAAAAGCCTACTGTATTATTACCCGCTTTCTTCAATGAAACGTGTGCTGTATTTCTTGGAAAAACAGTGAGATACGCAAGCTGAACAATGACCTAATTTTAATATTTCATTCATTCCATTTTATACACGGCGTAACTAAAGACAGATGGACTAAAGGATAGAGAGAAGGGAGAGGCATAAAGCCGAACACGTGCAACACTAAACACGCGTCGCGCGATACACAATTGCTGCCATCACGCGTGTAAGGCCACATGCACTAACTTTATTTCAAATCGACAGTGATAAAATTCACTACCCTTCCCAGAGTTAGGTTTTTAAATCCTGAAAAACTCTTATTAGGAAAGATGACAATAGATGGATTTACGTTTGAAAACATTACAGTACCCAGACAGCACATCTTCGAAACAGGAGGTAGAAGAAATTGCATATTTTGAACGCAGCCACTTAGCTCTTTTAAATTTGTATATTTGGGTTCCTTAGGGCTTGCTGACAAAGAATATGTAAAACGTTATGCAAATAGTCTAGGAATTAACAAGTTATAGCCAAAATAAAATGATGGTGCTGTCAGACAACACCCAAAATCAGAATCGCTCAGTGGTAGATTTTTTAAAACCACCATTGTACGGGAAATGGGCCACAAGTTACATTTGAACTGATTGGCTGGAATGATATGTAAGGCTAAACACGATTAGTCGGACTATAAATGCTATCCTTGGTTGTTAGGGGAGACGTAGGAAGGTAAAATTTTTTCAAACACTTGTCGAAACGTGGCTCCATTGGCCAGACTCGCTGATATAATCACTTAGGAGCGTTAGTTCGAGACCACTAGTTCAAATAAGCTTGATAAAGCAACAGTGCGTTGAAGCCAGCTCATATTTTTGCTAAATAAAAGCCTGGAGCATAAGCAGATGGGAATTTGTGCCAGTATTTGTGCCAGAATTCATTGCTAGTCAACGTATCTGTGTTTATTTCCATGAATTGTGGTAAGCTTGAAACATTCAATATCTTTTAATGAAAATTGAATGTGAATTGTTAATTTATGCCTGTATATATGTGTAGTTCAGTAGCAAACATGATGTAAAGCCTATAATGCTCCAGCCTGAACAGAAGGTGTCGGAGGAAAGTAAAACGGCATGGAATGGCCAAACAGTACACTGACACCTAGATGATTGACTAGAAAGAAATAATGCTGGAAGTGCAGAGGCGTAGTAACCATTAAGGAGGTTAATACTGGTATAAAGTATTTCAGATGAAGCTGACAGTTGGCCTAACGCTCTGAACTCAATGTTTGTGATGTATTGTGCTCAGTGTAGAACTAGAGTATCAATTAGTTATGAAGTAGAAGGTACATCCTTCTTGTTTTCAGGGACTGTGGTCTTAACGTTATTGAGCAGCACCTGGTCAGAGCTTTGCTGAATCCAGAGTCGGACAGCATACTCCTTGGTCCATTTAGCTATCAGTGAGGTGTCTCCAGAGCCCAGGGGAGAAATCGAGCAGAGGAGTCTTTTCCTGCCGCCATCACGCAAGATAAGCTGATGTGGCCAGCTGAGCTCAACATTATGTACCCCCATCTTAAAATAACATTGTAACATAAACTTAAGAGGGGAAGTAAATTGTTTTAATACCAGGAACTGAGAACATCTCCAATACTAGTTCCCATAGAAACAAACTATTGAAGTCATGATGAAAAATACCAACAGAGCTTGAACAAAACAAAACCAGTATTACCTCATATTACTACTACACAACTGACACACATAGGATACTTTTAATAATATATGTCACTACAATATTCATATTGATAAATTCTGTACATATAACTTGTAATTAAAATTGATTGTGATTCCTGGTTCCCTTTGTATTTGAATCAGGACACATATACATTCATGACAGCAATGAATACATATTGTTATTTGAAAAGTTATCAGTGACTCCTTTAAGATATCCTCGTAGAGTGTTTTATGTATGTGAGTGTCACAGTGTTGTCAAGTGTGGTGGAATAAATTAAATTGTTTATCTGTCTGTTGTTGTTATGACTTACACTTCATCATACACATACCCTAGACACATAACGTAGTCATCACACTATTCCAGAATAATTCTGACTGAGGTATACATATGTGGCAGCAAGTAAGGTTATATATAATACACTACTCTTATTAGATATATATATACCTTCACAGCTGATCTCAGTCAGTACACTAAGTCCCCTATAAATATTTATAACATCCCATCTCACCACACTGTTTCTCTTGTAGTCATCTCAGTCCTGCCCGTTGTCCTGAAGATGGAACTGTTTCTCTTGTAGTCATCTCAGTCCTGCCCGTTGTCCTGAAGATGGAACTGTTTCTCTTGTAGTCATCTCAGTCCTGCCCGTTGTCCTGAAGATGGAACTGTTTCTCTTGTAGTCATCTCAGTCCTGCCCGTTGTCCTGAAGATGGAACTGTTTCTCTTGTAGTCATCTCAGTCCTTCCCGTTCCATGTCACCTTCATTGGATATTTGTAGTAGAACTTGTCTGGATGCATTGAGTATGAAGCTTCGGAACTACCCGTCAAAAATGTACGCGGAGAGAAGTGAAAAAAGCCAATGGAATGAAATTTGACTAATCAATTAATAACTGATTAATTAACAGTTAATTTATTACAATATTTGTGTGTAAATGTACGGATATCATTTAAAATTTTGCCTTAGTACGTATTAAAAAAAACCCAGAGAAATTCGAAATGAACCTTTCATTATTCCATCTCCAAATTATCAGTTTGAGCAGTAGAATCAGTTGGTCAAGATTTTGCGTTACTGTTTTAAATACAGTATATGTACATTTTTTCTAGTCCATTCTATCATCCTTTGTAACATCCGGTGATTTTTCTTTCTGAAATTAAGATCACCTGTGACATAAAATGGGTCGATCTGTATTTGTTAAAAAAGATTCTTTAAAATTAGACACTTCAGTAATCCGTACTCTATTGTAAAAAGTTATGACGTCATCGAGATGTGCAGGCCAAGGGAAGATGTGCATACGTCGTATCTAAAATTAGAATGGCGTGTTGCCAGATAAGGCAGAATGTCTATTATTAGTGACACGCAACTCTCATTTTTAGAACAGTATTCTTGTATTGTTCCACAATCCCACAAACGTTAATTTAATGGTTGAAGGATTTCCCAACTCTAAATCAAGTTTATTCCCTAATAAGCAATCCCTCATATAGACATTACTGAAGCACATAGCCACATACTGGTCGTAAGTCGCATGCGCCGTAAGTCGAGGACAGAATATATATATATATATATATATATATATATATATATATATATATATATATATATATATATATATATATACATATATATATATATATATATATATATATATATATATGTGTATATATATATATATATATATATATATATATATACACATACATACATATACACACACATACTTTTACATACACATGATTATGACGAGGTTCCTTCTAACCTACAATTAAGTCCGTTGGTTATATCCAAGCTCAATTTGCCATTTAAAAATAAGTGCACTCTGTTAAAGAAGTACAGCGTTAGGTTAATAGTATCTGTCTGCTGCCACGATGAAGCACTGAAGAGTACGTGTCATGACAAGACTGACAGCAACGCCAACGCTGCCTGTACCCCATCAGGTGTTTAGCGAGTACCAGTTGTAGTGATAAGACAGAGACAAGTATATGATCATATACACATATATATATACATATACATACACACACAGCTTTGTTTACATTATCAAACATCTCAGCAACACGTTCAAGTGATCATGATTATGTCAGCAAAACTGAACAACAAAATGTCATGTGTAAAAGTGCTTTACTATTTCATATATCTATGACTGACTTCCATTTTCAGATCAACGAACTAACGAGATTTGCTATATCCGGTTGAAATGGAATCCAAAACAGGAAATTTGGACAATCAGAAAATCATTCACACGACTCAAATTAGCTCTGTTAAATTTCCGAAAATCTCTTTCGTGGATTCCACATGTTTCTGCTGACATTCTTGTACGTCATTAGATGACACATTTTTCACTAGATCAAGATGAAGACATACACACCCGCTCTCTCGCACGCACACAGAGCGTGTGTGTGTGTGTGTTTGAGAGATAGATAGATAGATAGATAGAGAGAGAGAGAGAGAGAGAGAGAGAGAGAGAGAGAGAGAGAGAGAGAGAGAATTTAGTGAATGATCATGGAGTGCCAAGTTAACAATCGTCGTGTCGAACACTTTATTTATCCAAGTGAACGCATGATGTGGGCTGAGATATCGTTAAAGTGCGCACAAAGTCATTATCTAAATGTCTACAAAAGTTGCTCTTGATTCCGACATTGGGATGAATCGTGGATCCGTGCCAGCTCAAAAAACCGCACCTATTCTGTTATCGATGTCTGCTTTCAATTTCATATTCCCCTCTCCACCACAATCCATTTATCTCTTCATTTATTCTGTAAACTCGAACAAAACTCTCTTGGAGTAACTCGTCTGGCAAACACTTCCGGAGAGAAATTTACGAGACAAACAGGGAGTGTTGGGTACAAGAAACCCATCATTCATGGATGAGTTAAGAATTTTGTCGTTTTATAAATTTAGATGTGAATCTTTCTCAGTCTTCTTATCTCAAGTAATAAACCAGATACTTTTTCCTTGCTGTATGTTTATCTTTTAAATTATCCACACTTTACTATTTGGCATTGATGAGTACACCAGAAAATAATAACACCACACGACAATCGTTATCTCCACATGTTTGATAACTTCACGTCATTATGGTAGTCGTGGCCTGGTGTCCAAACTAGAATAGGAGGGCTATGTGCAGAGCGTTACAATCAAGGTTATCTGGTCAGCAGAAAACTACCCGTCAGACAAGTCTTTCGCTGATTTTACTTCCTTGAAACTCTAAGATGGGTGCGGACCTGTTCGGTCGGTCTGTTTTTAAATGCCTGCTCTAAACAGAAACAACTATGGTAGCAGAATCCCAGTTGGCTACTTACTGCTGGTTTATTAACCAGTCTGCCAACTTGAGGCGATTATGAAAGTAACATTTTCGTTGTAATACTGTGTGCTATGAGATCCATAATGCACTGCGATTGATTCACAACTATCAAGATGCCTGTTCCACAGTTTGGCCAGTTTTTATCTTGGTTTAGTATGTGTTGGAGTATTTTGTGTGTTTTTATCTTGGTTTAGTGTGTTCGAGTATTTTGTGTGTTTTTATCTTGGTTTAGTGTGTTGGAGTATTTTGTGTGTTTTTATCTTGGTTTAATGTGTTGGAGTATTATGTTTGTTTTTATCTTGGTTTAGTGTGTTGGAGTATTTTGTGCGCTTTTATCTTGGTTTAGTATGTGTTGGAGTATTTTGTGTGTTTTTATCTTGGTTTAGTGTGTTGGAGTATTTTGTGTGTTTTTATCTTGGTTTAGTGTGTTGGAGTATTTTGTGTATTTTTATCTTGGTTTAGTGTGTTCGAGTATTTTGTGTGTTTTTATCTTGGTTTAGTGTGTTCGAGTATTTTGTGTGTTTTTATCTTGGTTTAGTGTGTTCGAGTATTTTGTGTGTTTTTATCTTGGTTTAGTGTGTTCCAGTATTTTGTGGGCTTTTATCTTGGTTTAGTGGGTTCCAGTATTTTGTGTGTTTTTATCTTGCTTTAGTGTGTTGGAGTATTTTGTGTGTTTTTATCTTGGTTTAGTGTGTCGGAGTATTTTGTGCGTTTTTATCTTGGTTTAGTATGTGTTGGAGTATTTTGTGTGTTTTTATCTTGGTTTAGTGTGTTCGATTATTTTGTGTGTTTTTATCTTGGTTTAGTATGTGTTGGAGTATTTTGTGTGTTTTTATCTTGGTTTAGTGTGTTCGAGTATTTTGTGGGTTTTTATCTTGGTTTAGTGTGTGTTGGAGCATTTTGTGTGTTTTTATCTTGGTTTAGTATGTGTTGGAGTATTTTGTGTGTTTTTATCTTGGTTTAGTGTGTTCGAGTATTTTGTGGGTTTTTATCTTGGTTTAGTGTGTGTTGGAGCATTTTGTGTGTTTTTATCTTGGTTTTGTGTGTTGGAGTATTTTGTGTGTTTTTGTCTTGGTTTAGTATGTGTTGGAGTATTTTGTGTGTTTTTATCTTGGTTTAGTGTGTTCGAGTATTTTGTGTGTTTTTATCTTGGTTTAGTGTGTTGGAGTATTTTGTGTGTTTTTATCTTGGTTTAATGTGTTGGAGTATTATGTTTGTTTTTATCTTGGTTTAGTGTGTTGGAGTATTTTGTGCGCTTTTATCTTGGTTTAGTATGTGTTGGAGTATTTTGTGTGTTTTTATCTTGGTTTAGTGTGTTCGAGTATTTTGTGTGTTTTTATCTTGGTTTAGTGTGTTCGAGTATTTTGTGTGTTTTTATCTTGGTTTAGTGTGTTCGAGTATTTTGTGTGTTTTTATCTTGGTTTAGTGTGTTCGAGTATTTTGTGGGTTTTTATCTTGGTTTAGTGGGTTCCAGTATTTTGTGTGTTTTTATCTTGCTTTAGTGTGTTGGAGTATTTTGTGTGTTTTTATCTTGGTTTAGTGTGTCGGAGTATTTTGTGCGTTTTTATCTTGGTTTAGTATGTGTTGGAGTATTTTGTGTGTTTTTATCTTGGTTTAGTTTGTTCGAGTATTTTGTGTGTTTTTATCTTGGTTTAGTATGTGTTGGAGTATTTTGTGTGTTTTTATCTTGGTTTAGTGTGTTCAAGTATTTTGTGGGTTTTTATCTTGGTTTAGTGTGTGTTGGAGTATTTTGTGTGTTTTTATCTTGGTTTAGTGTGTTCGAGTATTTTGTGTGTTTTTATCTTGGTTTAGTGTTTTGGAGTATTTTGTGGGTTTTTATCTTGGTTTAGTGGGTTCGAAAATTTTGTGTGTTTTTATCTTGGTTTAGTGTGTTCGAGTATTTTGTGTGTTTTTATCTTGATTTATTGTGTTCAAGTATTTTGTGTGTTTTTATCTTGGTTTAGTGTGTTGGAGTATTTTGTGTGAATTTATCTTGGTTTAATGTGTGTTCGAGTATTTTGTGTGTTTTTATCTTGGTTTAGTGTGTTGGAGTATTTTGTGTGATTTTATCCTGGTTTAGTGTATTCGCGTATTTTGTGTGTTTTTATCTTGGTTTAGTGTTCGAGTATTTTGTGTCTTTTTATCTTGGTTTAGTGTGTTCGAGTATTTTGTGTGTTTTTATCTTGGTTTAGTGTGTTGGAGTATTTTGTGTGTTTTTATTCTGGTTTAGTGTGTTCGAGTATTTTGTGTGTTTTTATCTTGGTTTAGTGTGTTCGCGTATTTTGTGTGTTTTTATCCTGGTTTAGTGTATTCGCGTATTTTGTGTGTTTTTATCTTTGTTTAGTGTTCGAGTATTTTGTGTCTTTTTATCTTGGTTTAATGTGTTCGAGTATTTTGTGTGTTTTATATTGGTTTAGTATGTTCGAGTATTTTGTGTGTTTTAAGAAATGTAGCTTTGTGTCTGATGCGCTGTTATGTGTGTGTGTTTGTGCGAGAATTTATGTACGATTAAATGTTAGTGTGTGTTTGTGTGTACTGTTTACCCGTCTGTGTCATCATCATCGTCGTTATCATCATCGTCGTCGTCATTATCATCATCATCGTCGTCGTTATCATCATCGTCATCGTCGTCGTTATCATCATCATCCTCATATCATCATCATCGTCGTCGTCGTTATCATCATCATCCTCATATCATCATCATCGTCGTCGTTATCATCGTCATCATTATCGTCATCATTATCATCATTATCATCATCATCATCATCATCATATCATCATCATCATTATCATCATCGTCGTCGTTATCATCATCATCGTCGTCGTCGTTATCATCATCATCCTCATATCATCATCGTCGTCGTCGTCGTTATCATCATCATCACCGCCGTCGTGTCGTTTTCCTCTTCGCTGTTTATCGAGCATGGTACCATCACCGCCGCTGGTTTCCATGTCTCCAGATCGCCAGGTCTCAAGGTCGCCAGGTCTCAAGGTCGCCAGGTCTCCAGGTCGCCATGTGTCCAGGTCTCCAGGTCTTCATGTCTCCAGGTCTTCATGTCTCCAGGTCTTTATGTCTCCAGGTCTCCAGGTCTCCAGGTCTCCAGGTCTCCAGGTCGCCAGGTCGCCAGGTCTCCAGGTCTCCATGTCTCCAGGTCTTCATGTCTCCAGGTCTTCATGACTCCATGTCTTCACGTCTCCAGGTCTCCAGGTTTTCATGTCTCCAGGTCTCCAGGTCTCCATGTCTCCATGTCTTCATGTCTCCAGGTCTTCATGTCTCCATGTCTCCAGGTCTCCAGGTCTTCATGTCTCTAGGTCTCCAGGTCTCCAGGTCTTTATGTCTCCAGGTCTCCAAGTCTCCAGTTCTCAAGGTCTCCAGGTCTCCATGTCTCAAGGTCTTCATGTCTCCAGGTCTCCATGTCTCCAGGTCTTCATGTCTCCAGGTCTTTATGTCTCCAGGTCTCCAGGTCTTCATGTCTCCAGGTCTTCATGTCTCCAGGTCGCCAGGTCTCCAGGTCTCCAGGTCTTCATGTTTCCAGGTCTTCATATCTCCAGGGCTTCATGTCTCCAGGTCTTCACGTCTCCATGTCTCCTTGTCTTCATGTCTCCAGGTCTCCAGGTCTTCATGTCTCCAGGTCTTCATGTCTCCAGGTCTTCATGTCTCCAGGTCTCCAGGTCGCCATTTCTCCAGGTCGCCAGGTCTCCAGGTCTCCAGGTCGCCATGTATCCAGGTCGCCAGGTCTTCATGTCTCCAGGTCGCAAGGTGTCCAGGTCTCCATGTCTCCAGATCTCCAGGTTGCCAGGTCTTCATGTCTCCAGGTCTCCAGGTCGCCAGGTCTCCAGGTGTATAGGTCTCCATGTCTCCATATCTCCAGGTCTCCAGGTCTTCATGTCTCCAGGTCTCCAGGTCGCCAGGTCTCCAGGTCGCCAGGTCTTCATGTCTCCAGGTCTCCTCCAAGTCTCCATGTCTCCAGGTCTTCATGTCTACAGGTCTCCAGGTCTCCAGGTCTTCATGTCTCCAGGTCTCCAAGTCTCCATGTCTTAAGGTTTTCAGGTCTTCATGTCTCCAGGTCTCCAGGTCGCCAGGTCTCCAGGTCTTCATGTCTCCAGGTCTCCAAGTCTCCATGTCTCCAGGTCTCCAGGTCTTCATGTCTCCAGATCTCCAGGTCTTCATGTCTCCAGGTCTCCAGGTCGCCAGGTCGCCAGGTCTTCATGTCTCCAGGTCTCCTCCAAGTCTCCATGTCTCCAGGTCTTCATGTCTACAGGTCTCCAGGTCTTCATGTCTCCAGGTCTCCAGGTCTTCATGTCTCCAGGTCTCGAAGTCTCCATGTCTCCAGGTTTCCAGGTCTTCATGTCTCCAGGTCTCCAGGTCGCCATGTCTCCAGGTCTTCATGTTTCCAGGTCGCCAGGTCTCCATGTCTCCAGGTCTTCATGTCTCCAGGTCACCAGGTCTCCAGGTCGCCAGGTCTTCATGTCTCTAGGTCTCCAGGTCTCCATGTCTCCAGGTCTCCAGGTCTTCATGTCTCCAGGTCTCCAAGTCTCCATGTCTTAAGGTTTTCAGGTCTTCATGTCTCCAGGTCTCCAGGTCGCCAGGTCTCCAGGTCTTCATGTCTCCAGGTCTCCAAGTCTCCATGTCTCCAGGTCTCCAGGTCTCCAAGTCGTCAGGTCTCCAGGTCTTCATGTCTCCAGGTCTCCAGGTCGCCAGGTCGCCAGGTCTTCATGTCGCCAGGTCTCCATGTCTCCAGGTCTTCATGTCTCCAGGTCGCCAGGTCTCCAGGTCGCCAGGTCTTCATGTCTCCAGGTCGCCAGGTCTCCATGTCTCCAGGTCTTCATGTCTCCAGGTCGCCAGGTCTCCAGGTCGCCAGGTCTTCATGTCTCCAGGTCTCCAGGTCGCCAGGTCTCCAGGTCGCCAGGTCTTCATGTCTCCAGGTCTCCATGTCTCCATGTCTCCAGGTCTTCATGTCTCCAAGTCGTCAGGTCTCCAGGTCTCCATGTCTCCAGGTCTCCAGGTCTTCATGTCTCCAGGTCTCCAGGTCGCCAGGTCTCCAGGTCTTCATGTCTCCAGGTCTCCAAGTATCCATGTCTCCAGGTCTCCAGGTCTCCAGGTCTTCATGTCTCTAGGTCTCCATGTCGCCAGGTCTCCAGGTCTCCATGTCTCCAAGTCTCCAGGTCTCCATGTCGCCAGGTCTCCAGGTTTCCAGGTCTCCATGTCGCCAGGTCTCCAGGTCTCCAGGTCTCCAGTACGAAAGTATTTATTATATTGTCTTGTTCCGGTGGTTTCTGTGACCATTATTCGCGTGATGAAGCTGCCAAAGTTTTACATAAGCCCATATTAATTGGCTGTTACGGCGTGCTTGGGACAGCAGTAGATCTATTCATTCTTTGTCTCATCAAAAACTCCCGGGACACACGGGACACATAGTTGCATGAATCTCTTTGTCTCATCAAAAACTCCCGGGACCCACGGGACACATAGTTGTATGAATCTCTTTGTCTCATCAGAGTCACGGGACTCATACGGGACATATGGTTGTATGAATCATCAAAAACTCCCGGGACACACGGGACACATAGTTGTATGAATCTCTTTGTCTCATCAAAATCTCCCGGGACTTATACGGGACACATAGTTGTATGAATCTCTGTCTCATCAAAAAGTCACGGGAACTATACGGGACATACGTTTGTATAAATTTCTTTGACTTTTAGTAACTTGTATATCTGTGTGGTTGTGTGTTAGCAAGGTTATGTGCAACTCTTTTGTACTTATACCACGAAATCTATGTATTTCTGTGTGCACTGGCGTGCGTATTGGTGCGAATATATGTATTTGTGTGTACTGTCTTGTGGGTTGGTATGTACTGGCGTGTGGGTTGATGTGTACTGGCGTGTGGGTTGGTATGAATATATAAAACGCATGTATGTCTGCATGAACCAGTCTAAAGAATTCTCAAGTTACTAACAGCTCGTCTCACTTGAAAATCTATTACACGCCTTTGTCCACGAACCCTTGAAAGCCTCATTCAATAACCGACATGGTTGATGTATTGATATTTCTGCTAATGATCTACCCTTAACGTCTGCACTCGATGATCTAGCCATGATGATGTACGTGCGTAGTTACATGCTCTCATTTCTGATTGTTTTTCAGTCTTGTCTGTGCGTCCCCGGATGTGATTGATTGTCTGTACCGTCTGAATATTTGTAGAGTATTGTTTTCAAAGTTGTATTTGAACCAGTGACTTCTTTCTTCCTTCTGACCCATGTCTCAGCGGTTTTAAATTTCATTTCTTTGTATTCATATTTTCTTTGTCCTCGTGTTTCACTTAAAAATCTTCCACACAACTTGACCAGTTCCAGCATTTCCTTCCACGACCCTACATCAGTAATGATCAAGAGTTATTGATCTTGTATCGACCTCCACTTGCCAGCACCTGGCAAGTTCTCAGGTGTGCTACATATTGTCTCCCCTTATCTATCAACCAATGGGTTAGCTACTCTGTTTTTGTTTCAGGACACCTGCCGTTCTCGTGAAGTAACGCTGAAGACGAGAATTAGAAGTACAGTAGAACTCCATTTATCCGAACCCCAATTATCCGAACATCCAATTATCCGAACACTTTTTCGAGAAAAAAAAAAAATCAGGCGCCACCAGTCATGTTAGACTTTATTTTTGAATCTTTTGATGCTGCAAGCTTCAAATGTGTGCGAACAATTTGTAGAGGATGGAATGGGCTAATGGTCAGTCGCTTACGTACAGGAAGTCAGTCAGATCATAAAGTCAGTTAATATCTGGTTTACCAATCTAGTGTACGTATGCGTTCTAGGCAGAACACTGGCTAAACAGACAGTTCAACTTAAAATAATTGTGTCTGCTACTACAGCAGAATAATTTTGGTGTGCAAGTATTTCTCTGTGCGATATGGAATCTTCCAGAAGGCCTAAAGCATATAAAAGGAACCGCAATGTTTTGTCAATTGAAACGAAAACAGAAATTATCAAGAGACTAGGAAAAGGTGAAACTGTGTCTTCACTTGCGAGGATTTCCAATGTTGGGAAAGCTACCGTCTCTGACATCAAAAGTAACAAGGATAAAATTATGAGTTTTGCACCGAAATTGGATAGTGAAAATGGGTCGAAGAAACGTAAACCATGAGACATGCGAAAGATTTGAAATTGGAAGAGGCTTTGTATATATGGTTTGTGCAAAGAAGAAGCAAGGGAAAACTATCTCTGGTTCTCTATTGTGTGAAAAGGCACTTCAGTTCAACAATCAACTTGACTGTCCTCCTGACTTTAAGGCTAGCCAGGGATGGTTAAGAAACTTTAAATCTCGTCATGGCATACGAGAATTGGAGATGCAACTGCCGCTGAAAATTTTAAAGAAACATTCTTGGCTTTTTTGGAAGAAGAAGATTATTCACTCGATGTGTATAATGCCGATGAGACTGGCTTATGCTGGAAATCATTGCCTCAAAAATCACTTGCATCTCAGCGCGAAGCAGCTTCCCCTGTGTTTAAAAAGTGCAAAGAGAGAGTAACAATTTTGGTAGCCGCGAATGCCAGTGGAAGTCATCGTTTACCGGTGCTAATGATCGGTAAAGCCAAAAAACCACGTTGTTTAAAGAATGTGACATGTCTCCCATTGTGCTACAAAGCACAGAAGAGTGCTTGGATGAATAGTGAAATATTTCTTGATTGGTATACAAATCAGTTCATCCCAAATGTGAAGAGGTTGAGAGAACAAGAAAAGAAAACTGGAAAAGTAATTCTTCTACTGGACAATGCACCATCTCATCCAGAGACGGATACATTGAATGCAGTTGATGCAAATTTTAAAGTAATTTTTCTGCCTCCCAATGTAACAGCACTGATTCAACCAATGGATCAGGGTGTTATAGCAAAGCTTAAAACGATGTACAAGAAGGAAGTCATGCGTCGTTTATTGTTGGCTGAAGATGAAGAAAGTGTGGTGGCGTTTTCCAAAAAGCTTAATCTCAAAGACTGACTGCTGATATATGTTAGCTGATGCTTGGACCACCCTGTCACAAGATAATCTCAACAAGGCTTGGAATAGATTGCTTGGGAAAAAAGGAGGAAATGAAACTACTGTAGTGGACACAAATGATGATTGTATAAATGAAGTTGTGGAACTGTTTCAAGCAATGCCCGGATTTTCGGCCTGTGACAAAGATGATGCACACATGTGGCTAGAAGATGATAATGATTCTGGTTTTCAGTTTTTGAATGACGAAGAAATTTTGTCTTTTGTGCAAGAAGAAAACCAAATACATGTAGTGACCGATGATGAAGACTCCTCAGAAGTACATGATGTACTTGTAGATTATGAAGAAAACCCAAAACGTCGACCAAGTCCTGAAGAGGCCTTTATAGCACTAGAAACAGCGATGGCTTGGTACGAGCAAGAAGATGACAGCTGTCCTATACAGCTTCTGCTGTTGAAGAGAATGCGGGTCTTAGCAGCCAAAAGGAGACTATCCAGTTTGGTGCAAAAGAGGATTCCTCATTAATTTAAATAGTGGGTTACATCTGTGCAAGTACATGTATACGTAAGTTGCGCCTGGTTTTGAATCGTTTGTAATGTTATTTTGAAAACATTTCTCTTTCTTAAAAAAAAATAATTAATACAAGTAGTACATGCACTGCTGTGTAATAAAAGATTTTGGTGATACGGTGATCTAATACAGTGTGGGTATTATTATTACAGTACAAGTAAATATGTTTTATAGTGTATTTTCCTTGTGATGGTTAATTATTTTTAGAAATATGTGTACATGTACTCGATACATTATGTAATCCAATTATCCGAACATTTGATTATCCGAACGATGCTCGGTCCCATGGGGTTCGGATAAATGGAGTTCTACTGTACCACTATTAGCGAACACGTGAAAATGTGTGTGTCCTACTATAGCCTACTACTTTATCGAATTTCTAGAAAAAGACTGATGAAGATCTTGACAAGATAGTAACTTCTGTTATTCTTTCCTTCTTTGTTCCTTGAAACGCTCTATGTGTGTATGTGTGTCTGGGCGCGCGCACGTGTTTGTGCCGAAACTCGTTTGTGTCTTTCATCTGTTATTCCACAAAATTTGTTGGCATACCATCGTATTATGTATAATCGCACGTATTCTTCTTCTTCGTTCGTCCTGAAAAGGACGCTGGTTGCGTTGTGTCCGTTTACAGCAAAGCTGCGATATTTGCACCTTTCGGCCGACACATCCGACTTCAGCACGGCTTTTTTTTTTGGGACCGGGTTTGCCTTCCCACTTCGATCCCTACTCTCTCAGCCAGACTGCAGTGGTGCAGCCTGTTTCCAGGACCACCACTTGGAAGTAAAGTAGGGTCTTGGTCAGCTCTGGTTTGCTGACCCTGACGCAAGCATTCAAGCTATGGGTTCCTGACCCTGACGCAAGCAGTCAAGCTATGGGTCGCTGACTGAATTCATCTGTCTAGCTGCGTCGTCGGTCCCATAGAACGTATTCTAATGTGTACTGAACTCAAGTACACAGTTTTTGCGTGTACAAAATATATACACAGGAGTTATATACAAAAATTCACTTAGAGAATACTCCCTTATAAATAATTCATGTATACATAACTCACGTACACATAACTTACGTACACATAACTCACGTACACATAACTTACGTACCCGTAACTCATGTACACACACCTTACGTACATGTAACTCATGTACTTATAACATATTCATAAATGTAACTCATGTACTTATAACTTACGTACATGTAACTCGTGTACACATAACTTGCGTACGCGTAACTCATGTACTTATGCCATATGTATACATGTAACTCATGTACTTATAACATATTCATACATGTAAATCATGTACTTTTGCCATATGCATACATATAACTTATGTACTTACAACATATTCATACATATAACTCATGTACAGTTCACATAACTCACGCACCAATATAACTTACACGCATAGCTCACACTGTGTGTTAAGTACGCAGAACCAAGGTACACATAATTCAGGTGTGAAAAAAAAACTCATTCAGATTTTCCATTTATCCAACACACAAAACTCACATACACAGAACACATGCCCATAGTGCGCACAAAAAACATAGCACTCACTATGAGAACATAGCAACATCACAGCAATTTTTTTTACTGATTTAAGAAATGTCTCACTCACTGACCCATACTTATCGACGTATACACGGTCAGTCAACCCACTCACATCGACTAACACACTCATACACAGACATTCATCAGACAAACAGACTGACATGAACAAAAACGTGCATTTATTTACAGACAGAACAGCATATACACATATCATATACTGGTTTATGTGTGCCTTCTTCGACAGTTTTACTTCCCCCCAAATAGTTCATAACACTGTGCTGGGTAACTGAGACTTTTGTGTGTGAGTTGCACTTGTAAACATTAGATTACATACATGTTTTGTGTTGAGCTTATAAACGTTAGATTACATAGATGTTTTGTGTTGAGCTTATAAACGTTAGATTACATACTTGTTTTGTGTTGACCTTATAAACGTTAGATTACATACATGTTTTGTGTTGAGCTTATAAGCGTTAGATTACATACATGTTTTGTGTTGACCTTATAAACGTTAGATTACATAGATGTTTTGTGTTGAGCTTATAAACGTTAGATTACATACATGTTTTGTGTTGACCTTATAAACGTTAGATTACATACATGTTTTGTGTTGAGCTTATAAACGTTAGATTACATACATGTTTTGTGTTGAGCTTATAAACGTTAGATTACATACATGTTTTGTGTTGAGCTTATAAACGTTAGATTACATACTTGTTTTGTGTTGAGCTTATAAACTTTGGATTACATACATGTTTTGTGTTGAGCTTATAAACGTTAGATTACATACATGTTTTGTGTTGAGCTTATAAACGTTAGATTACATACTTGTTTTGTGTTGAGCTTATAAACTTTGGATTACATACATGTTTTGTGTTGAGCTTATAAACGTTAGATTACATACATGTTTTGTGTTGAGCTTATAAACGTTAGATTACATACGTGTTTTGTGTTGAGCTTATAAACGTTAGATTACATACTTGTTTTGTGTTGAGCTTATACACTTTGGATTACATATGTGTTTTGTGTTGAGCTTTTAAACGTTAGATGACATACACGCTTTGTGTTGAGCTTATAAACTTTAGATTACATACTTTTGTCTTGAGCTTATAAACGTTAAATTACAGACATATTTATTGTTGACCTTATAAAAGTTAGATTACATACATGCTTCTATTGACCTTATAAATGTTAGATTACATACGTGTTTTGTGTTGACTTTAAACGTTAGATTACATACTTGTTTTGCACTACACATACAAACGTTAGATAACTTACTTGTTTTATGTTGACCTTATAAACATTATATTACATACGTGTTTATTGCTGATCTTACAACTATTACAGGAACATTATAGAGCAGTGCTCAGAATGGCAAAGACAGCTTTACATTAATTTCGTTGATTTTGAAAAGGCTTTTGACAGCATACATAGGGACAGTTTATGGAAAATACTGAGGGCTTATGGAATTCCAAGCTGCATAGTGCCAATTATAAAAAGCCTCTATGCCAACTTTACGTGTAGTGTTGGGCAGAGCAACCTAACCTTGAGGTGAAGACAGGAGTACGACAGGGATGCCCCTTGTCTACCACTCTATTTTTAACAGTCATAGACTGGGTGATGCGCCAGACAACAGAGGGCAGTCCAAGAGGAATAAGATGGACAACATTTTCTACATTGGAAGATCTGGAATATGCAGATGACATTGCACTACTAGCACATTCACATCAACACATCCAGGAAAAAACGGATAGACTTAACAAGTTTAGCCAGCAGGTGGGCTTGAACATCAATTTAAAGAAGTCTGAGGTCATGACGCTCAATGTGAGCAACCCTGAGCCCATATCAGTAAGGAATAAGCAATTGGTACAGACAGATACCTTCACATACCTAGGAAGCATAGTAACACCAGACGGCGGGGCAGGCAAAGACATCAACATCAGAATGAATAAGGCAAGAACAGCCTTCTTTAGCCTAAACAACATCTGGAAGTCCTCCAAATACAGCACAAGCACAAAATTAAGATTATATCAGAGCTGTGTGCTTTCTGTGCTTCTCTATGGTGCGGAATGCTGGAGAGTTACAGAGAAGGAAATGTCGAAATTGTCCTCTTTTCACACAACATGCCTAAGAAAAATTCACCGAATCTTTTGGCCGAATACCATCACTAACCAAGATCTGCTTACTCGTAGCAAGCAAGAGGACATGCACACCATCATAGCTGGCAGACGCTGGAACTGGGTTGGTCATGTCCTCAGAAGAGACCCCGATGCCATCACAAGAACAGCTATGCTTTGGACCCCTGAAGGAAAACGAAAGAGAGGCCGACCAAAAACAACCTGGCGGAGGACTGTGGAGGCTGAGATGCAAAGAATGAACCAGAGTTGGGGCACTGTACGAAGGATGGCCACCGACCGAGCAAAGTGGAATCAATTTGTTGTTGCCCTACAAGACGCCACTAGGCGTGATGGCCACTGACTGCTTTGACGGTCGGCGGCTAAGGATCAAAGAAGAAGAAGTTATAACTATTAGATTACATACCTGTTTTGTGTTGACCTTATAAACATTAGATGACATAGTTGTTTTGTGTTGAGCTTTTAAACGTTAGATGACATACACGCTTTGTGTTGACTTTATAAACATTTGATTACATACATGTTTTGTGTTGAGCTTATAATATAAACATTAGATTATATACATGTTTTGTATTGACCTTATAAACGTTAGATTACATACATGTTTTGCGTTGAGCTCATAACGTTAGATTACATACATTTTTATTTTGGACCTATAAACGTTAGATTACATACAAGTTTTGTGTTGAGCTTACGATAATATAATCGTATAATATTTTTTTTTTTTTTTTTTTTTTTTTTTCCTTAACCAGCGGCACTTGGGCTTTCAGCCCTTCGGCCCAATGACATGTCATTGCGAGGCTGGGGAACCTGAGGACTTTCCTTCCAACCCGGTCAGGAGCTTCGCTCCTTCCCATCCACAGAGGGTTTATCACAGGAGCCGTTCAGGCTATTCAGTCAAATTTCCGGCCGTAAACATTTCTTCAAACGCCGACGCCCGGGTTTGAACCATGAACACCTGGTCGCCAGTACAACGCCGAAGCCATTACACCAGCGCGGCTCCCCTAATCGTATAATATAAACATGAGATTATATACATGTTTTATGTTGACCTTATAAACATTAGATTACATACATGTTTTGTGTTGACCTTATAAACATTAGATTACATACGTGTTTTGTGTTGACCTTATAAACATTAGATTACATACGTGTTTTGTGTTGACCTTATAAACATTAGATTACATACGTGTTTTGTGTTGACCTTATAAACATTAGATTACATACGTGTTTTGTGTTGACCTTATAACTATTAGACTACATACTTGTTTTGTGTTGACCTTATAAACGTTAGATTACATGCATGTTTTGTGTTGAGCTTATAATATAAACATGAGATTATATACATATTTTGTGTTGACCTTATAACTATTAGACTACATACTTGTTTTGTGTTGACCTTATAAACATTTGATTACATACATGTTTTGTGTTGAGCTTATAATATAAACATGAGATTATATTCATATTTTGTGTTGACCTTATAAACGTTAGATTACATACATGTTTTGCGTTGAGCTCATAAACGTTATATTACATACATTTTTATTTTGGACCTATAACCGTTAGATTACATACATGTTTTTATGTTGAGCTTTTAAACATTAGATTACATACATGTTTTGTGTTGAGCTTATAAACATTAGATTACATAGATGTTTTGTGTTGAGCTTATAAACATTAGATTACATACACGTTTTGTGTTGACCTTATAAACATTAGATTACAAACGTGTTTTGTGTTGACCTTATAAACGTTAGATTACATACATGTTTTGTGTTGACCTTATAAAGGTTAGATTACATAGTTGTTGTGTGTTGAGCTTATAAACATTAAATTACATACGTATTTTGTGTTGACCTTATAAACATTAGATTACATAAATGTTTTGTGTTGACCTTATAAACATTAGATTACATAGTTGTTTTGTGTTGAGCTTATAAACATTGGATTACATACATGTTTTGTGTTGACCTTATAAACATTAGATTACATACATGTTTTGTGTTGACCTTATAAACATTAGATTACATAGTTGTTTTGTGTTGAGCTTATAAATATTAGATTACATACATGTTTTGTGTTGACCTTATAAACGTTAGATTACATACATGTTTTGTGTTGACCTTATAAAGGTTAGATTACATAAATGTTTTGTGTTGAGCTTATAAACATTAGATTACATATTTTTTGTTCTTAAAGGATGTTTTTTCAATTCTTAAAAAAAAAATATGCAGAATATAATTTATAATATATTACATCAAAATGACGTGTTGGGGGTGGGGAGAAAGCATCAAAGGGTGAGCCCCCATATAGAGGCTTCCAACCCAAAGAACTCTCTGTTAAAAAATCCATTTACGCCCTTGGCTCACCGTGATGTTTGTTATTTGTGATGTTTGTTAGTTGTGATGTTTGTTATTTGTGATGTTTGTTAGTTGTGATGTTTGTTATTTGTGATGTTTGTTAGTTGTGATGTTTGTTAGTTGTGATGTTTGTTAGTTGTGATGTTTGTTATTTGTGATGTTTGTTAGTTGTGATGTTTGTTATTTGTGATGTTTGTTAGTTGTGATGTTTGTTATTTGTGATGTTTGTTAGTTGTGATGTTTGTTATTTGTGGTGTTTTAAATGCTAGGTGTTTATATGAGCATAGTTTTCTCAGCTTGTTGTCCTCTATTTTTGTCTGTTGTCACATCGTATTCTTCTATCTTTGGAATTATCTTCCACATTATCTAACAAACACAACCTCATATCTTCCACATTATCTAACAAACACAACCTCATATCTTCCACATTATCTAACAAACACAACCTCATATCTTCCACATTATCTAACAAACACAACCTCATATCTTCCACATTATCTAACAAACACAACCTCATATCTTCCACATTATCTAACAAACACAACCTCATATCTTCCACATTATCTAACAAACACAACCTCATATCTTCCACAAACACAACCTCATATCTTCCACATTATCTAACAAACACAACCTCATATCTTCCACATTATCTAACAAACACAACCTCATATCTTCCACATTATCTAACAAACACAACCTCATATCTTCCACATTATCTAACAAACACAACCTCATATCTTCCACATTATCTAACAAACACAACCTCATATCTTCCACATTATCTAACAAACACAACCTCAAACATTATCTAACAAAAGCACAACCTCATATCTCATTATCTAAACAAACACAACCTCATTCTTCCACATTATCTAACAAACACAACCTCATTATCTAACAAACACAACCTCATATTTCCACATTATCTATCATAACAATCTAACAAACACAACCTCATCTTCCACATATCTAACAACCTCATATCTTCCACATTATCTAACAAACACAACCTCATATCTTCCACATTATCTAACAAACACAACCTCATATCTTCCACATTATCTAACAAACACAACCTCATATCTTCCACATTATCTAACAAACACAAACACAACCTCATATCTTCCACATTATCTAACAAACACAACCTCATATCTTCCACATTATCTAACAAACACAACCTCATATCTTCCACATTATCTAACAAACACAACCTCATATCTTCCACATTATCTAACAAACACAACCTCATATCTTCCACATTATCTAACAAACACAACCTCATATCTTCCACATTATCTAACAAACACAACCTCATATCTTCCACATTATCTAACAAACACAACCTCATATCTTCCACATTATCTAACAAACACAACCTCATATCTTCCACATTATCTAACAAACACAACCTCATATCTTCCACATTATCTAACAAACACAACCTCATATCTTCCACATTATCTAACAAACACAACCTCATATCTTCCACATTATCTAACAAACACAACCTCATATCTTCCACATTATCTAACAAACACAACCTCATATCTTCCACATTATCTAACAAACACAACCTCATATCTTCCACATTATCTAACAAACACAACCTCATATCTTCCACCTTATCTAACAAAACAAACCTCATATCTTCCATTATTTAACAAACACCTCATATTTCCATTATAATAAAACACAACCTCATATCTTCCACATTATCTAACAAACACAAACCTCATATCTTCCACATTATTCCACATTAACACTTCCACACTAACAAACACAACCTTCATATCTTCACATATCTAACAAACACATTATCCTTGTCATATGTTGTCTCATATCTTCCACATTATCTAACAAACACAACCTCAACCAACAAACACAAACCTCAGCTTCCCTAACAAACACACATTATCTAACAAACACAACCTCATATCTTCCACATTATCTAACAAACAACCTCAATCCCTATTCATACAATCATAGAGTTTTTGAATACTTTACGAGTTCTGATTACATTCCCCCCCCCCCCCCCCCCCCCCACCCCTTTATGATGTTTCTACTTTTCAACATATTTTATTTCCTGTTTATAATTAGATACTGTGAATGTGAGTATGCTATTATTTTACCTTTACAACCTTGAATTCCTTTAGATTGATATGTAAAATGCATGTGAGAATAAATGAAATCAGTATAAAAGAGGAGAGACAGGAAGGGCAGAATGTCAGACGGGCCTGCATGCCCAGTTCTCAACCCTTTGAAAATAAAGTTCGTTCGTTCGTTCGTTCTTGCTCGCTCTTGTCACAACTTGCTCCAAGAAGTGAAACGTTCATTTCTACAGTCAATAACACGCTTTCTTTGAGAACTGGCTTTGATCTTGGCATCCTTATTACCTCCTTTAGCTGTTCACATGAGGATTAAAATTGGTGTTTAAAACAACACAAATAGCTTAATGTAATGACAGACAGAAATACACACATATAATGTGACAGACAGACATACACATATATATTGTGACAGACAAACACATATATATTGTGACAGACAGACATAGACATATATATTGTGACAGACAGACATACACATACATATATTGTGACAGACAGACAGACATACACATATATATTGTGACAGACAGACAAACACATATATATTGTGACAGACAGACATACACATATATTGTTACAGACAGACATGCACATTTATATAATGTGACAGACAGACATAAACATTGTGACAAACAGACATACTATATATATATATATATATATTGTGACAGACAGACTTACTCATTTATATTGTGACAGTCAAACATATTTTAAGCCCAACACAAAATTCAGAAAGCAGTAATATTGTATTGGCTAAGAAAACATGGGGAACAACAAAAAACAAGAAATTACAGACTGTCATAAATGGGTTCTCGCATAGAATAGAAACATTGAAATGGTATGACAAGATCACCAATGTGGAGCTGATGACAAGATCACCAATGTAGAACTGATGACAAGATCACCCATGTGGAGCTGATGACAAGATCACAAATGTGGAACGTGACAAGATCACCAATGTGGAACGTGATAAGGTCACCAATGTGGAGCTGATGACAAGATCACCAATGTGGAGCTGATGACAAGATCACCAATGTGGAGCTGATGACAAGATCACCAATGTGGAACTGATGACAAGATCACCAATGTGGAGCTGATGACAAGATCACCAATGTGGAGCTGATGACAAGATCACCAATGTGGAGCTGATGACAAGATCACAAATGTGGAACTGATGACAAGAACTAGACGAGTGCAAGAAGAAGAGATGAGAAGAGAACGCTGGGAGTTGGATATTGCATACACTGAGGAAATCTAATGATAGTGTTACAAGGTAGTCCTTGTTCTGACATCCACAGTGTATGAAAGAATGATTAATAAAAAAAAAACACATCACACGTAAACTAGTGATAGACATGAGCAGAATAAAACAGACACGGAAAAACTTGACTGGATGGCACAGGACAATAATGTTTGGCTTGTATTTGTTGAAGGCCTATACTCCTGTGGGAGCTATATGGTGATGAGGAGAAAGATAAAGAGACAAATATACACACACGCATACACAGAAATAGACACACTCTCAAAGTAAGAAATCTATGGCACTTGACAATCAGACATCCCGCCATAAAATGTGTACTGGCTCCTAATTGAAAATGTCTCCCTGAAATTTGTTTCATTATTCAACATTGTCTATTTTGCATTTCCGTTCTGTCCATCTCAGTCTGAAATGTTTGACGTTCAGAGAGGAATATTTCCGTGATCCAATACAAAAAAAAATTTCTGGATGATAGATTGGTGAGTTCGTTCTGGTGTTTCTTGTAGCCTTGCCAAAGGCAGATTTTGTACCCGGGAAAAAAAACAAATTATTGATCACGATGCGTCAAATCACAGTAATGAGTTAATCCGACCATTTTGCCATGATAAGTATGAAGAGTTCTGTGCAATTTCTGGCGCGATTTATCAGCAGTCTAATGAGAAATCTTGCAGACAGCTCCACACACTGGAGACACTTGATTATTTCCTTTTCCTGTTTCGGTGTTTGTTGTTTTTTCCAGTAGGGTCATTTATAGTGGATATTTTCTTGTAAAACTTCACCGGTTTTTGTTCCGTATGAAATTTTCCGCAATGATTCACATGCTAACTGTCATGTCAGGTTGACCGAAGCTACTTCTGTTTTCTTCTTCTTCAAGTTCTGTGCCTGCTGGGGTAGATGATCATGTCTCTTCGTAACTGCTTGTGCTCAGTACAGTTTATGAATTATTTATTGGCTTCCTCCCATGTCATGGTGACAAACTGTAGCTTCTCTCTTTGTAGTCTTCTATCTCTCTCTCTTTTTCTTTCAGCCTTCAAAAAAAAGAGGATGCATGCGAAGCAAGCTGAGATGAAAATGTTAAAGAGTTGACGTGAAAGGATGATCAGACGACTTGCTTGCAGGTCTCTAGAGAGGCTGTGTAACATTCGAGTAGGGCACGCTGCTGAGGTCACCTGACTTGGGTGGTTCATTCATTCATAAACGTTCAACATTCGAGTATGGCACGCTGAGGTCACCTGACTTGGGTGGTTCATTCATTCATAAACGTTCATCATTCGAGTATGGTACGCTGCTGAGGTCACCTGACTTGGGTAGTTCATTCATTCATAAACGTTCAACATTCGAGTATGGCACGCTGAGGTCACCTGACTTGGGTGGTTCATTCATTCATAAACGTTCAACATTCGAGTATGGCACGCTGAGGTCACCTCACTTGGGTAGTTCATTCATTCATAAACGTTCAACATTCGAGTAGGGGACGCTGATGAGGTCACCTGACTTGGGTGGTTCATTCATTCATATACGTTCAACATTCGAGTATGGCACGCTGAGGTCACCTGACTTGGGTGGTTCATTCATTCATAAACGTTCATCATTCGAGTATGGCACGCTGCTGAGGTCACCTGACTTGGGTGGTTCATTCATTCATAAACGTTCATCATTCGAGTATGGTACGCTGCTGAGGTCACCTGACTTGGGTTGTTCATTCATTCATATACGTTCAACATTCGAGTATGGCACGCTGAGGTCACCTGACTTGGGTCGTTCATTCATTCATAAACGTTCATCATTCGAGTATGGCACGCTGCTGAGGTCACCTGACTTGGGTGGTTCATTCATTCATATACGTTCAACATTCGAGTATGGCACGCTGAGGTCACCTGACTTGGGTAGTTCATTCATTCATAAACGTTCATCATTCGAGTATGGCACGCTGAGGTCACCTGACTTGGGTAGTTCATTCATTCATAAACGTTCAACATTCGAGTAGGGCACGCTGAGGTCACCTGACTTGGGTAGTTCATTCATTCATAAACGTTCAACATTCGAGTAGGGCACGCTGAGGTCACCTGACTTGGGTAGTTCATTTATTCATAAATGTTCATCATTCGAAAATGGCACGCTGATGTCACCTGACTTGGGTAGTTCATTCATTCATATTCGTTCAACATTCGAATATGGCACGCTGAGGTCACCTGACTTGGGTGGTTCATTCATTCATAAACGTTCATCATTCGAGTATGGCACGCTGAGGTCACCTGACTGGGGTGGTTCATTCATTCATAAACGTTGAACATTCGAGTATGGCACGCTGAGGTCACCTGACTTGGGTGGTTCATTCATTCATAAACGTTCATCATTCGAGTAGGGCACGCTGCTGAGGTCACCTGACTTGGGTGGTTCATTCATTCATAAACGTTCAACATTCGAGTATGGCACGCTGAGGTCACCTGACTTGGGTGGTTCATTCATTCATAAACGTTCATCATTCGAGTAGGGCACGCTGAGGTCACCTGACTTGGGTGGTTCATTCATTCATAAACGTTCAACATTCGAGTAGGGCACGCTGAGGTCACCTGACTTGGGCGGTTCATTCATTCATAAACGTTCATCATTCGAGTAGGGCACGCTGAGGTCACCTGACTTGGGTGGTTCATTCATTCATAAACGTTCATCATTCGAGTAGGGCACGCTGAGGTCACCTGACTTGGGTGGTTCATTCATTCATAAACGTTCATCATTCGAGTAGGGCACCTGACTTGGGTGGTTCATTCATTCATAAACGTTCATCATTCGAGTAGGGCACGCTGAATTGGGAATATGGTGTTAGTCCCATATTTTCTTGACCATCGGCACACTAGGGGTGATGTGGTCAGCATCACGCCGGCTGCCTTAACCTTCCCAGAAGTACTCTGGTACCCAATGTTTGAGGCTGGGTCGACCCCGGAGCCGTCTGCAGTCTAAAAAAAATCTCACCTCATCTGGGGATTGAACCATGGACCACTGATCTAGGAAGCCAGAGCACTAACACTGCGCTACCGCGGCTCCATAGTTGACACAATATATTGCAGATTTCCCTTCTCATAACGTGTCCGACAAATATGGATTGCACATAGATGAATGTTTCCTAAAATGGCACACTAAAGTTGTAAATATATCTAATTTGGGGTGTAAGTAGTGTTCTTTGTGAGAGCAGTTCAGCATATACAAGGTATATCACATTTTGTGTTCTTTTTCAATTATTTGTAAATTTGTGACAGTAGAGTGTATTTCATTTTCTGGATTACACATGGAAAGTAGTTAGAGTATAAACTTGATGTGTGATTTATTTCCAAAATGGATGTAGTTTACAATGATTTCTATCTTGGATAACACAACTGATGGATTAGCTGTCTTCAATTGGTAAGTCTGATATGTTTGTTTTGTTTTTTTGTTTAGTAAAATATTTTTCTGCCTCGTCTCTAACTACTTTATATTCATAAAAAAATTTTAAATTTATAAACTGAACATATTCAGAATCCTCATTTATTTTCCTTTTTTAAATATATAACATGACTATATTAGTTAAAAACTTTGAAATAACTGTCACTTACATGGTAACACTATATGAAAAACCTGAGTCGCAAAATATTCCTTGCGTAAAACGTGGGAAAACCCCTACGTCCTCAAAGAGTTAATGTTTGTTGTAGTCTTCCTTTGATTACTGGCTTCTTTCAGAACATTTCATCACTTGTTTTAGATGTCCTTGATATTATGAACAATCTCTAAAGCTTCCAGGGATTTTATTGTTTCTTTACCGAGTGTCCATGACTCGCTTTTGTATGACAGGACTGGCTCTACATGAACGTGAAAGAACTCTCTGTCGTACTTCTATTTTGTTACATAAAATACTTTATTATATAATAGACGCTACTTTTCACATCTGAGATGTCACTTACATCCGATGTTATTGATGTGCCTAGGAATTTGAAGTTACTGACTTATTTTAAAACTGTTCCACTTACTGTGAAGAGGCATTCTGGGAGAGTCAGGTTTTTGTTCTCCGAGATGAATATTACCTCTGTCTTTATTTTTGTTACTTAGTTTTAATCCGTTGTTTTTATACTTTGTCATGTCTGTAGTTAAATATTAGAATTATTTGAAATCAAGAAAATAAAATATCGCAGAACAGAAATAAAGAGGACAGAGGGAGTGAGAGAAGAAGATATAAAATTATAGTTACTTTTATCACTTGACTTTCTTAGTGAAGATTTACGATAACAGACATTTATGTCTCTGCCTCTTCCTTCTGTCTATTTGTCAAGAATATCATTTCCTTGCTCATTCCCACCATTTATGATATATATATATATATACTGAAGCACATTAAAAACGTACCACTATTATATATACTGATGCCGAGAAGCTGGCAAAAAAAAGTGTGGGAATGGATTTTCCCCGTGTTTGCCATGAGGTAGAGAGCGAATGGCTGCTGGAATGGAAAGTGCAAGATTCAACCCATGGGTGTGTGTACAGACTACATGAAAACGATGAAAGTTACACATGCAACACGATTCTCAACAGCTATGACCCTGAAAATGTGTACGCGTTGTGGCAGTATACTCGGTATAAAAAGGCCGTTGAGACAAAACACCCAGTACATGTGCTTGAAATGCCACGACTATCTGAAAACGACCGCCAACGAGCCATTGGTATGTTGGAGACCGGAATGAGATCGCGGGCCATTGCCAGAAGGATGAATTGCCACCACAGCACTATTGTACGTCTCAATGAACGTTACGGAACCACTGGCAGTGCCCGGGATAGACTTCGGAGTGGCCAACCACGAGTTACTACCCCTGCGCAAGATCGTCATATTGTGCTGAGTCACCTAAGGAATTGACTCTCCCGGCAAGTCAAACAGCAAGAGCAATAGTGGGTAGACATGGGCAAGTCTCTCGAATGACAGTCATACGACGACTCAGAGATACAGGTCTTACTGCAAGACGACCTTATGTTGGGCCAAACTTGACTCACAGACATCGTTAGCAGCGCCTGCGATGGGCAGAGCAACATATCGGATGGACTAGACTGCAGTGGAATGCTGTCCTATTCACAGAAGAGAACAGATTCAACATATCCTTTGCAGATGGACGTATGCGGATTTAGCGACGGTGTGAAGAGCGCTTTGCAGATTGCTGTGTCAACCGATTTCGAGGTGGCAGTATTCACATTTCGGGAGGATTCAGTTTTCACCATCGCTTGCCTCTTCACGTCTTCCGTGGAAATGTTAATGCTGTGACATATCGAGATGAGGTTCTGGATGCACTGGTTGCTCCTGCGTTCACAATTTATCCAGACTTGCAGCTTCTCCAGCAGGATAACGCACGTGCATTTTTTTGTTTTTTTTGGTTTTCTCCCTTGCCTGCACAGAATGCAATGAATTTCATAACAATCAAATGTACAAATTAATGACCAGCATGGATTCATAGGAAAATGAATAAAGATTCCAAATATGTAAACTTGTACACACTTATATTTACATTTCACACTCTGTTCTTGGATTATACAGGTGGTGCGTTTTTAATGTGCTTCAGTATATATATATATATATATATATATATATATATACATATATATACATATATATATATATATATATATATATATATATATATATATATATATATATATATATATATATATATATATATATATATATAATCTTCCTTCTGCTTTGATCCTTAGCCACCGACTGTCAATGCAGTCAGTGGCCATCACGCCTGGTGGCATCTTGTATTGCAGCAACAAACTACTTCCACTTTGTTCTGTTGGCGGCCATCTTTCGTACTGTGCCCCAGCTCTGGTTCATTCTTTGCATCTCGGCCTCCACAGTTCTCCGCCGTTGTTTTTGGTCGGCCTCTCTTTCGCTTTCCTTTGGGGGTCCATAGACAAGCTGTTCTTGTGATAGCATCGTGGTCTCTTCTTATATATATATGTTCATGTCTATCACTAGATTACGTGTGATGTGTTTTTTTGTATTAATCATTCTTTCATACACTGTGGATGTCAGAACATGGACTACCTTGTAACACTATCATTAGATTTCCTCAGTGTATGCAATATCCAACTCCCAGCGTTCTCTTCTCATCTCTTCTTCTTGCACTTGTCTAGTTCTTGTCATCAGCCCCACATGGGTGATCTTGTCATCAGTTCTACATTGGTGATCTTGTCATCAGTTGTACATTAGTGATCTTGTCGTCAGTTCTACATTGGTGATCTTGTCGTCAGCTCCACATTGGTGATCTTGTCATCAGTTCTACATTGGTGATCTTCTCATCAGCTCCACATTGGTGATCTTGTCATCAGCCCCACATTGGTGATCTTGTCATCAGTTCTACATTGGTGATCTTCTCATCAGCTCCACATTGGTGATCTTATCATCAGCTCCACATTGGTGATCTTGTCGTCAGTTCTACATTGGTGATATTGTCATCAGCTCCACATTGGTGATCTTGTCATCAGCTCCACATTGGTGATCTTATCATCAGCTCCACATTGGTGATCTTGTCGTCAGTTCTACATTGGTGATATTGTCATCAGATCCACATTGGTGATCTTGTCATCAGCTCCACATTGGTAATCTTGTCGTCAGTTCTACATTGGTGATCTTGTCATCAGCTCCACATTGGTGATCTTTTCATCAGCTCCACATGGGTGATCTTGTCATCAGCTCCACATGGGTGATCTTGTCGTCAGTTCTACATTGGTGATCTTGTCATCAGCTCCACATTGGTGATCTTGTCATCAGCTCCACATTGGTGATCTTGTCGTCAGTTCTACATTGGTGATCTTGTCATCAGCTCCACATTGGTGATCTTGTCATCAGTTCTACATTAGTGATCTTGTCATCAGCTCAACATGGGTGATCTTGTCGTCAGTTCTACATTGGTGATCTTGTCATCAGCTCCACATTGGTGATCTTGTCGTCAGTTGTATATTGGTGATCTTGTCATCAGCTCCACATTGGTCATCTTGTCGTCAGTTCTACTTTGGTGATCTTGTCATCAGCTCCACATTGGTGATCTTATCATCAGCTCCACATTGGTGATCTTGTCATCAGTTCCACATTGGTGATCTTGTCATCAGTTCCACATGGTGATCTTGTCATCAGTTCCACATTGGTGATCTTGTCATCAGTTCCACATTGGTGATCTTGTCATCAGTTCCACATTGGTGATCTTGTCATCAGTTCCACATTGGTGATCTTGTCATCAGTTCCACATTGGTGATCTTGCCATCAGTTCCACATTGGTGATCTTGTCATCAGTTCCACATTGGTGATCTTGTCATCAGTTCTACATTGGTGATCTTGTCATCAGTTCCACATTGGTGATCTTGTCATCAGTTACACACTGGTGATCTTGTCATCAGTTCCACATTGGTGATCTTGTCATCAGTTCCACATTGGTGATCTTGTCATCAGTTCCACATTGGTGATCTTGTCATCAGCTCCACATTGGTGATCTTGTCATCAGTTCCACATTGGTGATCTTGTCATCAGCTCCACATTGGTGATCTTGTCATCAGTTCCACATTGGTGATCTTGTCATCAGTTCCACATTGGTGATCTTGTCATCAGTTCCACATTGGTGATCTTGTCATCAGTTCCACATTGGTGATCTTGTCATCAGCTCCACATTGGTGATCTTGTCATCAGTTCCACATTGGTGATCTTGTCATCAGTTCCACATTGGTGATCTTGTCATCAGTTCCACATTGGTGATCTTGTCATCAGTTCCACATTGGTGATCTTGTCATCAGTCCACATTGGTGATCTTGTCATCAGTTCCACATTGGTGATCTTGTCATCAGTTCCACATTGGTGATCTTGTCATCAGTTCCACATTGGTGATCTTGTCATCAGTTCCACATTGGTGATCTTGTCATCAGCTCCACATTGGTGATCTTGTCATCAGCTCCACATTGGTGATCTTGTCATCAGTTCCACATTGGTGATCTTGTCATCAGTTCCACATTGGTGATCTTGTCATCAGTTCCACATTGGTGATCTTGTCATCAGTTCCACATTGGTGATCTTGTCATCAGTTCCACATTGGTGATCTTGTCATCAGTTCCACATTGGTGATCTTGTCATCAGTTCCACATTGGTGATCTTGTCATCAGCTCCACATTGGTGATCTTGTCATCAGTTCCACATTGGTGATCTTGTCATCAGTTCCACATTGGTGATCTTGTCATCAGTTCCACATTGGTGATCTTGTCATCAGCTCCACATTGGTGATCTTGTCATCAGCTCCACATTGGTGATCTTGCCATCAGTTCCACATTGGTGATCTTGTCATGAGTTCCAAATTGGTTTCTTGTCATGAGTTCCCCATTGGTGATCTTGTCATCATTTCACATTGGTGATCTTGTCATCATTCCACATTGGTGATCTACTCATCAGCTCCACATTTGTGATCTTGTCATCAGTTCCATATTGGTGATCTTGTCATCAGTTCTACATTGGTGATCTTGTCATCAGCTCCACATTGGTGATCTTGTCATCAGCTCCACATTGGTGATCTTGTCGTCAGTTCTACATTGGTGATCTTGTCATCAGCTCCACATTGGTGATCTTGTCATCAGCTCCACATTGGTGATCTTGTCATCAGCTCCACATTGGTGATCTTGTCATCAGCTCCACATTGGTGATCTTGTCATCAGTTCTACATTGGTGATCTTGTCATCAGCTCCACATTGGTGATCTTGTCATCAGTTCTACATTAGTGATCTTGTCATCAGCTCAACATGGGTGATCTTGTCGTCAGTTCTACATTGGTGATCTTGTCATCAGCTCCACATTGGTGATCTTGTCATCAGCTCCACATTGGTGATCTTGTCGTCAGTTGTACATTGGTGATCTTGTCATCAGCTCCACATTGGTCATCTTGTCGTCAGTTCTACATTGGTGATCTTGTCATCAGCTCCACATTGGTGATCTTGTCATCAGCTCCACATGGGTGATCTTGTCGTCAGTTCTACATTGGTGATCTTGTCATCAGCTCCACATTGGTTATCTTGTCGTCAGTTCTACATTGGTGATCTTGTCATCAGGTCCACATTGGGGATCTTGTCATCAGCTCCACATTGGTGATCTTGTCGTCAGTTCTACATTGGTGATCCTGTCATCAGCTCCACATTGGTGATCTAGTCGTCAGTTCTACATTGGTGATCTTGTCATCAGCTCTACATTGGTGATCTTGTCATCAGCTCCACATGGGTGATCTTGTCATCAGCTCCACATTGGTGATCTTGTCGTCAGTTCTACATTGGTGATCCTGTCATCAGCTCCACATTGGTGATCTTGTCGTCAGTTCTACATTGGTGATCTTGTCATCAGCTCCACATTGGTGATCTTGTCATCAGCTCCACATGGGTGATCTTGTCATCAGCTCCACATTGGTGATCTTGTCATCAGCTCCACATGGGTGATCTTGTCGTCAGTTCTACATTGGTGATCTTGTCATCAGCTCCACATTGGTGATCTTGTCGTCAGTTCTACATTGGTGATCTTGTCATCAGCTCCACATTGGTGATCTTGTCATCAGCTCCACATGGGTGATCTTGTCATCAGCTCCACATTGGTGATCTTGTTATTAGCTCTACATGGGTGATCTTGTCGTCAGTTCTACATTGGTGATCTTGTCGTCAGCTCCACATTGATGACCTTGTCATCAGTTCCACATTGGTGACCTTGTCAACAGTTCCACAATGATGACCTTGTCATCAGTTCCAAACTGATGACCTTGTCATCAGCTCCATAATGGTGATCTTGTCATACCATTTCAATGTTTCTATTCTATGCGAGAACCCATTTATGACAGTCTGTAATTTCTTGTTTTTTGTTGTTCCCCATGTTTTCTTAGCCAATACAATATTACTGCTTTCTGAATTTTGTGTTGGACTTAAAATATGTTTGATTGTCACAATATAAATGAGTAAGTCTGTCTGTCACAATATATATGAGTTCGTCTGTCTGTCACAATATATTTGAGTACGTCTGTTTGTCACAATATATATATGTGTATGTCTGTCTGTCACAATATATATATATGTGTATGTCTGTTTGTCACAATGTTTATGTCTGTCTGTCACATTATATAAATGTGCATGTCTGTCTGTCACAATATATATGTGTTTGTCTGTCTGTCACAATATAAATGAGTACGTCTGTCTGTCACAATATATATGAGTACGTCTGTCTGTCACAATATATATGTGTATGTCTGTAGTTCACAATATATATGTGTATGTCTGTCTGTAACAATATATATGAGTTCGTCTGTCTGTCACAATATATATGTGTATGTCTGTCTGTAACAATATATATGAGTTCGTCTGTCTGTCACAATATATATGTGTATGTCTGTCTGTAACAATATATATGAGTTCGTCTGTCTGTCACAATATATATGTGTATGTCTGCCTGTTACCAAAAAAAACATATATATATATATTGGTTGTTGACCAATTAAATTAATGCTGACTTTCCCTTGGTCTCGTGTGAGCTCATTACTAACCAATACGATTTAAATAATGTAATAGAAAAGTGATGTACAAAGATCGAATAAACTCCATGAAATATCATTGCGTGAAAGTGATTCTTCTTCTTCCTTGACATCATCATCATCGTCCACATCGTGATCATCATCCGCATCAACATCAGCAGCATCTATGATCCTCATCATCATCCTCGTTAGCAGTGTCATCATCATCTAAATATCTACTGTCAGCTTGTGTTGTTGTAGGATGTCTGGGATGTTGTCTATCTGTCTGCCTCGTGGTCTTTCTCGTGCTCCGAAACCAGATCTTCTAATATTGTATGCGCCTAGTGATAATTTATCCAACTCCATTCTCATGAGATGACCAAACCACTTTATTTCTTTTCTTTCTATTTACTTGATGCAGGATATAGCTCCTACAATGTTTCTCATTCTGTCTCTCCTGAGAACATTAATGCTTTTTCTTAAATATCTCATTTTCCTCTCCTGTGCTTTTGTCAGGGACCATGTTTGACACTGATAGCAAAGAGTTGGTAAGAATATGCTATGCATGCGCTGTCGTTTAGTTTCGAATCTCATATTCTGATGTACGAGTAGTAGTGACAGTTGGTAATTCACTGTACTCGCTTATTCCAATTTGTTGTAATTTCTCGTTCAAGTCTTCCATTTTCAGTAAAATTGCTTCCTGTGTATTTGACCTCCGAAACCTGTTTACACCTAATGTTGTTGACACCTAATGTTGTTGACACCTAATGTTGTTGACACCTAATGTTGTTGACACATAATGTTGTTGACATGCATGTTAAGTCGGCTTTGCAATCTTCTGACTTCATTACACATCCGTCTTTAATATGCTGACCTTCATGTTGTATCTTTCACAGGCTAATTAAGTTCATTTTTATACTTTTTCAATTTGCTTTCATCTTCATACATTAGATTTTGGTGGTCGGGAGAAAGTAATTCATTCAGTGTGTTGTATTCTTCACTTTCTGGGTTTACTTAGTCATCTGGGTTTACTTCTAGGATTGCTTGTGATATTAGTTTGTCCATGTAAATGTTGAACTGTAGTAGTGGTAGCACACAGCCTTATCAAACTCTTGTGAGTATATCGAACCACCCAAGCCAGGTGACCTCAGCGTGCCCTACTCGAATGTTGAACGTTTATGAATGAATTAACTACCCAAGTCAGGTGACCTCAGCGTGCCATACTCGAATGATGAACGTTTATGAATGAATGAAAAACCCAATTCAGGTGACTTCAGCGTGCCATACTCGAATGATGAACGTTTATGAATGAATGAACTACCCAAGTCAGGTGACCTCAGCTGTCCATACTTGAATGATGAACGTTTATGAATGAATGAACTACCCACGTCAGGTGACCTCAGCGTGCCCTACTCGAATGATGAACGTTTATGAATGAATGAACTACCCAAGTCAGGTGATCTCAGCGTGCCCTACTCGAATGATGAACGTTTATGAATGAATGAACTACCCACGTCAGGTGACCTCAGCGTGCCCTACTCGAAAGTTCCACAACCTCTCTAGAGACCTGCAAGCCACTTAGTCGTCTGATCATCCTTCCACGTCAACTCTTTAACATTTACATCTGTGGTGGGTTTGATGTTAATACAGTTTGTTGTTAAGAAATCTTAGTGTACTGAATGAGGTCAGCTGTGAAGGTCCCTGAATATAATAAATATTAGAGTAAATTTCCAGGGCACCTTTCTAATACCAACACTATGATCTCATTCAGACTTATTCTAGATAGACTATAAGATGACTACGTTTGGTGTCTAGGGTTATGAAATGTTAGTGTAAGGTTGCATTAACCAACTAAACATATAAACACTTACACAAATTATTTTATTATCTAATACAACACAACAGTACCACGACAATCACATACAAACTACACTTTAAAAGACTATCTTTAGTAAGTCAGTGGTTGAAAGTTTGGTAAAGTTAATATTTTTCAGTTTATTGTCCTGAATCTGATTTATTTGGAATCAGGACTGACAATAAATAGTGAAATCATAGAAATTAATTACATCAATCAATTTACACCATGGGTCTTCTGACCATAATATACATATTATTATATAAGGGTGTAGTTGTATTGTTTAACTGAGGTGACTTCTAGTATACACTGGTTGATTGTTTATTATCATCATCTCTGCATGTTGTTTGTACGTTTTTATGGACACTGATGGAATGTTTATATCACTATTCTCAGTCTTTTATTTTGATATAATGTTAGTTGAGCGATCAGGTGCCGAAACATGCACCTATCTTTGTAATATGGTGTAGTACTCTTCCTGCACTTCGCTGAACGACAACCTTCAGCTCCCACTTCTTCAAGAATGATGGTGGTTTACAGTTGGCTCCGAAAAAGGCAAGACTGTGGCATGAATATATCGGCCCACTGTAGTCTGGCACCAGTTATTGACAGCAACCAAAACCCTCTGAAATCAGAAGGATATGCCTCCTTCGTAATCAACAGCATACAGTAATACTCAACAACCAGTACAGGCACATTACAAACAAACATGCAAGATCAGCTCTTTACGACAATCCCTTTCACCAGTTTCTTTTGATGTGACCATGTATACCAGTATTCCTCTCCCCTAATAGTTACAACGCCTCTGCAATTCCAGCAATAATCTGTTGTCCATACAATAGGATAGGTATTATGCTCCTGATGATAATCCTATATAATTTAGTTGGTCTACACCTCTCTGATAGTCTTTCATATGCTGGATCAATCTCTAGACTCTGTTTTGAGTCTGCCATAGACTCACTTACTTACAGTCGTATGTTAGTATCTCACATTCAAATTTTATTTTAAATAAAATGTTAAGAAAATCAATCTTACCTCAGATGCAAGGAAATAACACAATTAAACGATGACTAGGCAATATGGCACATTTTCGATCTGCCCTATGTCCAGGCTTTTCCTATGTTAGAAAATTTCTCCGCCTGCTCTCATCGATCTTGCTTTACACAAAATTTATTTGAAATGGCAGTGAACAGTCCCCGTTTCGTACCAGTATCTACTGCTTTGTCCAATGGGACCATGTTTACATTTATTTTTGAATTTATCGTTTCAAATAACAATCTCCCAATATGTTTCCAAGGCAAATATAGTTTTAGTTTTAGGTCAACCAATCATACTTCGCATTCCTTTAAAATCCAACCAATCAGGTATCCCGTACCTTTTAACCTCATTTACTCAAAGTCGTTTTTTCAAAACATGCCATAAAAAATTATAAGCAGGCATGATCTTTACTTGACAGTCTGGTCGGATCCACCATAGTATTATGGCTATAATTAGTTGATTAATGGACTATTTGCGTAACTATTACCATATTCTTTGTCAACAAGTCCTAAGGTACACGAATATACAATTTATATGGGACTAGTTGGCTTGGTTCAGAAGTACACAGTATTTTTTTTCTAAGTCAGTGTTTTTTATTTTTAGTCTACTACACGTTCAATTCTTTTCCATGTGCTGTCTTCTCTATTTACGTGATAATTACGTCCTTTAAAATAAGAGCTAAGGTTGTTTTTGTGACACGAGTTGTCTGCATGTTCTAACTTTTTCCTCGTATTTTGGGGAAACCCCTAAGGCAAGGCTTGCCCCTGTATTGGTATTGGTCTTCTTCTTCTTCTTCTTCCGTCCTTAGCCACCGACCGTCAAAGCAGTCAGAGGCCATTACGCATAGTGGCGTCTTAGGGCAACAGCAGATAGGTTTTCTTTGCCATTGTTTCCCATCACGCCTAGTGGCGTCTTTAGGGCAACGGCAAATCAGCCCATTTGCTGTTGTTTCCGTAATCGAAGTGACTAGCAAACGGGTGATCAGCCCGTTGTGATTGGTATTTGCTTTTAGTTTAAAATCAATGCGAAACGAATTAGCATTTCATCTATCCTTTCCCCTCCTCGTTCCACAATGCATTTTAAGCACCTTTTTTCTTAGAACTAGGAAAAGTGATTATGTCAAGGACGAATTTGAAAAATTTGGGTACCGTTTTGTTCGGCTATTCGTTAGCAAATAATAATCTGAAGTCGTACGCGATACCAACAGTTCTAGCATAAAATTCTTTTATACTTTCTTATTTTGCCTTTATGCCCTATATTGTTATATATTAATTTAGATATTGTATTTAGAAATTCACTACACATGTCCCCCCTTTAGAACAGACGATCATATGTCAGTTCCTATTTCTTAATACACATAGATAAATTTACTATCTATGCCTGGTGACTACTCTGATGTTCGTCGTACGGATGTCTGCTTAAAAAATCAGCTCCCACATTAGTTTTTCCGGGAATGTACTCTATGGTAAACTGGAATGGCTGTTAGAGCAAAGACCAGCGTAATAACCTAGCATTTTCATGCCTTTTCACACGAGTGGTTTATGATCTGTCTGGATCCTAAATGATTGTCCATAGAGATAAATCTGGAACTTTTTTATACCCCAGATAACTGCCAGACATTATTTTTCACTTGTTGAATATTTTTGTTCGGCTGTATTCAACTTACGGCTAGCATAAGCTACTGGGGTTAATTCCCCATCAAGTGAATTTAACCGTTGTAATAGAGCTGCACCCAAACCGATATTACTCGCATCCGTTCTCAGAATGAATTCTTGACTTAAGTCAGGTAATTTCAAAATAGGCCTGCTTGTGAGCTTTTCTTTCAATTCTTGGTATGCTAATTCACATTGCGCCGTCCAAATAATTCTATCAGGATTTCCTTTGCGCGTTAAATCAGTCAATGGAGCACATATGGAGTTAAAGTTTTTTATATACTTTTGGTAAAAACCACATAATGAGACAAAAGATCGCACATTGTTTTTTGTTTGTGGTCTTGGTGCTTTTTTTAACTTCTCCAGGTTCTTGGGGTCAGGGGTCATGTTTGCCTGATGTACTGTGTGGCCCAAGAATTCCAGCTCTTTACATCCAACACAGCATTTCGTCGGTCTAGCTGTCAAATTGGTCTCTCTCAATCGATCAAACAACATATTCAGAGAGTTAATGTGTTCCTCAAATGTTTCTATTGCTATGAGAATATCATCCATGAAGTTGGTGATGCGTGGATTCTTCAGGGGATCCAGTAACTTTCTCATCATCCTCGAAAACACACTCGGTGCATTTTTCAGCCCGAATGGCAACATATTAAATTCATAATGTCCTTCCGAGGTGCTAAAGGCTAAATAAGGTTTTACCTCCGGCCTTACTGGAATCTGATAGTAGCCATTGCTCTGATCCACTTTAGAGAAATATTTAGCTCTATTCAGCCTGGCAAACAGCTGATTTGTATCAAGTAATGGATCCACCTGACCTTCTGTGACAGCATTCAGTTTCCTGTAATCTATACACAGCCTGTGTTCTCAAGAGGGTTTTCTTAACAGAACCACACTGGAACTGTAGGGAGATTCACTGTGCGAGATAATCCCTTCTCTCAACAGATAATCTATCTCCTCCCTTAAAGCTTTTTCCTTAGCGAACGGAATCGAATATGCTTTCATACAGATTGGTGTTGGGTCTATGAGTTTCATATCATACTCCAATAAATTTGTATACCCCGGACGGTCCGTTAACACATCTGTATGATTATTCAGAACCTGTTGAACCCTCTCCCTCTGAATTTCCGTTAAGTGTGTGCTGATTTTTACCTGTGCGGCGGTTTCACAGGGATGTAAAGGATATTCATGAGAAGTGAGTGGTTCCTTTTTCATCTCCATTGCAACAGACAAGGTCAGTAGGTGTGTCTCTTCCTGGTTTTCTCTGTCCAGATATTTTTTCAGGAGATTCACATGATAGATTTTCTCTTTCCCTTTCTTATCTATCTTATAATTTGTTCTAGACACCTTCTCTAGAACTGTATATGGACCTTGCCATCCAATTTGCAATTTATTCTGGCTGCCGGGCAGCAGAAGGAGCCCCTTCTCTCCCACAGATAATTCTCGATCCTTCGCCTTCTTATTGTAATAGGCAGCATGCTTTTTCAGCCCGGAGCGATCAACTAAACGCTATTGTTGAGGATAAAATAAGCACGGACCTACTCACAATACATCTGTATCACACAAAAAATAAGATTTTAACACAAGGAACGACAGAGTGCGTACAGACATGGTTGGACGTCGAATTTTCTCACCTCCAAAGATCAGCTCTAGATAAAACCATGATTGTAACTGATCCTACTTCTTCTCCAACAATGATAGGAGACGAGTCTACCAATGCAAAATCTCAGCTAACCATTGAAGCCAGTCCTCCTACCCCTGATCTACCACCACCAACCTGTGATCCAACACCACCCACTTTCGATCCAACACCACCCATATTTGATCCATCAGGACCCACCTTTACCCCTGATCTAACACCACCAACCTGTGATCCAACACCACCCACTTTTGATCCAACACCATCCATATTTGATCCAACAGGACCCACCTCTACCCCTGATCTAATACCACCAACCTGTGATCCAACACCACCCATATTTGATCCAACAGGACCCACCTTTACCCCTGATCTAACACCACCAACGTGTGATCCAACAACACCCACTTTCGATCCAACACCACCCATATTTGATCCAACAGGACCCACCTCTAATGGACTCAGAAGCTGGAAACTATAATTGAAAGTTCTCTGAAAAACGTCATTGAAAAATTCAAGCAGGATATAGAAAGCTCACTGAAAACAGAGCTTGAAACACTGAGACATGAAGTTATGACTCTCCGCAGAGAAAACACAAGGTTGGTTCATCACCTAAACCACCAACCTATTTCAAGTAATAAGAAAAAAGAAAATGGGGAGGTGATTGACAGCCCACGAGAAGCAATTCATCATGAATCTCCAGTTACACCACTTAACTTACCCACCCCTTCTCCAACACTCATTCCTCAAAACAAAGCATGCCCAGGACAGCAACATAATGTTAAAAGCCAAAAGGACATTAGCAGCAGTGTAGGAAGAAGATTAGGACCAAATAAAACATTCCCAATTGAAGTAAAAATTAGCAATCGATTTGGAAATCCATCAATCCTATCTACACAAGCAGATTCCGAAACAGCAACCTCAGAAGGAGATGACAGGGCACGTAAACTCCAATGTCACTTGACACAAGATTCTGCTGACCACCTACTGCAAGACAACGAGCAATGGCACCAACAACGCCGTCGTACTCGACCACAGCCACATCCTAATCGTCACATTCCTCACAACACAACCAACATTATTATAGGAGACTCATTGCTAAATGGCATTCACAGCGATCGAATGTCAACAACACCAGGGAAACTAGTCACTGTTATACCATTACCTGGAGCCGGAATAGTAGAAGTTATCAATGAAATAAGCCGTCTCAACACAAACACCAACATAAAGAAAACAACAATACACGTAGGGATAAACGACAGCACAAATGGACACACTCTTAACCTATCAGACATCTCCAGAATGATTGACACCATAAAACAAAACTTTCCCAACACATCCACATATATTTCGTCAATTATTCCACCCAGCTATGGTAAAGCACGCCAAACTGTGGATATCAACAACAAGGTGCTTTACACTTTTTGTTCAAAGCATAACACGTCTTTCATAAACAACACACCCTTTTTCACATCTAAGTCAGGTGCGCCAAAAAAACTGCTATACAGAGATCAGGTACACACTTCTAAACTAGGGACCAGCTACCTAGCTAAAAATTTAAAGTTTCCTCAGAGGACACACCAGAAACACACACATTCATTCACCAGGGACACAAATTATACACTTAACTTAGTAAACCCAGGCACAACAGCTCATAACCATCAATCACCGTCCTCAGCTGACAAGCAAGTATCTAGAAAAGCTACATTTAAGCCCACCTCCCACGCTAACCTTTATGACCAAATGTATCCGCCACTACCCACACAACAGTCCAGCCAGCTGCTAACTGCACAACAGACATCACTGGACAGATGGACAGATTGGACTACAAGTAACACCCATTCACTTAATCGCAACGCAGGAACTACAGCAAGAAAATGGGAGTTCTCTCACCCCGTCTCCACCCGCACAGAACGGAATTCTCACAATTCATCCGTTTTACGGCAACTGACTCAATATAGTCCAGAAATATTAATGCAGGCTCTTCAGATGTCTGTAAACGGCTCTACAGAACAAGATAAAAACCAAGCAACTTAAAACTGCTTTTTTTTTTAAAACAAGTTTGCAGTGTAACATTCGACCTGACGCGTTCTCTTCGGAAGCACTTTAGTGACCTTTGTCCTGAGATAAAAGAAATAGCTGAGTATCAGCGTTGAACTTTTAACTGTCACTTTTGGATGTTAATAATTTTTATTTTTTTATTTTTATTACATTGTCTGTTTAAACATTTCTTTCTGTTCGTCAGAGCAGGGTGTATCTAAATTTGTTTCCGATTTAGTAATAACTCTATCGTATTAATACTATTGTTTTCTTATTATTATTATCTCTGTGCTTATTCCTCTCATTCCTACGCTCACCATTCTCTTTTACATCTTTTATACATCTGCACCTTCGTTTTTTCATATTGAGGAAAATTAGGAAATCTTCACAAAACTAACTAAGTCACAGCGTGGACCTTTAACTGTCCCGGAAGGATTAATTCTCTACATTGACTGTGGTTGAAGTAAAAATATTCCTTTTTGTTCGGAACAGACTGTATTTTAAGATAAAAACCACACTTTTTGCAGAGATTAAGATACTGTAAACAGTGTCCACGGACTCTAGCAGTGCATATTTTATTACTTGTCTACAATTTTGTATAAACCATTGTGTACCAATTTTATTGCTTCTTACTCATTCCTACTCCCCTCATTATTTCTTTCCTATTGACTATTATCATGTCCGAGTGCAAAAACTCTAAACAAAATATAGGCAATACCACTAATTCATGGCTTAAACTATCAGGGCTTAAAATTGGTCATTTAAACATTTACCACCTGCTAGGTAAGCTTTCTGAAGTCTCCACCTCCCTCCAACAAAACTTCCACATATTTGGTTTTTCTGAAACCCGTCTCAATGACAAAATTACAGATGACGAAATTAGGATTAATGGATTCACCACCATTCGCAGGGATCCTAACAGACAACATGAAACAGGGCTAGTCATATACATCTCAACATCTCTTCAGTACAGACGCCGTGATGATCTGGAACATACTGGCATTGAATGTTTATGGCTGGAAATAAAACTCCCCAACCTGACCCCCGTTCTAATTGGTTACCTGTACCGAAACCCTAGCTCTTCTGCTGTATGGTTTGACACATTCTCACGAATGATGGACAACGTTTGGGCTTCTTCGAAGGAAATTATTCTACTGGGGGATTTCAATATTGACCTTCACAAACCGAACAACACGTGGAATGATATCACCATCTCATACAACCTCATACAGTTAATCAATCAACCCACGAGAGTAACAGACTCATCATCTACACTAATTGATCATATCTATACGACCTGCCCAGAAAACATTATAGAATGCACAGTCCCACAGACATCATTAAGTGACCACTATTCTATTTGCTGTACCTGGACGAGAAAAAGGTTTAAAGCACCTAAAACGGAACACATCACAGTCCATTACAGGAATTTCAAAAACTTTAACATTCAATTATTCCTACAAGACCTACAAATATCCCCTCTCTCATACGTGTACCAACTTCCGCATCCAGAAGAAGCCATAACATACTGGACACAAACTTTCAACAACGTATTCGACAAACATGTTCCTATAAAGCAGGTTCGGGTCAAAAAACATCAGAAAGACCCCATGGATAACCAACGAAATACTATCAACAATGAGAGAGCGGGACGAAGCACATAAGCTCAAAGATTTCAGCAGGTATCGGATGCTTAGAAACAAAGTACAATATCTCATTCGTCAGGAAAAGAAACTACATTTCAGAAAGATGATTCAAGACAAAGCAAACAGCAAAGAAGTCTGGGCAGCCATTAGAACACAAACACACAAATCAAAGTCACTAAACTCATTACCAAAAAGCTGCTCCCTCACGGCAACTCATTTTAGCAACCACTTCAAAACAGAAATTAGCCTTCTCAAGTCGACACTAAAGCCAATGGACTGCGATATTAGTAAATTGACAGTCTTCTGCAACACTGAACACACCACAACAGATCTAAGACATATTCCTTTTCTAACAGTACATGAAGTTCTCAAATATATCTTGGCATTAAAAAACAACAATTCATCTGGGCTTGATGGTATCAGCAATAAGATTCTACGTTACGCTGCGCCCATCATTTGCGACTCCTTAACCTATGTATACAACCAATGTATTGCACACAACTACTTCCCCACAGCATTTAAATCTGCCAAAGTGTACCCCCTCTATAAATCTGGCTCACATAGCGATCCCAACAGCTACAGACCAATATCCCTTCTATCATCTCTTTCAAAACCACTAGAGAAACACATTTACAACACCACATTTCAACACTTAACAACAAACAAACTGCTCATTGATAGCCAGTCAGGTTTCAGACCCAAACATTCCTGTCACACAGCGCTCACCAAAATGGCAGACAACTGGCTGTCGAACATAAATGATGGAAAATTATGTGGTGCTGTTTTTATCGACTTCAAGAAAGCATTTGACATGATTGACCACACTATCTTGGTTCAAAAGTTGGAAACCCTCAGAATAGGCTCTAATCCACTAAACATCATCAAATCATTCCTGGCAGATCGACAACAGTTAGTGCTTCACAACAACTCGGCATCAGATTTCTCGAAGGTAGTTACAGGAGTACCGCAGGGCTCTATTCTTGGGCCCCTACTCTTCGCAATGTTCATCAACGACCTGCCACTACATCTAAAATATTCAACTTGTGACCTCTTTGCAGATGATTGTACTATCTACACTAGTGACAATGACTGCGTGGCACTTGAAATGACTCTTCAAAGCGATGTAGACAATCTAACAAAATGGAGTAATATGAATCGTATGCCAGTAAACACAACAAAAAACGAAATCTATGTTGATTACCACCAGACAGAAACTCCTAAGCTGCACCAAAAGATCGCTACAGCTACACGCGGAATCAATACAAATTGAACATGTAACAGAACACAAAGTTCTGGGGATCACGATTGACCAGCACTTAACGTGGAACTCCCATGTACGGAATTTAACCAAACACATAGCACAAAAGACGTACCAGCTAGCCAAAATAAAACACTTCTTAGACGCAGACACTAGACTATTGTTCTACACCTCACATATACAGACACATCTAGATTACTGCTCTACACTATGGGATTGTTGCCCTGCTTCCACCTCGAAGAGACTGCACTCCCTGCAAAAGAGAGCAGTGCGTCTGATCACCGATAATCGCACGACACCACACACAAGGACAGGAAAAGAACCCAAAATACTGTCGCTAAAAAAAACGTCTTCTCTACAACAAAGCCAAGCTGACTCACACAATTCTATCTAACAATGCCCCGTCGTACCTAAGATCATTGTTTCAAACCAGTAGAAGGGAGGGACAACGATTACATCAGTTACGTCTGCCCAAACCTAGGATCGACCTGTTCAAAAAGAGTCTAGCCTACTCTGGTGCCTACTTATGGAACAGCCTTCCACACCACCTAAAAAGCCTTCCTACACAATATTCTTTTAACAAAGCACTTTTCAAACACTTCCTCAACACTGATTATCTACCCCCATAGAAACAGTATTTGCCTGTCAACATCTCATCCATAGGTCAACATTTCTTTTCCTCTTCCGCTCATTTTTGTGTGTGAATAATTTGTTTTATATCCATGTAATATCATTATTATATTCACTTTAAAATATTATTATATAATGTAATGTATGTGTGAATGTACCCACATAATACTGTACTTTAGAAATGTGAGTCGTGAGAATGTACCCGCATTATAAAAATACAGATTAATTGTAGACGGATTGACCGCATGAGTGAGTGTCGGTATACAGAATTTATTTATTTTTATTTATTGTTTTATCTATTTTATTTATTATTACTTTTTTCCCCCATTTACTAGCTTGTTTGTTTAAAAAAAAAAAAAAACCCTACTCATTTTTTTTATTATGCTTGCATACTGTAAATGAATGCTGTTATGGTAACTTTATAATGTTGCATGCCTTTAAATTAATGCTTAAAGCATCATGTGTGAATGAAAGGATATAGTATGCAAGATTAATGAGAGTGGAAGGGCAGAATGTAAGACGGGCCTGCGCGCCCAATTCTTTACCCTTCGAAAATAAAGTTCGTTCGTTCGTTCGTTCGTTCGTTCGTTCCTGGCTTGTCTCAAATTTTCATTGGCAAGTTTCCAGCCAGTTTTAAGACGAGTGGTCAGCTCGTTCACATATTGATATGATGAGGTAATATTTTTTCTGCCTTTTCATCGGTCCAGGTCCTTAACAAGGTTACATATGGACTTTTAATTTTTCTGACATAGTTTTCATAATATTGGAAGCCTTGTTTTGAGGACATTTCTTCCTCTTGTCATCATATAAGAATCTTCCACTACCAATTTTTCTCTTGGGTTTTTTTTCCCACTTTAATTTCCTTGTGAGAGGTCTTCTATCTCTTTTATCTTCCTCCAGTTTACATAAGTCCGACTGAGGGATTTTCGGCTTATTCTGGGGTAAGACATCTCTTTGTACTCGCTGCATCGTGGCCATAGTAAAACATTCAAGTGAAGACTGTCTGTGAAAAGGGGGCTCCCATTCCCCTTTGTCCACTTTATTAATTTTATTTTTCGTTCCATTGTCAGGCCTAAGTTTGCCCCGTGGCGTGTCTAGGTCCTGATCAATTTTCCCACTTGTGGGTGTTCCCTCATGTTGTATGCCACATCTTTCTACAAAATTCTCAATGTCAAACATTTCATCTGGCCAATAATAATTTTGAGCCACCTTTTGGATGATGGTACCTATTTTCTCATGGTCCCCATCTTTTCCAACATGTAGGCTCCTTATCACATCTGCCCTATATGCCTTTGGAAGAACCAACTGTCCGTGACCAATGGATTCAGTTCCGGCCTTCATGTAAATCAAATTGTTTTTCATATAGAAATCTCCCTTGCCTGGAGGTGTATGACATTTGGGCAATTTCTTAAAACAAGGCTTGAGGGTCTTATCCCCAGCCTGCGCCTTCCTCATCTCATCTGGAGGGGTATTTATCAGATTATCCTCCTCCTGTTTAGACTGTGATCTGGCCTGAAGCGTGGCCATGTACACAGGTCTCTTTTTACACACTTCTGTGTTATGGTTGTCCATCCGACACCAACTACAATATTTCTTTCCTTGGTTAAAGGGTTTTCTGTCATTATATTTCCTTTCATTGAATTGTGAGGGTTTATTATTATAGTCATTGCGTGGCCTATCAAACTGGTGCTTACCTTTGTTCTGGTCTCTATGGTCAAACTTATTAAAGTTTTGAGGTGCCTTACAATTGTCCTACCTGTTTCTTTTTATTTCCAACTACCTCTGCTTGGGCTGCCTGATACCTCTCAGCGACATTGAGTAACTCACCCAGCCTCTCTGCACCTTGTTCCATGAGAAACTTTCTCAGGTCTGGAGCCATGGACTCTCTTAGCTGCTCAATAAGGATCATTTCCTTAAGATCTTGGGTTTTCCCCAGAGCAGTCCATTTCTCCAAGTAGGTCTCTAACCGTGCAGAGAACTGGTGATACGTCTCACCCGACAGTAGTTTGGCATTCCTAAATTTTTATCTATAAAATTCCCCTTTCTTTTCATATCTTAACAAAAGAGCCTGCTTTAGCATGTCATAATTGTCCTGATCATCCCTGCTCATCTTGGCAAAAACTTCATAAGCTGTACCACGAAGCCCTTGTGATAACTTTAGGCTCCACCTTTCTCTCTCTAAACCATACGTGGTAGCCAAAAGTTCATATCTATTTAGGTAACTTTCCATTTCATCGTCTTTCTCAACAAAATGGTCTAAATGAAAACTCATAGCTGAGGTTGAGGCTCCCTGACTAACAGTAGCATCTGAGGCAAAGGGACTGGCACCATTTTCAGGAGCATGGCTTTGAAACTCAAACTCCCTTAGTCGTAACTCATGTTCCCTTTGTAATCTCTTCTCCTCCTTTTCTGCTTCCCTTTCTGCAGCCTGTCTTCTTTCCTCAGCTTCTCTGTCTGCAGCCTGTTTCCTTTCCTCTGCTTCTCTTTCTGCAGCTAGTTTCTTTTCTTCTCTTTCTGTAGCTAATCTCTTTTCTTCTCTTTCTGTAGCTAATCTCTTTTCTTCTCTTTCTGCAGCTAATCTTTTTTCTTCTCTTTCTGCAGCTAATCTCTGTTCTTCAAACTGGAGTCGCTTTATTTCCGCCTCACGATCCGCCTCCAATGCCCTAGCCTCTTTGTCAGCCTCAATCTGCAGCCTCTTAATTTCTTTATCTGCCTTGCTTCAAATTTTCTTTCTTCACGTTCAATAAATTTGTCACATTCAGTTGTAACATAAGCAATCATGATTTGCCCCTCCATTCCCAGTTCTTTAGCAGCCTGCACAGCAGCAGATCGAAACTTCGCCAGATCAGCCATTTTGTACTAGGCAAACCTTTTAAAATTTCTAACTAGACAAATTTCTAATTATAACTAACAATTTCTAATTATAACTAAGAACAACCACAGACAGACACAGGAATGCTTTTAATTTTATACTATCTGAGATTCCTAATATAATTGATAAATTTTAAGAATTTAAAATCCCAGAAGCAAACTACCCAATATAGCTGGTGTTATGAAAAGTTCAATCCCCAGGAGCGAGACCCCAATATATGTGGTGGGTTTGATGTTAATACAGTTTGTTGTTAAGAAATCTTAGTGTACTGAATGAGGTCAGCTGTGAAGGTCCCTGAATATAATAAATATTAGAGTAAATTTCCAGGGCACCTTTCTACTACCACCACTATGATCTCATTCAGACTTATTCTAGATAGACTATAAGATGACTACGTTTGGTGTCTAGGGTTATGAAATGTTAGTGTAAGGTTGCATTAACCAACTAAACATATAAACACTTACACAAATTATTTTATTATCTAATACAACACAACAGACAGTACCACGACAATCACACACAAACTACACTTTAAAAGACTATCTTTAGTAAGTCAGTGGTTGAAAGTTTGGTAAAGTTAATATTTTTCAGTTTATTGTCCTGAATCTGATTTATTTGGAATTAGGACTGACAATCAATAGTGAAATCATAGAAATTAATTACATCAATCAATTTACACCATGGTCAGTGGTTGAAAGTTTGGTAAAGTTAATATTTTTCAGTTTATTGTCCTGAATCTGATTTATTTGGAATCAGGACTGACAATAAATAGTGAAATCATAGAAATTAATTACATCAATCAATTTACACCATGGGTCTTCTGACCATAATACACATATTATTATATAAGGGTGTAGTTGTATTGTTTAACTGAGGTGACTTCTAGTATACACTGGTTGATTGTTTATTATCATCATCTCTGCATGTTGTTTGTACGTTTTTATGGACACTGATGGAATGTTTATATCACTATTCTCAGTCTTTTATTTTGATATAATGTTAGTTGAGCGATCAGGTGCCGAAACATGCACCTATCTTTGTAATATGGTGTAGTACTCTTCCTGCACTTCGCTGAACGACAACTTTCAGCTCCCACTTCTTCAAGAATGATGGTGGTTTACAGTTGGCTCCGAAAAAGGCAAGACTGTGGCATGAATATATCGGCCCACTGTAGTCTGGCACCAGTTATTGACAGCAACCAAAACCCTCTGAAATCAGAAGGATATGCCTCCTTCGTAATCAACAGCCTACAATAATACTCAACAACCAGTACAGGCACATTACAAACAAACATGCAAGATCAGCTCTTTACGACAATCCCTTTCACCAGTTTCTTTTGATGTGACCATGTATACCAGTATTCCTCTCCCCTAATAGTTACAACGCTTCTGCAATTCCAGCAATAATCTGTTGTCCATACAATAGGATGGGTATTATGCTCCTGATGATAATCTTATATAATTTAGTTGGTCTACACCTCTCTGATAGTCTTTCATATGCTGGATCAATCTCTAGACTCTGTTTTGAGTCTGCCATAGACTCACTTACTTACAGTCGTATGTTAGTATCTCACATTCAAATTTTATTTTAAATAAAATGTTAAGAAAATAAATCTTACCACAGATGCAAGGAAATAACACAATTAAACGATGACTAGGCAATATGGCACATTTTCGATCTGCCCTATGTCCAGGCTTTTCCTATGTTAGAAAATTTCTCCGCCTGCTCTCATCGATCTTGCTTTACACAAAATTTATTTGAAATGGCAGTGAACAGTCCCCGTTTCGTACCAGTATCTACTGCTTTGTCCAATGGGACCATGTTTACATTTATTTTTGAATTTATCGTTTCAAATAACAATCTCCCAATATGTTTCCAAGGCAAATATAGTTTTAGTTTTAGGTCAACCAATCATACTTCGCCTTCCTTTAAAATCCAACCAATCAGGTATCCCGTACCTTTTAACCTCATTTACCCAAAGTCGTTTTTTTCAAAACATGCCATAAAAAATTATAAGCAGGCATGATCTTTACTTGACAGTCTGGTCGGATCCACCATAGTATTATGGCTATAATTAGTTGATTAATGGACTATTTGCGTAACTATTACCATATTCTTTGTCAACAAGTCCTAAGGTACACGAATATACAATTTATATGGGACTAGTTGGCTTGGTTCCGAAGTACACAGTATTTTTTTTTTAAGTTAGTGTTTTTTATTTTTAGTCTACTACACGTTCAATTCTTTTCCATGTGCTGTCTTCTCTATTTACGTGATAATTACGTCCTTTAAAATAAGAGCTAAGGTTGTTTTTGTGACACGAGTTGTCTGCATGTTCTAACTTTTTCCTCGTATTTTGGGGAAACCCCTAAGGCAAGGCTTGCCCCTGTATTGGTATTGGCTTTTAGTTTAAAATCAATGCGAAACGAATTAGCATTTCATCTATCCTTTCCCCTCCTCGTTCTACAATGCATTTTAAGCACATATTTTCTTAGAACTAGGAAAAGTGATTATGTCAAGGACGAATTTGAAAAATTTGGGTACCGTTTTGTTCGGCTATTTGTTAGCAAATAATAATCTGAAGGCGTAGGCGATACCAACAGTTCTAGCATAAAATTCTTTTATACTTTCTTATTTTGCCTTTATGCTCTATATTGTTATATATTAATTTAGATATTGTATTTAGAAATTCACTACAACATCTCAGCTTGCTTCGCATGCATCCTCTTTTTTTTGGTCATCTCCCTTGATCTTGGTTGTCTACCTTGAATATGTGCACATCAGTAACTTTGACACGATATTGCATGGCTCGGTTGCCGGGCCAGCACAACACTTCTCTCCCTGACCTGGATACCAGGGACAAATAAAGTGTGTACTGTCATCAGTAGCATTCAGCTCTTTAAAAAGTATACGCCTTCGAGAAATTCATGTCAAATTTGTGAATAATATCATTCAATCTCTCATGTACTGTGCCATCCGTTCATTGTATGTGCATTTCTTCTTTACTGTTTTAATTGTTGTCTCAAGTTACATTCTGCATGTGTATTTCAGTTTCCCTGTACATCTCTCTTACCAATGGATTCCAGAATTTAAAAAAAAACTACGGTGTGATGCTATTGTCAGTTTCCCTCCATGTGTATCTTATGCTACGCCCGAGTGTTCCCGTCACATGTTGCTCTACTGACACTTGTCTGGTTCCTGTAACCAGTTCCATATTAGTGTACTGGCATTGTCTGGTTCCTGTCACCATATTAGTGATCTTGTCATGCCATTGTAATCCTTCTATTCTCAGCAAACACCCATTTATAAACATTTGTATCTTCCTCATAGTTGACATATTGTAGTCGATGTTTTTCCAAGTACAGTCTGGTATGCTGTATTTTACATTCATTTGATTATTAATATCTGTCATCCTTGCTTGCTGAGGAGGGCCTACTTGTCCGATAAACTTACTTTCGTTTATGTTGTTTTGTGTAACCTGTGTCTTTACTGGTTGTTTTTTAATTTACTATACCGCGCATGCAGAAGGGGAAAACATGTTTATTAAATTATTCATTTATTTGAAAAGCTATTTGATATTTCGATTTAAAAAATGACAATAAAGGAAAGATTTTATGGTGATTGCAAGTCACAAACAAGTCTTTAAGTTGTCCCGGCATATGAGAATGTCTTGTAACTGGCAATTGTTGTTTCCTGAACACACGCATGCATTATTGGCCCATTAAATTTAATATACGCACACTCTGAGGTCACATGTCAGTTGTATCGTTTTAAACAATATGGAGGCACTGCCGTCTGTTCAATCTGTATGTTCCGGTGAGAGAACAACCGCTACTTTTGGAAGGCCAGAATTATTTGTTAAATGTTTAGGTCTAAATGACATCATCAGGGTCCACACTGATTTGTTGCCAGCGTAAGGTGGACCCTAGGTTACTTTAGGGTCAGAATGGGACGGTTTGATAGATCTCTAGCTTATGGATGGGGAAATGAGCAAGAATTTTAAATCTAGTCAAATTTTGGACTAAACATTTTGTGTCAGAGTGACAGAATTGTTCGTTCTCTTTTCCTAGCATTCATGTTTATCGCCGACATTATTGCTCCACGTCTCATTTTCTGTACTTAATTATTGTTTACACTCCCTTCCCTCAATTCGTGTCTTGTCGGGACTTCAGCTACCATCTTTTGCTGACTATGGTAATCAATGACTTTCGTCTGAACCCATATTGACACCTGAGATCTTTAGTGAGAAGTGTGGTTTACTAATGTGTAATACATTTCTTACCAGACAGTGCATTGGCGCTCCCGATTAAGAAGTAAACGACCTTGGGATTACCATAGTCGATTATCTTTTCACTGATAATAGATCTGTCTCACCAGTTTGTCGATTGTTGGCTAAACCGGGTAAATAAGATAATCCTTTCCGGTCAGACTTGTATGCAATGGCTACTATAATTAGCCATCTTGAAAGAGATTACCTGTGATAGATAATGAAGTCATGGGTGTAAACATGATCAATAATGAAGTCGTGAGTGTAAACATGATCGATAATAGACGGAAGATGGCATACCTTATATGGAAAAGACTGGTAAACAAAACATTTTTTTTGCAGGTGTCACGCATAAATTTTCCGTGAGAGGAAGGGGAATATACCCCATCAAAATATACCCAAATTGCAAGCCATCGGTTTGGCATTTTAGGTGTTAAAATACAACATTTCTGATTGGAGTATTGTCATATAGTAGCAATCTGGATTCGTGGGCTGAATGTTGCCTTATAATCTAGCGCCTGTTGAGTTTACGGCACTGTGAAATTCAACTGATCAAGAAGACAGCTAGGCAAGTCAGAATAAGGAATAGGATCATGATTCCACTTTAAAGGACGGACAAAGTGGTTAAGCATCTCGTGGATTTACACAACGACAACTCAGCCTTTATTAATACGGAAAGCCCGGAATCCTAGGAACCTGAACACTAAGTCATAGTGTAAAGTAATACCCCAGACCACGTGTAAGTGGCATCTTTATCACGTTCACTTACTATTCCTCTTAGCCAGAAGTCTCTGTATATTGCCCAAGTATTTGGGGTGAGTTGTACATTTTACAATTCTATATTTTGCATTTATAAACATGTGAAAACTTCTAATGGATGTCTAACCTCAGCATATAGAATGATGGTTTCATAAACCCCCACTGCAAGAGCTGGTGAATGCTTTATGCGGGTTTCTCATAGATAATCAGAAACATATGTGGTCCCAAGTTCCATATGGAGCAGGGAGTGGATGATGACAGAAGTGATGTACATACTTATTATATTAACTTTTTCAATATAACTGCAATGGATGTTTTCCGCTCACTGGGATTAATATTAATGCTCAGAGAGGGTAAAGTTCCGAGGCAGATGGGATGGTGGAATGAAACAAAAACGGGGGGGGGGGGGGGGGGGGGGGACACCTAATTTTCGTGTCAGGAAACCTAATACTCAGGAGGGTATTTGTTTCTATCTTATTTCATGATATTAGTTGGTGGTACCAATTGGTGGGGCTTTCTGTGGAACAAATGTGTGGTATAAGCGGCCTTCAGCCAAAGCTAGACACCAGCAGCAGACAGGTCTTAACAGACGCTGGACCATCTTCGTATTTACCCCACAATACTGCGAGGGACGTGTTGCACCACCAGACATGACTAGTGACGAGAGTAAACCATTACAACTTGCAAAGAACAAGCATCGACTGAAGCAGAAACCAACCAACATCTTACTGGCAGCAAAGTACCCACTTACAGCTGTCAAGTGAAATCTAATAAAAAGATTTGTTATACTATCCAGATCATCCCCAATGATGAAATTTTAAAGCTCTATCTAATTCACCCCACCCTTATTTATTGTAAATTTTTTTTACGAAAATTGGCTATTACATTTTGTTATCTGTAAATTTACAAATTTATAGTTGATTTAATCACTATTTGAGCGAACTGCACCCGTGTGTCTCAGTCATTTTAAATACCTATAATAGAGCTATTAAAGTAATATTTTACTGATTTAAATCAGTTGGGGGCTCATTAGAACGAGTAAAATCCTTACTCATAGAAGGTCCGGGAAGATATAAAGTTTACACGGTCTGGATCCTATCATACGTAGTACTTGGTTTTTTAAATTCCTACGAGGCTCCCTAAAATTGAAGCACCATTCTTCAAATCACATCTCTGCCAAGAGTAATCTTGAGCGAAAGGTAGACACCATTGAAGACCCCCGGTAGATACTCTGAATGTTGGCCACTGTTGGACTATCACTGCAGAGCAAGGGAAGTAAATCCCGTGACAATATGCATTTAAAAGTTTGGCATCCCCAGGAATAAAGGTACTTTATTCACGTGACCTGTAAAAACTCACGAGTTAGGGTACCGACATAAACTCACGAGTTAGGGTACAGACATAAACTCACGAGTTACGAGTTAGGGTACAGACATAAACTCACGAGTTAGGGTACAGACATTTGACTGTAATCTTGAACTGCCTGAGATAGGAGCACAATCAGTTAGGGTACAGACATGTGACTGTAATCTTGAACTGCCTGAGATAGGAGCACGATCAGTTAGGGTACAGACATTTGACTGTAATCTGGAACTGCCTGAGATAGGAGCACGATCAGTTAGGGTACAGACATTTGACTGTAATCTGGAACTGCCTGAGATAGGAGCACAATCAGTTAGGGTACAGACATGTGACTGTAATCTTGAACTGCCTGAGATAGGAGCACGATCAGTTAGGGTACAGACATTTGACTGTAATCTGGAACTGCCTGAGATAGGAGCACGATCAGTTAGGGTACAGACATTTGACTGTAATCTGGAACTGCCTGAGATAGGAGCACGATCAGTTAGGGTACAGACATTTGACTGTAATCTTGAACTGCCTGAGATAGGAGCACGATCAGTTAGGGTACAGACATTTGACTGTAATCTTGAACTGCCTGAGATAGGAGCACGATCAGTTAGGGTACAGACATTTGACTGTAATCTTGAACTGCCTGAGATAGGAGCACGATTAGTTAGGATACAGACATTTGACTGTAATCTTGAACTGCCTGAGATAGGAGCACGATCAGTTAGGGTACAGACATTTGACTGTAATCTGGAACTGCCTGAGATAGGAGCACGATCAGTTAGGGTGCAGACATTTGACTGTAATCTGGAACTGCCTGAGATAGGAGCACGATCAGTTAGGGTACAGACATTTGACTGTAATCTGGAACTGCCTGAGATAGGAGCACGATCAGTTAGGGTACAGACATTTGACTGTAATCTTGAACTGCCTGAGATAGGAGCACGATCATCTCTCTGCAGTCAAGTTAACATTTTGTTAAAATATAATTTAGTCTGTATGTTCAATGGGTTCTGTTGGTGAAGCTGCAGGAAGCAGATCGCCTGGCTAAGATAACAGTTTCTCCAAGACTGCACTTATGCCAAATTCTCGAACTTGAAACCTGACATGGTTTTTTCAAAGTAACTCTTTAGAGAGTTCTGTGTTTCTTAAAGTGTACCCTCACACTTCCTGGATTGCCTGTTGCTGCCACAAACGTTTATATTAGGAATATTTTGTCTGTGAATATTCTCACTCAGCTTTGTCGTGTGTCCAGAAGTTGTCGTGTGTCCAGAAGTTGTCGTGTGTCCAGAAGTTGTCGTGTGTCCAGAAGTTGTCGTGTGTCCAGAAGTTGTCGTGTGTCCAGAAGCTGTCGTGTGTCCAGAAGTTGTCGTGTGTCCAGAAGTTGTAGGGGCGAAACACTTGGCGCCCTCTGATAATCAGATTAACTCTAGCTCCAACTCTGTCGAGACCTTCCTGTTGCTATGTCCTCTGTTAATGTTTCAGCATGTCCGCGTGCTAGTTAGTTGTAAAACAGCTGTAATAATCTCTTTAGCTAATCTTTTATAAGATTGACGTAAAGACACCGCAACTTACCATACACTCGACGCCAGAAAAGTCACTGTGAGTTACTGAACAACACAACAACTACAACTACTAACTCAAACTAAAGCGTAAAACACCATCAGAAGGAGCCAGTACAGTTTATATGATATTGACAATCAAGAAATATATCTCACTAATATAAAGCATTCTGATATAACCGATATTTCCATGCACATGGTAATGGTTGAAAGAGGCGTTACGAGGAACCAAAACAAACATGAAAGATAGTATCTGTAGATTTATGACAATGAAACTTTTCCCCAGCCAGGAAAACTTTGTTTATCTCACAGTTTATGATCTTCTGTACTAGTAGTTCAGCCATCCTAACCTGAGATTCTTCATTCATCACCTGTACATCTCATCTCGTCGTGAGTACAGACCTTCAGTGAGTATCGATTCTTAACTCTACTAAATGAAAGACGTCAACGATATTTGACATTATAATTGAAACTGTCTCCTTGATGGATGGAAGTAAAGTTGATATCTGACAGGCTTTCCCATCAACTGGAAAACAGACACAAAAAAAAAGAACATAAGCCTACTATTGAAACAATGAATGAAAGCCGTGACGCAACGACCACGTGGGTTTTAAAAAACCCAGAAAAAGGTGAAAAAAGATAAACCCATAAGAGATACTGCAGTAGAGGAGTGCAAGTGTTCACCATTTTATGTTTCACTTTTTTAATGAAGTCAGGTGTCCTGTTCCCTTCCTCGCTGCATTTTCTTTCCCTAACTCAAGAACAGAATCTAGTACCCATTTACAGAGCATGACGATACCAGATTTGCATCCCGGAAGACGGGACGCATGCTGCAAGGGGAAAGCACTCTAACCGGTTAACCAATGGGACGGTAGACAGGAAAAGATAATCTATATGTTTATTTCAAAGAAAATTATGATGATAAAAATGAAAGAATGAAGACAGATTATCTCTTTTTTAAATTGACAGTATCTTTTATGTAAAAGGGTAAAGGATCGCGTTACACGCCGGCCATTGTGGCATATTGGGTATATGGTGTTAGGCCCATATTGTCTTGACCATCGGCACACTAGGGGTGATGTGGTCAGCATCACGCCGCCCATTGTGACATATTGGGAATATGGTGTTAGGCCCATATTGTCTTGACCATCGGCACACTAGGGGTGATGTGGTCAACATCATGCCGGCCGCCTTAACCTTCCCAGAAGTTGCTCTGGTACCCAGTTCATGAGGCCGATATCTTTATGTGCTTGGGTATAATATTGAAGAACAGAAAGAAAGAGGAAAAAAAAGAACTGCACACCGTGGTTGGGAGGAGAGGCGTAAAATGGTCTATTATGCCGTGACAGATTTTATCTAAAAAAATCAGTTATATAGCCCAACCCAGTCAGGGTTTAGAGCAGACAGAAGTACAGTAGACCAGCTTGTAAGATTAGAACACGATGTAAAGCTAGGGTTCAAGAGGAAAGAGAAAACAGTGGCAGTCTTTCTAGGTGTCGCAAGAGCATATGATGAATGCTGGAGAGATGGAGCTCTTTACAAAATGAAAAAGATTGGCATTACTGGTAAAACTTATAGGTATCTAGAAAACCTTTTACAGGACAGGCATTTTGCTGTACAGGTGAATAATGATAAGTCAGAAATATATGAACAACAGAATGGGATTCCTCAGGGATCAGTGATTTCATCTTCAATTTTCACTATAGCTGTAAATGATTTAGCAGATGAATTTAATGACATAAAGAATGCAGTATCACAATTTGCAGATGACTGTGCCATTTGGCGATCTGGAAAAAACTTGGACCATGTTTACCAAAAAACTTCAAAAACAAATAGACAAAGTTTCAGAGTGGATGAAAAGTTGGGGCTTCCAAATTAATGTAAACAAAACAGTAGGTATGATATTCAGCAAAGGAAATTAAAAAAAAAAAATAACAAAATCAATATAATCATTAAAGGACAGAAAATATGTACCTTCTCAACAACACGATTTCTGGGCATAACTTTAGATAAACAACTAAATTGGAATAAACATATAGACAATTTAGTAGAAAGTTGTAGGGGACCCCTAAATAAACTAAGGATTGTAAAATGTAATGGAAGGGGGACCAGCAATAAAATAATGCTTATGTTCTACAAGTCTTTCATCAGGGGGAAACTAGATTATGCCAGCATAGTCTATGACTCAGCTACAGCTTCTAACAAAGCAAAACTGGACAGGATTCAAAATGCAGCCATGAGAACCGTTGCAGATGCATTTATATCAAAACCAGTAGAAGCACCAGAAGTAACGCTTGGCATACCGTCCCTTGGTCTAAGACAGAAAGAACTAAGATTAAATTATTGGAGTAAAGTAGCACAAGAAGTGACCCACCCAGCACATAAAGAATTTGTCAAAAACCAACCAAGTGTATGGGACGTCCCCTTAAATAAAGATAGATATCTAACAGGGTGAAGAACTATAGAAGATCTAACGCAGTTCAAAGAACTGTCAAACACAATTAAAAATAATAATAAATATAGAAGCAAAATACCACACTGGGAACTAAAAACACCAATCAAAGACTACTCACTTACTGAAAAGATCAAACAAAACATAGAAGATAAGGAAGCCAAAATGATAAGTAGAAAGTTCATAGATAACTAACAAAACAAAGTCTGGCCGTCTACACTGATGGATCCAAGGGCGATAGTGGGCAACTAGGTGCAGGAGTAGTAATACCATAGTGGGGAATTAAAAAGAGCTACAGTGTAACTGAAGGGGCTTCGATTTTTACCGCAGAGATGGTAGCAATTCTAAAAAGTTTAGAAATCGAAGATAACCCACCAGAAACTGTAACGATATTTACAGACTCACTATCATCACTACAAGTTCTAGAACACCTAGGTAAATGTAGCCGGCCAGACATAAAGGAAGAAATTCTAGCAATTAATACATCACTAGGGAACAGAGGATGTAGGGTGAGGCTAATGTGGGTTCCAGCATACATAGGTATAGCTGGTAAAGAGTTGGCAGACCAGAACGCCAAGAATGGAAGAATAAGTAAAAACAATATAAGAGCAGGTCTGGGAAGGTTGGAGATCAAGAGCCAAGTGAGGCTAAATATGAACGAGGAATGGAAGACAACATGGAAGAACAGTAGAATGGGCAGACACGCGTTCAAACTGCTGAAAGAACCAACAAGGACGTGCCAGGTCAGAGAAGAATTAAAGATACCATCGAACAAAAAACTGTGGCGTCTCCGTCTCGGTGCAGCATACTTTATTATAGAGTAACCACACTGCCAAGAATGTCAGGAAGAAAATGACATAGACCACTACCTGATCCACTGTAAAAAGTACAAACAACAAAGGCTTGAATTAAAAACATACTATAGAAATCACAATATAGACATGACAGGTGATAAGGTTTTAAGTATAGATGCCCCAGAAGGTGCCCAATCAATACTTAAAAGATTTATACGTAAAACAAAGGAAAACATATAAGGTTAGTACTTCAGAAAAGACATTCAACCAAATAGAAATTAAGCAGCAAGAACTAACAAATCAATAATAAAAAAAAAATAAAAAAAATTTACTAACTACTCAAAGGACAAGGAAAGACAACGAGGTTTAAAAAAAAAACACCAACTCAAAAAGAACAAATACTAATACAAATTAAAACCAAGTGTAAAGGACAATAGTTATCTATAAACAATCCAAAAGAGAACATAAAATGACAAATACTAATATAAATTAAAATCAGCAACTGCAAAAGACAATAGTTATTTAAATTGAATACACAATTAGTAAATAAAATGACACTAAATACCCCAATTTAACCAATTTTCAGGTTGAACAGGGTAGACCAAGATGGAACGAGAAGAGGCAATAATGGTCAGCTGTTAAGTGCCCGCTCTCCACCCATCACCTCTTCAAAACAACAATAAACAACACTAGACTTACAAACACGTTCACAACAAACCTGCAAAAAAACACAACAACCCCCCAGCAGCATAATAATTTTCAGACTCACACAGAAAGGCGTTCCACCAACAATTCCACAAATCTACAACAGGACAGATGTAATCTCTTCTTACAACCACATCGTTTATGATATAAGCGCAGACAGAACGTTATTTTTTCTGGCGCTCAAGACACACTCTTGAAAATTGGCCAAGAATGGAGCCAAAATGACGGAATTGGTCGTCAGCTAGTGTCATTATCTGGCCTGGCTGATCGGCCCGAGGATAGAGTCGCAGAGAGTTGTCTCATTACTGGCCTAAGTGGCGATAAATGGCCGAGTTTTCTAAGCTAAATCCCAAGCCAAAAAAAAAAAAAAAAAAAAGAAGCTTTCCCTTGCTTCTGAGAATAATAGTTCGTGGTTTGCTAGAATACTACATACAAAATGTTGTAGGCCAACGTAAATCACAATAATTGAAGTGAAGTTTATTCACCACATAATGAATGTACACAGTTGAATAGTTTCCAGAATTTTTAATTTAGAATTTGAAATATCGGTGAAGATTAAGAAAATAAAATATGGCTCAAAATGTATTTGGCAGCTGAGAAATCTGGAACTAATTGTGTTGTCAACTGAAAGAAAAAAAGAACAATTGTTGTGTCATGTACAGTGTACTGCCCCAGGTGTGATTGTACAGTGTACTGCCGCAGGTGTGATTGTACAGTGTACTGCCCCAGGTGTGATTGTACAGTGTACTGCCCCAGGTGTGATTGTACAGTGTACTGCCGCAGGTGTGATTGTACAGTGTACTGCCCTAGGTGTGATTGTACAGTGTACTGCCCCAGGTGTGATTGTACAGTGTACTGCCGCAGGTGTGATTGTACAGTGTACTGCCCCAGGTGTGATTGTACAGTGTACTGCCCCAGGTGTGATTGTACAGTGTACTGCCCCAGGTGTGATTGTACAGTGTACTGCCCCAGGTTTGATTACCAGGGGTCACTGAGGAGACACGGAAAGAAAATACCTTTGGATGCCTCAGGCATGTCGTATATGGGGCTGGCAATCTCATCTTGTAAAAGACATTGTAACATCAAACTTACAGGTAGTATGAATTGTTCTAAGATAGCACACGAATATTCTAAGGTAGCACACGAATATTCTAAGGTAGCACACGAATGTTCTAAGGTAGTATGAATTGTTCTAAGATAGCACACGAATATTCTAAGGTAGCACATGAATATTCTAAGGTAGCACACGAATGTTCTTAGGTAGCATGAATTGTTCTAAGATAGCACACGAATATTCTAAGGTAGCACACGAATGTTCTAAGGTAGCACACGAATGTTCTAAGGTAGTATGAATTGTTCTAAGAGAGCACACGAATATTTTAAAGTAGAACACGAATATTCTAAGGTAGCACACGAATGTTCTAAGGTAGCATGAATTGTTCTAAGATAGCACACGAATGTTCTAAGGTAGCACACGAATGTTCTAAGGTAGCACACGAATGTTCTAAGGTAGCATGAATGTTCTAAGTTAGCATGAATGTTCTAAAGTAGCATGAATGTTCTAAGGTAGGTTGAATGTTCTAAGGTAGCATGAATGTACTAAGGTAGCATGAATGTTCTAAGGTGGTATGAATGTTCTAAGAGAGCACATAAATGTTCTAAGGTAGCACGAATGTTCTCGGAGAGCTCATGAATGATCTAAGGTAGCACACGAATGTTCTAAGGTAGCAAGAATGTTCTAAGGTAGCATGAATGTTCTAAGGTAGCATGAATGTTCTAAGGTAGTATGAATGTTCTAAGGTAGCATGAATGTACTAAGGTGGCATGAATGTTCTAAAGTAGCATGAATGTTCTAAGACAGCACATAAATGTTCTAAGGTAGCACGAATGTTCAAAGAGAGCTCTTGAATGTTCTAAGGTAGCACACAAATGTTCTAAGGTAGCAAGAATGTTCTAAGGTAGCATGAATGTTCTAAGGTACCATGAATGTTCTAAGGTAGTATGAATGTTCTAAGATAGAATGAATGTACTAAAGTAGCATGAATGTTCTAAAGTAGCATGAATGTTCTAAGACAGCACATTAATGTTCTAAGGTAGCATGAATGTTCTAAGGTAGTATGAATGTTCTAAGGTGGCAGGAATGTTTTAAGGTTGCATGAATGTTCTAAGGTAGCATGAAAGTTCTAAGCTTGGGTGTTCTAAGGTAGCACGAATGTTCTAACGTAGCATGAATGTTCTAAGGTAGGATGAATGTTCTAAGAGAGTACATGAATGTTCTACGGTAGCATGAATGTTCTAAAATAGCATGAATGTTCTAAGAGAGCACATACATGTTTTAAGGTAGCACGAATGTTCTAAGAGAGCTCATGAATGTTCTAAGGTAGCACACGAATGTTCTAACGTAGCATGAATGTTCTAAGATAGCATGAATGTTCTAAGGTAGCACGAATGTTCTAAGGTAGCACGAATGTTATAAGAGAGTACATGAATGTTCTAAGGTAGCATGTATGTTCTAAGGTAGCATGAATGTTCTAAAACAGCACATGAATGTTTTAAGAGAGCCCATGAATGTTCTAACAGAGCACATGAATGTTCTAAGGTAGCATGAATGTTCTAACAGAGCACATGAATGTTCCAAGAGAGCACATGAATGTTCTAAGTTAACATGAATGTTCCAAAAGAGCACATGAATGTTCTAAGAGAGCACATGCATGTTCTATGGTAGCATGAATGTTTTAAGAGAGCACATGAATGTTTTAAGAGAGCACATGAATGTTTTAAGAGAGCACATGAATGTTTTAAGAGAGCACATGAATGTTTTAAGAGAGCACATGAATGTTTTAAGAGAGCACATGAATGATTGTGTGCAGGTTTCCTGTATGGGGGGCCATCTGCAGTAGTGGCCCTGTGTTCCACAAGGAGTGAAAAGGGGAATGATGATGGTGATGGTGCTGGTGATTATGGTGATGATTATGGTGATGATGATGATGATTATGGTGATGATGATGATAGGGAGCACTGAGTATAACAGAAGAACAAAGCTTGGAACTGAACTCCCCCCAGCTGACAAGGTATTTGGTAGATTGTGACAAGGTATTTTGTGGATTGTGACAAGGTATTTTGTGGATTGTGACAAGGTATTTTGTGGATTGTGACCAAAGGTATATCCAACAGTTTAGACACAGATCAGTTTGGAATCTGATCAGACATGAAGCATCCCCTTACCTTACCTATCTAGAAGACGAAGTTTATGAGAATAGCAAAAAACAAGGTCATATCCAAGAATAGATTTCTGTGAAAAAACGTAATGCTTAGACTTTGACGTCCGCCAGCAATCAACATGACAGTATAGACTGGAACAGTCTGTACTTGATGAACGGTTATTGAACATTGATGATATAATGGATTTGTTGTCAAACCCTAATTCAGGCGGGCGAGCAGAAACAGCGGAAGTTGATGGCACTGTGACAGACCGGAAGTGAATAAAACTTAAGACGTGCAAGTGAAGCAGAACATGTGTGTTGAACTTGCGGAGTTTTCTCCCCTGCAGATCCATCGTATGAACAGCTGAAGGAAAATGTGTGAAACCACTTCGATTATTTCACGGAACACCTGACTTTGAAGTGTAATCATAAACAGAAAATTCTGATTAATGATCGATAAAATTATACCTAGGAAAGAACTTTTGATGTCTGGAGGGTTATGGTAAAAGTGGCAAAAAAGCACGCGCATGACTTCAGATGTCTGTGGGCATAATTTTAATGCAGCTTTTCCGTCATTGACATTCAGTCCTGACCTCTCATGTAGCATACAGCTTGTAGCATGTAGCTTGTAGCGTGTAGCTTGGTAACACGGCCGAGAAAACTGGAGAACGGTCATTCTGTGTTCATTGACCAGTTTTAAGTCAGGCTGTCTTAATCCTGTTCCCTGATGTTGGAATACCGGATATTCAAGAACTAATTCTATGATCGCCCTTAGCAACCATAGCTCTGGGATTTTGAATAGGTTTCTTTTCTAGGAGCATTCAGATACAATCAATCATAACGACACATCTGGAACGAGAATGGGAAAGATGGATAACTGCCGGCGTAGCGAAGAATGGGAATTTTAAGTATTTGTAAAATATTATTTGAATTAAATCAGTTTCATGTTCAACATTTGGCTACATTTGGCAACATGGTACATCATGTCGTCTTGGAGTGAAAGATACATGTGCTATGGTACATCATGCCGTCTTGGAGTGAAAGATGCATGTATCATGGTACATCATGTCGTCTTGAAGTGAAATATACATGTGTCATGGTCCATCATGTCGTCTTGGAGTGAAAGATACTTGTGCCATGGTACATCATGTCGTCTTCGAGTGAAAAATACATGTCCCATGGTACATCATGTCGTCTTGGAGTGAAAGATGCTTGTGCTATGGTACATCATGTCGTCTTGGAGTGAAAGATACATGTCCCATGGTACATCATGTCGTCTTGGAATGAAAGATACTTGTGCTATGGTACATCATGTCGTCTTGGAGTGAAAGATACATGTGCTATGGTACATCATGTCGTCTTGGAGTGAAAGATGCATGTATCATGGTACATCATGTCGTCTTGAAGTGAAATATACATGTGTCATGGTCCATCATGTCGTCTTGGAGTGAAAGATACTTGTGCCATGGTACATCATGTCGTCTTCGAGGGAAAGATACATGTCCCATGGTACATCATGTCGTCTTGGAGTGAAAGATACATGTGCCATGGTACATCATGTCGTCTTGGAGTGAAAGATTCGTGTGCCATGGTGCATCATATCGTCTTGGAGTGAAAGATACATGTGCCATGGTACATCATGTCCTCTTCGAGTAAAAGATACATGTCCCATGGTACATCATGTCGTCTTGAAGTGAAATATACATGTGTCATGGTCCATCATGTCGTCTTGGAGTGAAAGATACTTGTGCTATGGTACATCATGTCGTCTTCGAGGGAAAGATACATGTCCCATGGTACATCTTGTCGTCTTGGAGTGAAAGATACATGTGCCATGGTACATCATGTCGTCTTGGAGTGAAAGATACATGTGTCACGGTACATAATGTCGTCTTGGAGTGAAAGATACATGTGCCATGGTACATCATGTCGTCTTGGAGTGAAAGATACATGTGCCATGGTACATCATACGTCTTGGAGTAACAGATACATGTGTCATAATACATCATGTCGTCTTGGAGTGAAAGATACATGTGTCACGGTACATCATGTCGTCTTGGAGTGAAAGATACATCTGCCATGGTACATCATGTCGTCTTGGAGTGAAAGATACATGTCCCATGGTACATCACGTCGTCTTGGAGTGACAGATACATGTGTCATGATACATCATGTTGTCTTGGAGTGAAAGATACATGTGTCATGATACATCATGTTGTCTTGGAGTTAAAGATTCATGTGTCATGATACTTCATGTCCTCTTGGAGTGAAAGATAAACGTACCATGGTACATAATGTCGTCTTGGAGTAAAAGATACATGTGCTATGGTACATCATGTCGTCTTGGAGGGAAAGATAAATGTGCCATGGTACATCATGTCAACTTAGAGTAAATTATACATGTGTCATGGTACATCATGTCGTCTTGGAGTAAAAGATAATTGTGCCATGGTACATCATGTCGTCTTGGAGTAAAAGATACATGTGTCATGGTACATCATGTCGTCTTGGAGTGAAATATACATGTGTCATCGTACATCAAGTCGTCTTGGAGTGAAAGATACATGTGTCATGGTACATAATGTCGTCTTGGAGTGAAAGATACATGTCATGGTACATCATGTCGTCTTGGATAGATAGATACATGTGTCATCGTACATCATGTCGTCTTGGAGTAAAAGACACATATGTCATGGTACATCATGTCGTCTTTGAGTGAAAGATACATGTGTCATCGTACATCATGTCGTCTTGGAGTAAAAGATACGTATGTCATGGTACATCATGTTGTCTTGGAGTGAAAGATACATGTGTCATCGTACATCATGTCGTCTTGGAGTAAAAGATACATATGTCATGGTACATCATGTCGTCTTGGAGTAAAAGATACATATGTCATGGTACATCATGTCGTCTTGGAGTGAAAGATACATGTGTCATGGTGCATCATGTCGTCTTGGAGTGAAAGATAGATGTCATAGTACATTACGTAGTATTGGAGTGAAAGATACATGTGTCATCGTACATCATGTCGTCTTTGAGTGAAAGATACATGTGTCATCGTACATCATGTCGTCTTGGAGTAAAAGATACATGTGTCACGGTACTTCATGTCGTCTTGGAGTGAAAGATACATGTGTCATCGTACATCATGTCGTCTTGGAGTGAAAGATACATGTGTCATCGTACATCATGTCGTCTTGGAGTGAAAGATAAATGTGTCATGGTACATCATGTCGTCTTGGAGTAAAAGATACATATGTCATGGTACATCATGTCGTTTTTGAGTGAAAGATATATGTGTCATCGTACATCATGTCGTCTTGGAGTAAAAGATACATATGTCATGGTACATCATGTTGTCTTGGAGTGAAAGATACATGTGTCATCGTACATCATGTCGTCTTGGAGTAAAAGTTACATATGTCATGGTACATCATGTCGTCTTGGAGAGAAAGATACATGTGTCATGGTACATTACGTCGTCTTGGAGTGAAAGATACATGTGTCATCGTACATCATGTCGTCTTTGAGTGAAAGATACATGTGTCATCGTACATCATGTCGTCTTGGAGTGAAAGATACATGTGTCATGGTACATCATGTCGTCTTGAAGTGAAATATACATGTGTCATGGTCCATCATGTCGTCTTGGAGTGAAAGATACTTGTGCTATGGTACATCATGTCGTCTTCGAGGGAAAGATACATGTCCCATGGTACATCGTGTCGTCTTGGAGTGAAAGATACATGTGCCATGGTACATCATGTCGTCTTGGAGTGAAAGATACATGTGCCATGGTACATCATACGTCTTGGAGTGACAGATACATGTGTCATAATACATCATGTCGTCTTGGAGTGAAAGATACATGTGTCACGGTACATCATGTCGTCTTGGAGTGAAAGATACATGTGCCATGGTACATCATGTCGTCTTGGAGTGAAAGATACATGTCCCATGGTACATCATGTCGTCTTGGAGTGACAGATACATGTGTAATGATACATTATGTTGTCTTGGAGTGAAAGATACATGTGTCATAATACATCATGTTGTCTTGGAGTTAAAGATACATGTGTCATGATACTTCATGTCCTCTTGGAGTGAAAGATAAATGTACCATGGTATATAATGTCGTCTTGGAGTAAAAGATACATTTGCTATGGTACATCATGTCGTCTTGGAAGGAAAGATAAATGTGCCATGGTACATCATGTCAACTTAGAGTAAATTATACATGTGTCATGGTACATCATGTCGTCTTGGAGTAAAAGATACATGTGCCATGGTACATCATGTCGTCTTGGAGTAAAAGATACATGTGTCATGGTACATCATGTCGTCGTGGAGTGAAATATACATGTGTCATCGTACATCAAGTCGTCTTGGAGTGAAAGATACATGTGTCATGGTACATCATGTCGTCTTGGAGTAAAAGATACATGTCATGGTACATCATGTCGTCTTGGAGTGATAGATACATGTGTCATCGTACATCATGTCGTCTTGGAGTAAAAGACACATATGTCATGGTACATCATGTCGTCTTTGAGTGAAAGATACATGTGTCATCGTACATCATGTCGTCTTGGAGTAAAAGATACATATGTCATGGTACATCATGTTGTCTTGGAGTGAAAGATACATGTGTCATCGTACATCATGTCGTCTTGGAGTAAAAGATACATATGTCATGGTACATCATGTCGTCTTGGAGTAAAAGATACATATGTCATGGTACATCATGTCTTCTTGGAGTGAAAGATACATGTGTCATGGTGCATCATGTCGTCTTGGAGTGAAAGATACATGTGTCATGGTACATTACGTCGACTTGGAGTGAAAGATACATGTGTCATCGTACATCATGTCGTCTTTGAGTGAAAGATACATGTGTCATCGTACATCATGTCGTCTTGGAGTAAAAGATACATGTGTCACGGTACTTCATGTCGTCTTGGAGTGAAAGATACATGTGTCATAGTACATCATGTCGTCTTGGAGTGAAAGAAACATCTGTCATCGTACATCATGTCGTCTTGGAGTGAAAGATACATGTGTCATCGTACATCATGTCGTCTTGGAGTGAAAGATAAATTTGTCATGGTACATCATGTCGTCTTGGAGTGAAAGATACATATGTCATGGTACATCATGTCGTCTTTGAGTGAAAGATACATGTGTCATCGTACATCATGTCGTCTTGGAGTAAAAGATACATATGTCATGGTACATCATGTTGTCTTGGAGTAAAAGATACATGTGTCATCGTACATCATGTCGTCTTGGAGTAAAAGTTATGTCGTCTTGGAGTAAAAGATACATGTGTCACGGTACTTCATGTCGTCTTGGAGTGAAAGATACATATGTCATGGTGCATCATGTCGTCTTGGAGTGAAAGATACATGTGTCATGGTGCATCATGTCGTCTTGGAGTGAAAGATACATGTGTCATCGTACATCATGTCGTCTTTGAGTAAAAGATACATGTATCATCGTACTTCATGTCGTCTTGGAGTGAAAGATACATGTGTCATCGTACATCATGTCGTCTTGGAGTGAAAGATACATGTGTCATCGTACAGCATGTCGTCTTGGAGTGAAAGATACATGTGTCATCGTACATCATGTCGTCTTGGAGTGAAAGATAAATGTACCATGGTAGATCATGTCGTTTTGGAGTAAAAGATAGATGTGCCATGGTATATCATGTCGTCTTGGAGTGAAAGATACATGTGTCATGGTACATCATGTCGTCTTGGACTAAAATATAAATGTGTCATGGTACATCATGTCGTCTTGGAGGGAAAGATACATGTGTCATCGTACATCATGTCGTCTTGGACTAAAATATAAATGTGTCATGGTACATCATGTCGTCTTGGAGTGAAAGTTACATGTGTGATGGTACATCATGTCGTCTTGGAGTAAAAGATACATGTGCCATGGTACATCATGTCGTCTTGGAGTGAAAGATACATGTGTCATGGTACATCATGTCATGGAGTAAAAGATACATGTGCCATGGTACATCATATCGTCTTGGCGTAAAAGAAACATGTGCTATGGTACATCATGCCGTCTTGGGGTGAAAGATGCATGTGTCATGGTACATCATGTCGTCTTGAAGTGAAATATACAAGGGTCATGGTCCATCATGTCGTCTTGTAGTGAAAGATACTTGTGCTATGGTACATCATGTCGTCTTCGAGCGAAAGATACTTGTCCCATGGTACATCATATCGTCTTCGAGTGAAAGATACTTGTCCCATGGTACATCATATCGTCTTCGAGTGAAAGATACTTGTCCCATGGTACATCATGTCGTCTAGGAGTGAAAGATACATGTGTCATCGTACATCATGTCGTCTTGGAGTAAAAGTTACATATGTCATGGTACACCATGTCGTCTTTTAGTAAAAGATACATATGTCATGGTACATCATGTCGTCTTGGAGTGAAAGATACATGTGTCATGGTGCATCATGTCGTCTTGGAGTGAAAGATACATGTGTCATGGTACATTACGTCGTCTTGGAGTGAAAGATACATGTGTCATCGTACATCATGTCGTCTTTGAGTGAAAGATACATGTGTCATCGTACATCATGTCGTCTTGGAGTAAAAGATACATGTGTCACGGTACTTCATGTCGTCTTGGAGTGAAAGATACATATGTCATGGTGCATCATGTCGTCTTGGAGTGAAAGATACATGTGTCATGGTGCATCATGTCGTCTTGGAGTGAAAGATACATGTGTCATTGTACATTACGTCGTCTTGGAGTGAAAGATACATGTGTCATCGTAAATCATGGCGTCTTGGAGTGAAAGATACATGTGTCATCGTACATCATGTCGTCTTTGAGTGAAAGATACATGTATCATCGTACTTCATGTCGTCTTGGAGTGAAAGATACATGTGTCATCGTACATCATGTCGTCTTGGAGTGAAAGATACATGTGTCATCGTACAGCATGTCGTCTTGGAGTGAAAGATACATGTGTCATCGTACATCATGTCGTCTTGGAGTGAAAGATAAATGTACCATGGTAGATCATGTCGTTTTAGAGTAAACGATAGATGTGCCATGGTATATCATGTCGTCTTGGAGTGAAAGATACATGTGTCATATTACATCATGTCGTCTTGGACTAAAATATAAATGTGTCATGGTACATCATGTCGTCTTGGAGTGAAAGATACATGTGTCATCGTACATCATGTCGTCTTGGACTAAAATATAAATGTGTCATGGTACATCATGTCGTCTTGGAGTGAAAGATACATGTGTCATGGTACATCATGTCGTCTTGGAGTAAAAGATACATGTGCCATGGTACATCATGTCGTCTTAGAGTGAATGATACATGTGTCATGGTACATCATGTCGTCTTGGCGTAAAAGAAACATGTGCTATGGTACATCATGCCGTCTTGGGGTGAAAGATGCATGTGTCATGGTACATCATGTCGTCTTGAAGTGAAATATACAAGTGTCATGGTCCATCATGTCGTCTTGTAGTGAAAGATACTTGTGCTATGGTACATCATGTCGTCTTCGAGTGAAAGATACTTGTCCCATGGTACATCATATCGTCTTCGAGTGAAAGATACTTGTCCCATGGTACATCATATCGTCTTCGAGTGAAAGATACTTGTCCCATGGTACATCATGTCGTCTAGGAGTGAAAGATACATGTGTCATCGTACATCATGTCGTCTTGGAGTAAAAGTTACATATGTCATGGTACATCATGTCGTCTTGGAGTAAAAGATACATATGTCATGGTAAATCATGTCGTCTTGGAGTGAAAGATACATGTGTCATGGTGCATCATGTCGTCTTGGAGTGAAAGATACATGTGTCATGGTACATTACGTCGTCTTGGAGTGAAAGATACATGTGTCATCGTACATCATGTCGTCTTTGAGTGAAAGATACATGTGTCATCGTACATCATGTCGTCTTGGAGTAAAAGATACATGTGTCACGGTACTTCATGTCGTCTTGGAGTGAAAGATACATATGTCATGGTGCATCATGTCGTCTTGGAGTGAAAGATACATGTGTCATAGTGCATCATGTCGTCTTGGAGTGAAAGATACATGTGTCATGGTACATTACGTCGTCTTGGAGTGAAAGATACATGTGTCATCGTACATCATGTCGTCTTGGAGTGAAAGATACATGTGTCATCGTACATCATGTCGTCTTTGAGTGAAAGATACATGTATCATCGTACTTCATGTCGTCTCGGAGTGAAAGATACATGTGTCATCGTATATCATGTCGTCTTGGAGTGAAAGATACATGTGTCATCGTACATCATGTCGTCTTGGAGTGAAAGATACATGTTTCATCGTACATCATGTCGTCTTGGAGTGAAAGATAAATGTACCATGGTAGATCATGTCGTCTTGGAGTAAAAGATAGATGTGCCATGGTATATCATGTCGTCTTGGAGTGAAAGATACATGTGTCATGGTACATCATGTCGTCTTGGACTAAAATATAAATGTGTCATGGTACATCATGTCGTCTTGGAGTGAAAGATACATGTGTCATCGTACATCATGTCGTCTTGGACTAAAATATAAATGTGTCATGGTACATCATGTCGTCTTGGAGTGAAAGATACATGTGTCATGGTACATCATGTCATGGAGTAAAAGATACATGTGCCATGGTACATCATGTCGTCTTGGCGTAAAAGAAACATGTGCTATGGTACATCATGCCGTCTTGGGGTGAAAGATGCATGTGTCATGGTACATCATGTGTGAAAGATGCATGTGTCACGGTACATCATGTCGTCTAGGAGTGAAAGATACTTTTGTCACGGTACATCATGTCGTCTTCTAGTAAAAGATAAATGTGTCATGGTACATCATGTCGTCTTGGAGTAAAAGATACATGTGCCATGGTACATCATGTCGTCTTGGAGTGAAAGATACATGTGTCATGGTACATCATGTCATGGAGTAAAAGATACATGTGCCATGGTACATCATGTCGTCTTGGCGTAAAAGAAACATGTGCTATGGTACATCATGCCGTCTTGGGGTGAAAGATGCATGTGTCATGGTACATCATGTCGTCTTGAAGTGAAATATACAAGTGTCATGGTCCATCATGTCGTCTTGTAGTGAAAGATACTTGTGCTATGGTACATCATGTCGTCTTCGAGTGAAAGATACTTGTCCCATGGTACATCATATCGTCTTCGAGTGAAAGATACTTGTCCCATGGTACATCATATCGTCTTCGAGTGAAAGATACTTGTCCCATGGTACATCATGTCGTCTAGGAGTGAAAGATACATGTGTCACGGTACATCATGTCGTCTAGGAGTGAAAGATGCATGTGTCACGGTACATCATGTCGTCTAGGAGTGAAAGATACTTTTGTCACGGTACATCATGTCGTCTTCTAGTAAAAGATAAATGTGTCATGGTACATCATGTCGTCTTGGAGTGAAAGATACTCGTATGTGTGCCAGTGTACGTCATGTTGTCGTGGAGTGAAAGACACATATGCCATGGTACATCATGTCGTCGTGCACTAGTGTCTTCTATATCCAATTGTTTTAAATGATGGTGTACTGGTCTTTTTTTCATTCACACATTTTCATGTGGCGATTTCTGAAGTACACATCTTCAACATCTTCAACATTATCAACATCTTCAACATCTTCATGTTAAGCCTTCCTGTCCCGCGCCATCTGTTTGTGGTATTTCGATGTCTTCGTTATCCCCTTCAAGCTTGATCTAGCTTCTATTCACTGACTTGTTTTTTGTGATTTCATTCTATTTCCCTAACACTGCAGGTTCTTAACCTTTTTTGTGCCATGGACCCACTTGATTGTCCGATTAAGGTTGTTGACCCGTTTGCTTGTCAGATAAAGGATGTAACCCTTTGATTGTCAGATAAAGTATGTAACTCTTTGATTGTCAGATAAAGGATGTAACCCTTTCATTGTCCGATGAAGGATGTAACCCTTTCATTGACCGATAAAGGATGTAACCCTGTCATTGTCCCATGAAGGATGTAACCCTGTCATTGTCCGATGAAGGATGTAACCCTGTCATTGTCCGATGAAGGATGTAACCCTGTCATTGTCCGATGAAGGATGTAACCCTGTTATTTTCCGATGAAGGATGTAACCATTTCATTGTCCGATGAAGGATGTAACCCGGTCATTGTCCGATGAAGGATTGTAGTGGTGTTTGATGGTATTGTATGATGTTGATATTACTAAATGTAATTGTATGAGGCCAGCTGTGAAGGCTCCTGAGATAAAATGTAGTTGAGAATTGTCAGAAGGCCTTTCTTGCTACCACTACGACCTCACACTTAATTTTTTTTAATGAATGTGGCTACGTAAAGTGTCTAGGGTAATGATGTGTAGTGTGGTGTGATAGTTTCTAAATACACCCACAGATAATTAAGAAGACTAATAATATTAACAAATGTTAAAATACACTGAACTAACTCAAGTGTGTAAAATTTTGATAAAATTATATTACATTTATTTTGTTCTGGGTCAATTTTTTAGGTTGACCAGAACTTAAAAGGATTTAGAGATTATGAAAGAAATGCATGGAATATTATATCATAAATGCAATAGTGTACATATATATGTACTATACTAGTTAGTTTTATTAAAATGTTCTAGTAGTCATCTACTTGGGAGGATAGTTACTGTTTGTGCTGTTGGGGTGGCCTCATCACACCTGTCTATATTGACTACACAGTGTCCAGAAAATGGTGGGAATTTTTATGAGGGTATTAGTAACTAAACGTGGTTGGTGAATGTCCAGCAGACCAGAGGCTCACTCATCTTTTAATTGTAGCTCTGGTGCTGAAATCTGGTGGTCCCACCTCTCTGTGCTGGCGGGCAATAATGGTGGTCTCTGTCACAAGTACTGCACAGATACACTCGAGTAAAGTCACCAACTGAATAGTCACTGCTTGGTTGACAACAGAAACTCGCAGCTCTGCAATCAAAGTATGGGCCATGTGTCAAAATCTATTCTCTACCCACGTCTGGACACAACACTGACACAACAACCACATCATACAGACAGGTCAGATCTCTCTGACCAAACAGCACATTTACCATGGTGGTTTTACATCAGATAGATCCTCCCAGACTATAGATTCTGAAAAATATTTATTAGTTGTCTGCCCTAAAAGAGGATAGGTAATATGTTTCATTATTCTCAACACTTGATCTGTCTTGCATAATCCTTGCTGGAGTTTATGTACATTGTTGGTCCCTAGACCCTGACTAGGGCGGGGGGTCTAGAGCAAATCCCTACTTGTTTGTAAGGCTAGATTTCGATATGGCAGTATCAAATCACTCGAACATGAAACAATATTCAAAATATATAAAGAAATAATTTCAATCTTACCAGATTATGAATAAATAACACAGAATTGCTAGCAAAACTCAGCTGAGCTGCTGGCTATAGTATGGCGTCCCTAAATTTATTACACTTTCTTTCATATGGAAATCACCACACTTTAAAATCTGTGTCTATCACTGAACAACTATTGAAGAATGGCCCCACTTTCGCGTCTGAGCGCTAATGATATGATTGTCTGTGGCCAATCACTGCCTAGGTTTATTTTAATTTCGAATTTCCTACCATAAAGTCATTTCAGTCATGCTTCAGTCAAGTATGGATGGTTATCTGTTAGTCTGTCCGTCTCTACTTGTGTTTCTACAAAATGTACTCGATTTTTGAACCAACCTTTCTCTCCCCTCCAAAATTTTGTCGTTAAAAGTTATATTTAGACACAGCTACCACCCAAAAACCCTCTCCTCCATACTAAGTAAATTTGAACACCTGCGTTTCGAGGTCGTGTTTTTTTGTGCAATTAGCGACACTTTTAGATTCCATACAGTCTGTCGAAGATGTGAACAACACTGTCTTTTGTCATTATCTTCAATATTATCTATCCGTTTGTAAAATTAAGAACGTATTTGTTCACTGCTCAGAATGGGCCATCCGGCCAGCTAATTTTTATATTCCTAACATTAATATTAAGAAAAAAGTACTTTTTAAATTTTGTAATATTCCAAACATCTGCGTTTTAGCCGCTGAATTCAAATCAAGGACTTGGTATCGCAAAAGCGTCCATTCCGTACCTCGTGTCAATTTGGGGGACGTGAATTTTTACTTTCCTCCATCCCCCCCAATTGCGTCTCCTTAGCCTTGCCAGTCTCACGCAATCTTTCCAGTCATATTTTTTCCTTTTTATCCGCCGTTCCCCTCCTGTCTAGCGAGTCAATTTTTATGGAGGGTGATGACCCGCGGTCTGGGCGATCATGTACATCAGCAGCCTACGCATTATGTTTTTTATCCTTATATGTTATCTTTGGAGATATTTTACCGTTGTATCTCTGTCCATTTCACTACACATCTCCCCACTTGAAAACATGCCTATGGCAAGTTCCAACACCAGCGATACACATAGGTAAAATTGCTCCTCACGTTTGCCACTACTCTAATTTTGATCACAGGGGTGCCGACTGAGGAAATCTGCACCGACATTCAATTTGCGGCTTGCATAAGCGACTGGTTTCAGTTCCCCATCAGGTGAAGATGATCTTTGCAACAAAGCCCCTCCGAGTCCTACATTACTTGCATCGGTTCTTAAGACAAAGTCCTGTGTCAAATCAGGCAGTTTGAGAATAGGCTTGCTAGTGAGTTTTTCCTTTAACTCTTGGAACGCTAGTTCACATTGTGCAGTCCAAATAATTTTTTCTGGAAGTCCCTTGCGAGTCAAATCAGTCAGAGGAGCACAAATAGCGTTAAAATTCTTGATGTATTTCTGATAAAATCCGCATAACGACACAAATGATCGCACGTCCTTTTTTGTTTGCGGCCTAGGTGCTCTCTGCAGTTTTTCCAAGTTCTTAGGATCAGGGGTCATATTACCCTGATATACAGTGTGCCCCAAGAATTCCAACTCTTTGCATCCAATACAACATTTGGTTGGCCTAGCAGTTAAGTTCGCCTCCCGAAGTCTATCAAACAACATCTCCAGAGCTTCAATGTGTTCTTCAAATGTCTCTGTGGCGACGAGAATATCATCCATGAAATTCGAGATACATGGGTTATTCAGGGGATCCAACAATTTTCGCATCATCCTTGAAAACACACTCGGAGCATTTTTCAGTCCGAATGGTAGCATATTGAATTCATAATGTCCATCCGAAGTGCTAAAAGCCAAATAAGGTCTCACTTCAGGCTTCACTGGGATCTGGTAATAGCCTTTACTAAGATCCACCTTTGAAAAGTATTTTGCCTTGTTCAGTCTGGCAAATAACTGTTTTGTGTCTGGTAATGGATCCACTTGTCCTTCTGTGACAGCATTCAGTTTCCTGTAATCTATGCACAGTCTGTGTTCCCCAGACGGTTTTCTCAACAAAACGACACTAGAACTAAAAGATGATTCACTGTGCGAAATAATCCCCTCCTTCAACAAATACTCTATTTCTTCCTTCAATGCCTTCTCCTTCGCGAACGGAATAGAATAGGCTCTCATACAGATTGGGTTTGAGTCTACCAGTTTCATGTCATACTGTAGCAAATTTGTATGGCCTGGTTTATCTGTTAATACATCTGTATGTTCCTCCAGAACCTGTTGAACTCTCTCCCTCTGGTTTTTAGTCAGGTGCTTACTGACTTTTACCTGTGCTGCGGTTTCACAAGGATGTAATGGGTATTCATGTGAGGTGAGTGGTTCTTTTTGCATCTGGGTTGCAATAGCCAAGGTCAATAAGGGGGTGCTTTCCTGGAGTGGTCTGTCCAGATACTTCTTTAACAGGTTTACATGATAAACTTTTTCCTTCCCCTTTTTGTCAATTTTATAGTTTGTTCTAGACACCTTCTCTAGAACCGTATATGGACCTTGCCAACCAATTTGTAATTTATTCTGGCTTCCCGGTAGTAGAAGCAGCACCTTCTCTCCGACTGCCAGTTCCCTGTCCTTTGCCTTCCTATTAAAATATGCTGCATGTTTCTTCCTGGCTTGTTTCAAATTATCATTTGCCAGTTTCCATCCAGCTTTCAAACGATTGGTCAGTTCGTTCACATATTGATAAGATGAGGTAACAGTCTCTTCCGCCTTCTCATCTGTCCAGGTCCTTAATAGAGCTACATCTGGATCTTTAATTTATCATACGTAGTTATCATGGAACCCGTCAGGTCCCGTCCATTAGAAGCCCTATAGTGAGGACTTTTCTTCCTAGAATCATCACTCACAAATCGACCACTACCAATTTTTTTCTTGGGTTTATCTCCCCACTTTAGATTGCTTATGAGAGATCTTCGCTCTCTTTTCTGTTCTTCCAGTTTATATAAGTTCGACCGAGGGATTGTCATCTTATCCTGGGTTAAATTTCTTCTTTGTACTCTTCGCATAGTGGCCATGTTAATCCATTCAAGTGAAGACTGGGTGTGAAAAGGGGGCTCCCATTGCACTTTGTCTACCTGAGTATAATTTGTTTTCCTTCCAGGCCTAATTTTGCCCCGTGGCGTTTCTAGGTCCTGCACATATTTTCCCTTTGTGGGTGTTCCCTCATGAAATACGCCACATGCTTCTACAAAGTTTTCAACATCGACATTTACGTCGGGCCAATAGTATTTTCGAGCAATCTTTTGGCAGACGGTACCGACTTTCTCATGGTCACCATCTTTTCCAACATGTAAGCTCCTTATTAAGTTTGCCCTATATATCTTGGGAAGAACTAACTGTCCGTGACCAGTGGATCTAGTTCCTGTCTCCCTGTATAATAGTTTGTTCTTCATGAAATATTCCCCCTTGCTCGGAGGTGTGTGGCATTTGGGCAATTTTTTAAAACAGGGCTTGAGTGTCCTATCCTCAGCCTGCGCCTTCCTCATCTCCTCTGGATGAGCATTTATAGGTTCACCTTCTTCCTCCTTCTTCTGTGACCTGGTCTGCACTGTCGCCATGATCACAGGTTTCTCGGGGTTCCCCCAAGAAGACGTATCTACACCCCAATATCAGAGGGTAGATTGGTTCATCTATCACTGCTGCTCTGATTTCTCCTTCCACATAGCGAGTTTTCACCGTTATCCTTGCGATGGGAAGTGTCAGGAGTGGTATGTCCTTAGTCGCCCCTTGTATTTCCACTGTTTCTGTGGTATACTGACTTGGGTCCACTAGGCTAGACTTCACAACTGAATCATAATCCAAACCTGTATCATAAAGGCACCTTATGGTGACCCCATTACAAATAACATCCTCACAAACTGGGGGGTGATAAGGTTCCTGTTGTCCCTTAGGATTAACCTTTAATCTTTGCGTCCCCGACTTCATTGCAGCAATGTTTGAAGGTTTCCTTCTACAAAATTCGGTGTTATGGTTATCCTTCTTGCACCATTTACACCATCTTTTTCCTTGGTTCAACGGTTTTCTTTCATTGAACTTTTGGTCATTGAACTGTGAGTTTCTGTCGCGATAGTCATTTCTTGGCCGCTCAAAGTTTGTCCTACCTTTATTTCCCTGCTCTCTAGTATCAAATTTATTAAATTGCTGTGGAGCTTTAAAATTGTCTATGTGCTTCTTCTTAGCACCACTTACCTCTGCCTGGGCTGCCTGATACCTCTCAGCAACATTTAAAATTTCCCCCAACTTCTCTGCACCTTGTTCCATGAGAAATTTTCTCATGTCTGGAGCCATGGACTCTCTCAATTGCTCAATCATGATCATTTCTTTAAGATCTTGGGTCTTCCCCAGAGCCGTCCATTTCTCCAAATAGGTTTCTAGTCTGGCAGAGAATTGGTGGTATGTCTCCCCAGACAACAGTTTGGCATTTCTAAATTTCTTACGATAAAATTCACCATTCTTCTCGTACCTTAATAACAAAGCCTGCTTTAACATGTCATAATTGTCTTGGTCTTCCCTGTTCATTTTAGCAAATACTTCATAAGAAGTACCTCTCAATCCTTGTGATAGCTTTAAACTCCACCTCTCTCTCTCTAACCCATATGTAGTAGCTAATAACTCAAAACGTCCTAGGTACCCTTCTATGTCATCGTCTTTCTCAACAAAATGGTCTAAATGAAACCCCATAGCTGAGTTTGAGGCTCCCAGACTGGGCGTAGCATCTGAGGCAAAAGGGCTGGCACCATTTTCAGGAGCCTGGCCTTGTAATTCCAGCTCCCTTAGTCGTAATTCGTGCTCCCTCTGCAACCTTCTATCTTCTGCCTCCCTTTCGGCAGTCAACCTTTTTTCTTCTGCCTCCCTTTGCTGTCGTTTTTCTTCTGCCTCAATCTGCAGCCTCTTAATTTCTCTATCAGCCTCCAACCTCTTCTCTTCAGCTAACCTTTCAGCCTCTAATTTTCTTTCAGCCTCTTTTTCTAATCTCCTTTCTTCCCGTTCAATATATTTATCACATTCAGCCGTTACGTATTGAATTAAAATTTGACCATCCATTCCCATCTCCTTCGCGGTGAGCACAGCAGCTGATCTAAATTTTGCCAGCTCCGCCATACTTTTTAGACAATATACTAATATACAAGCTAAATCTCTAACCAGTAAATACACTAAGTACTTCTTATGACTATAGTCTAACTAATTCTAACTAACCAGTTAACTAATTAATTATTACTGGCTGTGAAGATTCACCAACTTTTATCTGCAGGGACACTTTTAATTTTAAAGGGAATTTTACAATTTATTTCCCTACTTTTATTTCTCCCACCAGGAGATCCTAATATTACTGTTGGGCTAATTATCCCTGGACAAGACCCCAATTTATGTAGTGGTGTTTGATGGTATTGTATGATGTTGATATTACTAAATGTAATTGTATGAGGCCAGCTGTGAAGGCTCCTGAGATAAAATGTAGTTGAGAATTGTCAGAAGGCCTTTCTTGCTACCACTACGACCTCACACTTAATTTTTTTTAATGAATGTGGCTACGTAAAGTGTCTAGGGTAATGATGTGTAGTGTGGTGTGATAGTTTCTAAATACACCCACAGATAATTAAGAAGACTAATAATATTAACAAATGTTAAAATACACTGAACTAACTCAAGTGTGTAAAATTTTGATAAAATTATATTACATTTATTTTGTTCTGGGTCAATTTTTTAGGTTGACCAGAACTTAAAAGGATTTAGAGATTATGAAAGAAATGCATGGAATATTATATCATAAATGCAATAGTGTACATATATATGTACTATACTAGTTAGTTTTATTAAAATGTTCTAGTAGTCATCTACTTGGGAGGATAGTTACTGTTTGTGCTGTTGGGGTGGCCTCATCACACCTGTCTATATTGACTACACAGTGTCCAGAAAATGGTGGGAATTTTTATGAGGGTATTAGTAACTAAACGTGGTTGGTGAATGTCCAGCAGACCAGAGGCTCACTCATCTTTTAATTGTAGCTCTGGTGCTGAAATCTGGTGGTCCCACCTCTCTGTGCTGGCGGGCAATAATGGTGGTCTCTGTCACAAGTACTGCACAGATACACTCGAGTAAAGTCACCAACTGAATAGTCACTGCTTGGTTGACAACAGAAACTCGCAGCTCTGCAATCAAAGTATGGGCCATGTGTCAAAATCTATTCTCTACCCACGTCTGGACACAACACTGACACAACAACCACATCATACAGACAGGTCAGATCTCTCTGACCAAACAGCACATTTACCATGGTGGTTTTACATCAGATAGATCCTCCCAGACTATAGATTCTGAAAAATATTTATTAGTTGTCTGCCCTAAAAGAGGATAGGTAATATGTTTCATTATTCTCAACACTTGATCTGTCTTGCATAATCCTTGCTGGAGTTTATGTACATTGTTGGTCCCTAGACCCTGACTAGGGCGGGGGGGTCTAGAGCAAATCCCTACTTGTTTGTAAGGCTAGATTTCGATATGGCAGTATCAAATCACTCGAACATGAAACAATATTCAAAATATATAAAGAAATAATTTCAATCTTACCAGATTATGAATAAATAACACAGAATTGCTAGCAAAACTCAGCTGAGCTGCTGGCTATAGTATGGCGTCCCTAAATTTATTACACTTTCTTTCATATGGAAATCACCACACTTTAAAATCTGTGTCTATCACTGAACAACTATTGAAGAATGGCCCCACTTTCGCGTCTGAGCGCTAATGATATGATTGTCTGTGGCCAATCACTGCCTAGGTTTATTTTAATTTCGAATTTCCTACCATAAAGTCATTTCAGTCATGCTTCAGTCAAGTATGGATGGTTATCTGTTAGTCTGTCCGTCTCTACTTGTGTTTCTACAAAATGTACTCGATTTTTGAACCAACCTTTCTCTCCCCTCCAAAATTTTATCGTTAAAAGTTATATTTAGACACAGCTACCACCCAAAAACCCTCTCCTCCATACTAAGTAAATTTGAACACCTGCGTTTCGAGGTCGTGTTTTTTTGTGCAATTAGCGACACTTTTAGATTCCATACAGTCTGTCGAAGATGTGAACAACACTGTCTTTTGTCATTATCTTCAATATTATCTATCCGTTTGTAAAATTAAGAACGTATTTGTTCACTGCTCAGAATGGGCCATCCGGCCAGCTAATTTTTATATTCCTAACATTAATATTAAGAAAAAAGTACTTTTTAAATTTTGTAATATTCCAAACATCTGCGTTTTAGCCGCTGAATTCAAATCAAGGGCTTGGTATCGCAAAAGCGTCCATTCCGTACCTCGTGTCAATTTGGGGGACGTGAATTTTTACTTTCCTCCATCCCCCCCCCATCCCTTTCCTCCATCCCCCCCCCCAACGTTGGCCCCCCCCCCCCCCCCCCAATTGCGTCTCCTTAGCCTTGCCAGTCTCACGCAATCTTTCCAGTCATATTTTTTCCTTTTTATCCGCCGTTCCCCTCCTGTCTAGCGAGTCAATTTTTATGGAGGGTGATGACCCGCGGTCTGGGCGATCATGTACATCAGCAGCCTACGCATCATGTTTTTATCCTTATATGTTATCTTTGGAGATATTTTACCGTTGTATCTCTGTCCATTTCACTACAAGGATGTAACCCTGTCATTGTTCGATGAAGGATGTAACCTGTCATTTTCCGACGAAGGATGCAACCCTGTCATTGTCCGATGAAGGCTATTGGACCCTTCTTAGACAAAGTGTACATAAAAGCGTAATTTAAAATGTTACACTTTAAATGTTACGTTATGTATACGGACCCTCAAGAATCCACTCATGACCCAAAGGCATCAGTGGATCACGGGTTAAGAAACCTTGCCTTACCCTAAGAACCCGGGGGTAAGACCTGCCTCGTGATACTATTTCCTCACTGTGTGTCCTAATCAATGTCAAAGTATTCTCACTTCTTGCTCCACTGGTATATGTTTGGATCTGTCCATCAGTTTCACCTTACGGATCGGATCATACATTTTTAGTCCTTCTGTTCAGCGCCATTACTCATTTATCAAAGTCTTTGTGCTGGCAATATACATAAGCGAATAGAACGTTTTAGTTTGTGTATTTAAAAATAAAGATATAGAGTCGAGATCCCGTGTTACTTTATTTCCTCTGTAATATACATATTTCTTGAAGTAAAGTATTTTTGGGTGAAGGGATTTTCTGATTTTTTTTTTTTATTAAGCGCGCTACCAATTTAAAATTCGCTAAGAGTTATGCCAAGAGGGGATTTTTCGTGAGATTGAAGTGTGAGCTGATGCATATTTTATTTGACCAAATTTTTCCACTTTGGTCAGGTGTAATTAATTCTTTAACGAGTTTTTGCTATTTTTTTAAAAAAAATACTAGTGAGTATCAGCGCAACGTCATTTTATAACACTTCCAGTATAGTCCCAATAGGATAAAGTATCGCATGGGCACTTTTATTTATTATTTCGTGTTTTGGATGGCTAACCTTGTTTTGCCTACAGTATGAGTCATTGTGTGTATGTGTGGAAGTAGGGTCAGTTAGGACCCGCGCGCGTAGACAGCTGGCCAGCGAAGTAATGGCTGGATTTACCTGTGTTATTGATTTAAGCGCTAGGCTAAGTACAGCAAGTGAGAACGGGGGAGTACGGTGTTGTGTTTTGATTATGTATTGAGTGAGAGAAGGCATGTTGTGTTTTGACTTAGGGAGGGAGAGATAGAATTAGACTTGTAATTTGTTGGGAACTTTAGAGATGGTTATACAGTTGTTAATGATATTTTTGACTAGTTTGTGTATTTCAGAGTTTGGTCAGCCCGTTATTGTGCTCTCTCGTTGGGCACCAAGCAACCCTCTAGAAATATAATTGGCACTTGTAATAACTTGCCCCTTCGAGGTTTACCGCTACTGCCCTTGCATTACCAACCACCAATTAATACTTCGATCCCACGGCAGACCAATCATTCTGTCATTTGTTCAGCTAACCAGGTGGTCATTGTGGATTACTTACGCACCGCCTATCGTTATATACAGATCTATATCGCCAGTGCCTACGGGCTGTTTTCGTTGCCATCCAGTCTTCGGGGCAACATCGTCAGGCCCATTTACATCCTGTCACCTTTTAGTATACTGACGTAAAGCCAAGAAGAAGGCAACGATTTCCGTTACTCGGCACCCATGTGTTCCATTCTTCATTATCCCGGATTAGAGGTGCATACCCCTCGGCTCGTTCTAGATACCCAGTTTGCCAGCGGTAATCACTGCTTCGTGTTGGAGTTACATATCTCGATCAGGGAGCGCATTCGTCTCAGCCTTTGTTTAATTTGATTCGACTATTTGTGGGGGCCACCCGCAACAGAGAGTGTTATCCCGTAGTACAATGGCCAGTTCTTTAATCGAATTAGTGGCGCTGCTATGGGCACCAAAATGGGCCCGAGTTATGCCTACCTCTTCATGGGTCACTTTGAATATTTGATTCTTCAAAGTTACGATGTACAATTACCTGAGTTTTACCGTCGCTATATCGACGATGGTATTGGTGTCACAGACATGTCTAAAGTTAACCTCCGTAGATTCATTGACTATGTTGGCAATTTCCATCCTGCCATCAAATTCACTTCTCAGATTTCTACCACTTCATTTAACTTCCTCGACCTTACTGTCAATATTACTCCTACTGGCCTTACTACTTCTGTCTTTTATAAACCTACTGATGCTCATGGTTTCCTTCTTTACACCTCTTCTCACCCTCTCAGCTGTAAAAATTCCATTCCCTACTCTCAACTTCTACGCTTACGTAGGATATGTCCCGATGAAGATGATTTCCGTGAACGAGCTCAAGAAATGCTCGAGTTTTTTCGCCGACGTCACTATCCTGAAAGAGTCTTATCTGATGCCCTTAATCGCATTAGTCCCGTTACTCGTCAGGTTGCCCTTACTGCTAAACCTACTACTACATCTGACAGACTCAAACTTGTTTTAACTTTCCACCCTCACTGTTTGGCGGTGAAAAAAATTCTGTTCCTTCATCTGCCTATTCTCCACTCCGATCCTGATACCAAAAAGTTGTTTCGTGATACCCCTTTGTTGGCATATCGTAAGGATAAGAATTTTAGCGATATTCTTGTGCATAGTCGCTTGAAACAAACTAGTCCTTCTCACTTTGGTACTAAACCGTGCCAACCTGTCCTTTTGTACTCCAAACGCAGTCAGTCTCCTTTACGAACGGTAAATTTGCCATTGGGGAGTCTTTCACGTGCGAATCCAGAAACTGATTTATGCTATCATCTGCAAGAATTGTGACATGACCTATATTGGTGAAACTGGCAGACGTTTGGCAGACAGGTTTCGGGAGCACTTGAATGACATCCATCATGGCAAACATTTACCGGTGGCCCTTCACTTCAACAGCGCTGACCATTCAGGTAACTCTGACATTCATGTCACTGCCCTCCGTTCATGTATCGGCGACGACCGAACTCGCTTCTCGTTGGAGAATCGTCTCATTTTTCAAATGGGCGTTTTAGCTTCTGCTGGCATTAATGTCCAGCATCATTTTGCATAATTCTGGTGTCTTCTGTCGTTATTTTCCTATCTATCCTTGTTTTTGCTTTAGTTCGTTTCGTTTCCTCAATTATCTGTTCTTAGCCGTCACTAGCTCCTACGTCACTTCCGCATGACGCCTTATTTTGTCAGCCATTTTGAATGTTTCTTTCTTGGATCCAGCTAAGTGATTTTTTACTCATTTTAATAGTGTTGTTAATTTCTGTCTTCGTTTCGTTGATTATTTACTTTCTTGTTTCGACATGTCTTTCTGGTTTCACGATTTTCTTGCATTATTACTGTTATCGTTTCGCTCATCACCATGGTTTCATCTGCTTGTATCGCTCATTTGACGTTTTCCTCATCATCATAGATCTTTGTAGTACCTATATGTAGTTCTTGTCCTTGTCACCTGTTCGTAACTGTGGCTGACGAAGGGTAAAACCCGAAACGTCCCTTGTTCCATGTGTACCGTTTACTTGTAAAACTGATTTCATACCATATTATTTTTTAATTTATATATGTGTTATCCCGTAGAATTTATTAAGCAGTTCCAGAGGGGCGTTTCTCCATAGCCTTAGTATACGAAACTAAGGTGAAACTGTGTGAGTTTTCCTAGCTGAGGAGAAGATTTCCTGCCAAGCATTGTCGACATTAGAGGACCGGTCGTTCTCATTACTGAGAACTTGGGGCCTAACCCCTTTAATTGGACAAAACATTGGTGTAAGAAAGTGTACGCGTGTTGGTGGTGTGGAGTGAGGAGATTTGCTTGTGTGTGATTGAGTGAAGTCTATTGTCATTTGTTTCTGTGGTATTAATGTGATAAATTCACTAGTCTTACAAAGCTAGTGGAGACATTACTTTATTGATCCGATGTTGTGGATTTCTTTAATAAACATATTTATATGTGATATGTCAGAATCACTTCTACTCTAACTATCACTTGATGTTTGTTGTGTGTCCTCCGAACTGTAGTAGATTATTCTATTTAGCATTTGGAAGTCGGGTGAGAGATTGACCCTAAAGTAAATGAAATAGAGGGATATCCAAAAGCACGTGGAGAAATAAATTGATGACGTATTACTAACAATAAAAAACGTGAAAAGATTACAAATGATGGAACAAGACAGCAGGGGTTGTCGTGAGCAACTGATTGAACGCCTATGTTCCGGTGGGAGATGTAAGTTAATGATATTAACTTTCATGTTCATAGAACAACGTCTCACAGAAACTGGGGATGGGGGAAGGAAAGGCTGGGGTGGGGGCGGTTAGACTGTTTATGAAACCTGTGATATAAAAGTATGATAAATGACCGTCCAGCCAGGTTTTAATAAATCACTAATGTGAACGGCCTTGACAAATGACGCGATGCCTGGTATCGACACTCTGTCAGGGTAACAACACCACAGATAATAAATGACCGTCCAGGCCGGACGTGTCAGCGATAACCATCATAAAAAAGCAGGGCCGGCTAGTCTGGGATATGGTAATGGTTCTTCGTTAGCTGGAAGATTTCACCCCCTCTTTGGCCGTCCGTTACTGAACACAAGATAATAAAAACCAGTGCAATAACATTAGCTATCTATCTGGCCAGTGTGACATGAACTAACCCGGAATAACTTGGAAGAAAATGCAACAATCATTCATCAGTGTTGTCTTGTACAAATGTCTTTTAAGTCAGGTCACAAAAGCACCAGCGATACAACTTGTCAAATCATTAAATAAATACATTCAAGTTGAAAGTCAATTTTCATTTTCACAATGCACATACTAACAAACATAAAAGTTAAATAAGAAAGCACAGGTTCTTCTTCAAGTGCCATGTCTGGTGGCGCAGGAGATCATGTCTCTCCAATAGTTCCTGCCTCCACTACTGTCTATCAATTCTGTTGTTGAATTCTTTCCGTGCCATGATATATAACTGTCCAGTATCTACTTCTTTCTCGTTATTTGTCTATTTTTCTTTAAATATTTTCTGTCATATTTTCATCTTCTCATAACATGCCCAAAGAAAGTGGCTTTATTCCTTCATAATTATGAGCAACAAACCTCCTATGAGGATTGGTCTCTTATATGACATCCTTCATAATTATGAGCAACAAACCTCCTATGATGATTGGTTTCTTATATGACATCCTTCATAATTATGAGCAATAAACCTCCTATGAGGATTGATCTCTTATATGACATCCTTCATAATTATGAGCAATAAACCCATATGATGATTGGTTTCTTATATGAAATCCTTCATAATTATGAGCAAAAAAACCTCCTGTGAGGATTGGTCTCTTATATAACATCCTTATAAAATGTTTAACTGTCTGTGGTATTATCATTCCTCTGTACAACCACATGACTGTGCCCTCCAGTACCTTCCTTTTTAGCTAGTTTATTATCCATGACTACTTTCATGGGACAGAACTGACTGTATATGACACTGGAGAACGCTCTTTCTTACTTCTGTTGACAAAGAGTTGATGTATAAAATACTTTTCGTTTTATAGAACGCCGCATTTGCCTGAGCTATTCTGCTCTTCACCTGTGAAATACATCTTCCATCTGAAGTTATTAACGTAGCAGAGGGACCATTCAAAACATCTTGCCAAATGTTGACCATGAAACTGATTTAATTCAAATAATATTTTACAAATACTTAAAATTCCCATTCTTCGCTACGCCAGCAGTTATCCATCTTTCCTATTCTCGTTCCATGTACCATTGCACTTGTATTTGTCACTCCAAGACGACATGATGTACTATGACACATGTATCTTTCACTCCAAGACGACATGATGTACCATGACACATGTATCTTTCACTCCAAGACGACAAGGTGTACCATGGCACATGTATCTTTCACTCCAAGACGACATGATGTACCATGACACATGTATCTTTCACTCCAAGACGACATGATGAACCATGGCAAATGTATCATTCACTCCAAGACGATATGATGTACCATGACACATGTATCTTTCACTCCAAGACAACAAGGTGTACCATGGCACATGTATCTTTCACTCCAAGACGACATGATGTACCATGACACATGTATATTTCACTTCAAGACGACATGATGAACCATGGCAAATGTATCATTCACTCCAAGACGATATGATGTACCATGACACATGTATCTTTCACTCCAAGACAACAAGGTGTACCATGGCACATGTATCTTTCACTCCAAGACGACATGATGTACCACGACACATGTATATTTCACTCCAAGACGACATGATGAACCATGGCAAATGTATCATTCACTCCAAGACAAGATGATGTACCATGATACATGTATCTTTCACACCAAGACGACATGATGTACCATGACACATGTATCTACCACTCCAAGATGAGATGATGTACCATGACACATGCATGTTTCACTCCAAGACCACATGATATACCATGAAAAATGTATCTTTCCCTCCAAGGCGACATGATGTACCATGATACATGTATCTTTCACTACAGGACGAGATGATGTACCATGACACATGTATCTTTCACTCCAAGACGACACGATGTACCATGGCACATGTATCTTTTACTCCAAGACGACATGATGTACCATGGAACATTTATCTTTCTCTCCAAGACGACATGATGTACCATGACACATGTATCTGTCACTCCAAGACGATTTGATGTCCCATGGCACATGTATCTTTCACTCCAAGACGACATGATGTACCATGGGACATGTATCTTTCACTGAAAGACGACATGATGTACCATGGCACATGGATCTTTCACTCCAAGACGACATGATTGTCGTGAAACGAGTGTAACCCACTACTTTGTTAATCACTATGTCGAGATACAGATTTGCTTCAACCAATCAACGAGCAACGTTCACCAGTCTCTGAGACAGAATAAATTAACGGCCATCATGTTCACGCAAGATGGCGGATTAAAACTGAATAAAATTAGGCTGTACAGCGCTTGAGACTAAACCGGAGGAAACCAATCATTTTGCTCCGCCAGGAACCAACCAAAAGCTTTCCTTAAGCAGTTACCTACCTATATAATCTGGCGGATTTTATGCATAATCACACATCACCGACACGACGCCAGAGATACCGACCGACTGAAGAGGAGAAACTGTCACCTTGATTTATAGCTTACCTGGAGTGCAATGACCTGCAGCTTGCTTTGCTAAGTCGAGTCAAAATCTGGCCGGTTTGAATCTTAGAGGGTAAATATATTTACGATAACCTTTAGGAAAATAGGCTTTCAGCAGGTCTATAATGTTGGTATTTGTTGTGTGTCATTTATACTACCTATCAGGTTACTGATTGTATCTTGGGGAAATTAAGTATAATGATTGTATTTCCTATTATGATTGAATAGACAAAGATTAATAGGACTCATACCTCAATCTATTGTCTCCTATAACTTCAGTCTATTATCTCAGATAAAACCAACTGAAATATAACCAAAACAGTCCTTGTTAGGACTCAATATCTTGTCTCATCTAACTCCAATCTATTGTCTCCTATAACTCCCACCTGATATATCACCAAACAGTCCTCGTCTCACATACTCCTATCATAAGAACATAACGTTATGGTTAGGATATATTATAGCACTTGTCAGAGAGGGCCTGGTATATTATAGGGGGAAGGACATTGTTGTATCACACCTAGGTGTACATATTATTGGATGTATTCATGTATTGAACTTATATTATGGGATGTATTCATGTATTGAATGTATTCATGTATTGAATTTATATTATTGAATGTATTCATGCATTGAATTTATATTATTGAATGATATCCATGTATTAGTTTATCAGAAAGAATATTTTGCAAGTAGACACCTGTTTTGTCTCGCTATTGCTAAATCATACTGAGCCATGTTGTCATTCATCCTACATGCAGACACTGAGACACGCTCATATCATATACAATAGAAATAGGTGGGCTTGAGGACAAAAATTAGCCCCTATTTTTCCTTGTTACAGGTTTTATTCGTGTCCTAAAACCTGAGATCGTGGGTCGTCAATCCAGCTGCCTGGAACTCCGCAGGAGCATAGAGGTTGTCCTGACTCTACATCTTTGGTCCCCTCAGTCTTGGGTGGGCTAAAGGAACGATACTCAGCCGATGTTGTGTGAACCAAACAAAGAAGAACAGACCTTAGAGAGATGAGTACACATTAGTACCATTTCTGTCAGCATTGTGAGCATAGAAACTGTCAGTGATGAGAAAGTGAAGTAGCATAGCAAGAGACAAAAATAACAGCATAGCTGATAAGTGTTATATCCTTAATTAACAGCACAGCTGATACATGTACTATAATTGAATAACAGCACAGCTGATATAATTTTTGTTCCTATAATTGGAAAACTTGTTGTAAAATAAATAAATATATATATATATATATATATATATATATATATATATATATATATATATATATATATATATATATATATATATATATATAATATATTTATTTACATATCTATATAAATATAAATATTTTGTAAATCATATGTAAACTTACAAATTCATTACATTCCATTTTTCAACATTCACCCTTCAGCACAAGAGTAGATAGTGTATATACTAAATAAATAATAAGGAAATTGTATTTGAACGACTTGTCAATTTTATCTTTGTTAAGTAAAATCTGTTTCCTTGTTTATTAATATCACAGTTAGTTACACAGCGGAGGTGGCACTTTATGTCGGTCTCCTCTCTACTATTGTTTCGAGATCAGAACATTCACAGCCGTAACTAATTTGTGATACCAGTAGTCCTCTCAGACACTGGGACTTCACCATTTTCTGCAGAAATTCTATTTCTGTAATTGTCAGTACTATACTGATCTTAAAGCCAAATAAAACCTCTCGCCACACTGGGGGCTCGTTCCTGGGATATTTCTGTATATCTTGAGCCATACTTAGTCTATTCATCTATCTACACTCTATCTTGTGCCACCCATAGATAACATAAGAAATATAATTTTGGAAAAAAATTCTATAACAGGATTTAAAAAAAAAAAAAAAAAAAAAAAACCAATATTTTCTTAGGAGGAGTACCATTTAGTACTCAGTAAATAGTTGATGCTCACAAAGTTGCACGGAAATTTTTTGTTCATTTAAAGTAATTAAGTTTAATTACAATAACTTGGTTATAGTAAATATACATACCCTATCTAAGTAACGCCATGGCTGATCTAGTGAAGTTCAGAACTGCGATCATGCAGATGGGTAAGGAATTAAATATGACAGGTGATGCTCTCACTCAGTATGTCACAACAGAAGTGGACAAACATATGGATAGGGAAGAAAGAAAGTTGCAATTAGAGACTGAAGCAAGGAAATTAGAGGCGGATAGAGAAGCAAAGAAATTAGAGGCTGAAGAAAGGCGGTTGCAAGCGGAAGCTGAGAGAGAAGACAAAAGACTGGAAGCTCAGAGAGAAGACAAAAGACTGGAAGCTGAGAGAGAAACCAAAAGATTAGAAATTGAAGCCAAGAAATGGGAGGCTGAAAATGAGGAAAGGAAATTACAAGCAGAGAGAGACCATCAGTTGAGATTAAAAGAGCTTGAAATTCAGGCAAATACTGGCAATAATGGTGGTAGCTCACCTCACTCTGAGAGTAGCTCCAGCCAGAGCACCTCAAGTGGGGCCATGAATTTTCATCTGGACCCATTTGTTGAGAAAGAAGACGCCATTGAGTCGTACCTGGATAGATACGAAAGACTAGCCACTACCTATGGCTTAGTGAAAGAAAAATGGAGTCTTAAACTATCTCAGGGATTGAGAGGTGTGGCCTACGATGTGTATTTGAAGCTCTCAAGAGATGACCAGGAAGATTATGAAATCCTGAAGCAGGCACTGCTTGTGAGATATGAAAAGAACTCAGAATCATATAGAAAGAAATTCCGAACAGCTAAACTTCTTCCAGGAGAAAACTATCACCAATTCTCTGCTAGATTGGAAACCTATTTGGAAAAATGGAGTAGTTTAGGAAAGTGTCAGGATCTGAAAGAAATGATAATGATGGAGCAAGTGAAAGAGTCCATGCCTCAAGAAATGAGGAAGTTTATCATGGAACAAGGAGCAGAGAGATTGGAAGATATTGTAACTGTTGCTGAGAGATATCAAGCAGCTCAGGCAGAATTATTAGGAAATAAGAAGAAGCAGGGTGAAAACTTCAAATCATCACAAAACTATACCAAATATGAACAAAAGGACCATACCACAAGGAACAAACAAAGATTTGACCAAAAGGACAAAAACCCTCTAAGATCGGATAAGACACCTTACCGGAAGGAAGGAAAGTGGTGTAAAACTTGTCTAATGAGTAACCACAATACTGCGGACTGCAGAAGGAAGAATCCTCCTCATCATGCTGCATGTCTTACAACAGGGAATCAGGGAAGGAAGGAAATGGCAGTAAGTCAGAAAGACTTCCATCATCCCCCTGTCTGTGAGGAAGTGACCGTGAATGGCACTCAAGTACTGTGTTTATATGACACAGGATTGGACTTTGATTCAGTTGTGTGCTCTTCTTTAGTGAGTCCTGACCAGATAACCACAGAAACAGTGGAAATCAGAGGACCGATCAAGGGAGCAAGAACCATGACACTACCCATAGCTCGAATCAACATAAGATCTCGCTATGTGGAAGGAGAAATCAAAGCAGCAGTGATGGACGACCCTATTTACCCTTTGATTTTGGGGTGTAGGTATGTTTTCCTTGGAGAACCTATAAAACCCGTAGTTATGGCAACAGTCCAGACCAGGGAAAGCTCCAGGAAAATGGAGGAGAATCCTATCAATACTCATCCAGAAGAGATGAAAAAAGCTCAAGCAGCAGACAGCACATTGAAGCCTTGTTTTGGCAAATTGCCTAAAGCACATAACCCTCCAGAGAAAGGAGACTTGTATATGAAGAATGGCCTACTATACAGAAAAGCTGGAACAGGACCTAAAGGGCATGGACAGCTTGTAGTGCCAAAATCTTACAGGGAGAAGGTTATGACGCTAGGACATGCTATACCCTTCAGTGGACATATGGGAATAGGGGCCACTGGACAAAGGATAGCCTGTCACTACTTTTGGCCAGGAATTACAGAGGACATAAAAAGATATGTAAGATCCTGTCCAGAATGCCAAAGAGTAGCTCCTAAGCATAGGACTGCACCAGCAACACTGGGAGAAATGCCTATTATGGGAACCCCGTTTGAACGTGTTGCAGTGGATATTGTTGGACCCCTCACTAGGACCAAGAAGAGAAATGCATATATCTTAACCTTGGTTGATACTTGCTCTATGTGGGGAGAAGCAGTGGCCATGTCAGCTATAGATTCAAAGCATGTGGCAGAGGCACTGTTGACAATATTCACCCGATTAGGTTTCCCGCATCAGATATTGACTGACAATGGGTCTCAGTTTAAGGGAAAGCTAACACAAGAAGTATTCAGGATATTTCAAGCCAGGCACTATCATTGTAGTCCCTACCATGCCCAAGGGAACGGTCAAGTAGAGCGGTTCAATGGTACGCTAATTTCAATCCTTAGAAAGCTGGCGAGTGAAAAACCTGATACTTGGGATACATACTTACCCGCTGCACTATTTGCATATAGGGAAGTACCCCACAATTCAACTGGATTGGCTCCAGCTACATTGTTGTTTGGAAGACCAATAAAAGGTCCACTGGAAGCATTGCTGCGGACATGGACTGATGAAAAGGCAGAGGAAACAGTGACTTCCTCATACCAGTACGTCAACGAGTTGACATCTCGATTGAAAGCAGGTTGGAAACTGGCCAATGATAACTTAAGACAGGCCAGGAGGAAGCATGCTGCGTACTACAACAAAAAAGCAAAGGATAGGGAACTGGAGGTGGGTGAAAAGGTGTTATTACTGTTGCCAAGCAGCAATAATAAATTGCAGATTGGATGGCAGGGACCCTATGTCATACTGGAGAAACTTTCCAGGACCAATTATAAGATTGACAAGAAAGGAAAGGAGAAGGTATATCATGTCAATCTTCTTAAAAAATACTATGACAAGGAATCATCAGAAGTTGCACATATCATGACCCTAGCCATTGCAACAGAAATGCACGGTGAACCACTTCACTCTATGGAGTATCCACTCACAACTACAGAGGATTATGTTCAAGTAAATATTAGTGAACATTTAACTCCAGAGCAGAAGAAGAGGGTTCAGAAAGTGTTGGAAACCCATGCTGATGTGCTCACAGATAAGCCAGGTCGTACGAATCTGTTAGAGTACGACATGAAGGTTACCGACCCTACCCCAGTATGCATGAGAACATACCCTATACCCTATGCGAAAGCCCAAGCACTAAGGGAGGAAGTTGATTATCTGTTGAAGGAGAAAATTATCTCGAAGTCAGACTCTCCCTATAGCTCAAGTGTGGTGCTATTGAGAAAACCGAGTGGTGAACACAGGTTATGTATTGACTACCGGAAGCTTAATGCGATCACAGAATCTCAGGTGGACCCATTACCTGACACCAACCAGCTGTTCTCTACACTGAGTAAGGCTAGGTATTTATCGAAGGTAGATCTAAGCAAGGGATACTACCAAATACCAGTGAAACCAGAAGTTAGGAAAATGCTGGCATTTAGTACATCAGACGGACACTACGAGTTTAATGTACTACCCTTTGGGCTGAAAAATGCTCCCAGTATCTTTTCAAGAATGATGAGGAAATTGTTGGAACCTCTACAAAATCCCCATATCACTAACTTTATGGATGACATTCTTGTTGCTACAAACACATTTGAAGAGCATATAGTAGCGCTCTCCATGTTGTTTGACAGACTGAGAGCCACTGGATTGACTGCACGTCCAACCAAGTGCTATATCGGTTGTAAGGAGTTGGAATTCTTAGGTCACACTATTTCTACAGGTCATATGTCTCCTGACCCAAAGAATATAGAGAAGTTAAAGAAGGCACCCAGACCTCAAACGAAGAAAGATGTGAGATCATTCGTGTCATTATGTGGGTTCTATCAGAAGTACATACCCCACTTTAACTCTCTGTGTGCACCGTTAACTAACTTAACGAAGAAAGGACAGCCTGACAAAATCCAATGGAATGCTGATTGTGAAAAAGCTTACACAGAGCTAAAAGCAAAACTCACCAGCAAACCAATCCTTACGCTACCCGATATCACGCAGGAATTTGTATTAAGGACGGACGCTAGCAGTATAGGTATTGGTGCAACTCTCTTGCAGAAATCAAAAGCCCTGCCGGAGGAACTTTTACCAGTCGCCTACGCCAGTAGAAAGCTGAATGCAGCTGAGTTGAACTACTCGACCATAGAGAAAGAATGTTTGGCTCTAATTTGGTCCATCGACAAATTTTCACCTTACCTGTATGGGACACACTTCATTGTCCAAAGCGATCACCAACCTTTAACTTTCTTGGCTGCATCTAAAAAGTTAAATTCGAGATTGTTAAGGTGGAGTCTGCTTCTTGCGCCTTATTCCTTTACCGTGAATTACATTCCGGGAAGAGACAATGTAGGAGCTGATTTTTTAAGTCGACACCCTAGTACTCTGGAAGGACAGACGCAAAAGGATTAACCACAGCAGGGGTTTACACGTCAGCTATGACAAGTCACAGCTAGGAAAGGAGGGGGCTATGTCGTGAAACGAGTGTAACCCACTACTTTGTTAATCACTATGTCGAGATACAGATTTGCTTCAACCAATCAACGAGCAACGTTCACCAGTCTCTGAGACAGAATAAATTAACGGCCATCATGTTCACGCAAGATGGCGGATTAAAACTGAATAAAATTAGGCTGTACAGCGCTTGAGACTAAACCGGAGGAAACCAATCATTTTGCTCCACCAGGAACCAACCAAAAGCTTTCCTTAAGCAGTTACCTACCTATATAATCTGGCGGATTTTATGCATAATCACACATCACCGACACGACGCCAGAGATATCGACCGACTGAAGAGGAGAAACTGTCACCTTGATTTATAGCTTACCTGGAGTGCAGTGACCTGCAGCTTGCTTTGCTAAGTCGAGTCAAAATCTGGCCGGTTTGAATCTTAGAGGGTAAATATATTTACGATAACCTTTAGGAAAATAGGCTTTCAGCAGGTCTATAATGTTGGTATTTGTTGTGTGTCATTTATACTACCTATCAGGTTACTGATTGTATCTTGGGGAAATTAAGTATAATGATTGTATTTCCTATTATGATTGAATAGACAAAGACTAATAGGACTCATACCTCAATCTATTGTCTCCTATAACTTCAGTCTATTATCTCAGATAAAACCAACTGAAATATAACCAAAACAGTCCTTGTTAGGACTCAATCTCTTGTCTCATCTAACTCCAATCTATTGTCTCCTATAACTCCCACCTGATATATCACCAAACAGTCCTCGTCTCACATACTCCTATCATAAGAACATAACGTTATGGTTAGGATATATTATAGCACTTGTCAGAGAGGACCTGGTATATTATAGGGGGAAGGACATTGTTGTATCACACCTAGGTGTACATATTATTGGATGCATTCATGTATTGAACTTATATTATGGGATGTATTCATGTATTGAATGTATTCATGTATTGAATTTATATTATTGAATGTATTCATGCATTGAATTTATATTATTGAATGATATCCATGTATTAGTTTATCAGAAAGAATGTTTTGCAAGTAGACACCTGTTTTGTCTCGCTATTGCTAAATCATACTAAGCCATGTTGTCATTCATCCTACATGCAGACACTGAGACACGCTCATATCATATACAATAGAAATAGGTGGGCTTGAGTACAGAAATTAGCCCCTATTTTTCCTTGTTACAGGTTTTATTCGTGTCCTAAAACCTGAGATCGTGGGTCGTCAATCCAGCTGCCTGGAACTCCGCAGGAGCATAGAGGTTGTCCTGACTCTACATCTTTGGTCCCCCTCAGTCTTGGGTGGGCTAAAGGAACGATACTCAGCCGATGTTGTGTGAACCAAACAAAGAAGAACAGATCTTAGAGAGGTGAGTTCACGTTAGTACCATTTCTGTCAGCATTGTGAGCATAGAAACTGTCAGTGATGAGAAAGTGAAGTAGCATAGCAAGAGACAAAAATAACAGCATAGCTGATAAGTGTTATATCCTTAATTAACAGCACAGCTGATACATGTACTATAATTGAATTATAGCACAGCTGATATAATTTTTGTTCCTATAATTGGAAAACATGTTGTAAAATATTTATATATATATATATATATATAAAATAAATATTTGTAAATCATTTGTAAACTTACAAATTCATTACATTCCATTTTTCAACATTCACCCTTCAGCACAAGAGTAGATAGTGTATATACTAAATAAATAATAAGGAAATTGTATTTGAACGACTTGTCAATTTTATCTTTGTTAAGTAAAATCTGTTTCCTTGTTTATTAATATCACAGTTAGTTACACAGCGGAGGTGGCACTTTATGTCGGTCTCCTCTCTACTATTGTTTCGAGATCAGAACATTCACAGCCGTAACTAATTTGTGATACCAGTAGTCCTCTCAGACACTGGGACTTCACCATTTTCTGCAGAAATTCTATTTCTGTAATTGTCAGTACTATACTGATCTTAAAGACAAATACAACCTCTCGCCACAATGATGTACCATGGCACGTGTATCTTTCACTCCAAGCCGACAGGATGTACCATGATACATGTATCTTTCACACCAAGACGACATGATGTACCATGACACATGTATCTTTCACTCCAAGATGAGATGATGTACCATGACACATGCATGATTCACTCCAAGACAACACGATGTACCATGACACATGTATCTTTCACTCCAAGGAGACATGATGCACCATGACACATGTAACTTTCACTCCAAGACGACATGGTGTACCATGGCACATGTATCTATCAGTTCAAGACGACATGATGTATCATGACACATTTATCTTTCACTCCAAGACGGTATGATGTACCAAGGCACATGTATCTTTCACTCCAAGACGACATGATGTACCATAGCACATGTATCTTTCACTCCAAGACAACATGATGTACCATGACACATGTATATTTCACTCCAAGACGATATGGTGTACCGTGACGCATGTATCTTTCACTCCAAGACGACATGATGTATCATGACACATTTATCTTTCACTCCAAGACGATATGATGTACCAAGGCACATGTATCTTTCACTCCAAGACGACATGATGTATCATGACACATTTATCTTTCACTCCAAGACGATATGATGTACCAAGGCACATGTATCTTTCACTCTGAGACGACATGATGTACCATGGCACATGTATCTTTCACTCCAAGACGACATGATGTATCATGACACATTTAGCTTTCACTCCAAGACGACATGATGTACCAAGGCACAAGTATCTTTCACTCTGAGACGACATGATGTACCATGACACATGTATCTTTCACTCCAAGACGACATGATGTACCAGGACCATGACACATGTATCTTTCACTCCAAGACGACATGATGTATCATGGCACATGTATCTTTCACTCATTTATCATTGCCTTATGTTTCATCATTGTCATCCTTATTTACTTATTGACGGCTGATGTAGGAGCATGGAAGCACTACTGTAGGTGGTACCTGTGTCTAAAGCCTGTAGTCATGTGATCTTGTACTTGTGGTTTTCTTAGCAATTTGTTTCACACAACGAGGTTGCTGGGCGCCATGTTCAACCTACTAGTAGTGGTCACATACGACATGCGTGATGGAGCAGTACACTAGGTCTTTCGTTGTCTCCTGGAAGACCCCCCCCCCCCCCAGGAGCGACACCTCTCACAGAAGTTTCAACTATGGTAGTCATGACAATAATATAGATTATAGTGCCATTTTCCTCGTCGCGAGGTGGAAAGCAGTAGTTAGCCTGGATACATTATTTGAACAAATACAATAACAAACCCAGCTTTCAGAACCAATCAGGTAATCCAGGAATATAAATTAGTCTGTGCCAGTTTTATCAACAAAGATGTACCAACTACATTTCTGATTGGGATTTACTAGAGTGACTATGGAGATTTCCATATTTGGCTGGAACTAATAACAATAGTTTTAAAATGCATTTAGCTCTCTCTCTCTCTCTCTCTCTCTCTCTCTCTCTCTCTCTCTCTCTCTCTCTCTCTCTCTCTCTCTCTCTTTCTCTGTGTGTGTGTGTGTTTACTTTCTCTATTGTTATCCGTTTGTCCTTGATGAAGTTGATGTGGCCGTTACGTTGGTCATTTCTTTGTTCCTTGCCTTAGTAAGAGTTACGCTGTCTATTTTTAGTTCGCCCCGCTCTAATATGTTCCTGGAAGGTGATGACGTACGTGTAATCTTTCTGAAGAGAAAATAAATGTTTCATCTTTGACAAAGACATATACGGTATTTTACATTTCTGACAAAATGATTTATGACAAATTTCTGAAAGGAGAAAATGTATGTGTAAACTGTCTGTACGATGAGAAATGTGTCTGCAATTTTTTGTGTGTGTGAAAAAAGGTATTTTATGCAAAATTTATGAACGAAGAAATTTCCTGCCTCGTGAACATTGTATACAAAAGAGTCTTCTGCTGACACTGCTTGGCACTATAAGTTCCATGTCAATGTGCTAGACAAGAAACTTGTTTGTCTTGACATTTACATTGACAAAAGTGTCTGATTGTGAAGTAAGAAAATCGTTGACCAGCATTTAAATGTCGATATAATCCCCTACCAGATACTGACTGGTTCCTGAAGGTCTTTGAGGGGACAAAGAAAAAATATGACTACTGATCCCTCAGGTGTGTTGTAAAGAAGGCGACTGAAATGAGGTTGTCAATCGGGCTGGCAACCTCACTATAGTAAACAAATAGTTACAGAAACTACTGTTGCATGAGGTTGGGCTTTGGTGCAAGCTTTATCATTGGGGCCATCTGTATGCTTGACGCTGAGGATTGAACATGACAGGATGATTATATCACGTACTGCCGTAGGGGAGATAAGTATTAGAGACATCACTCTACTAGGTCTTAGCTTCATAACATGGGATAACCAGTTCTTTTCCTGACCGCCTTTGCCTTGCCTAACACAGGATCACAGTCGGGTACCTGTTTACAGCTGGGTAGATTGGATCGTAACACTTTCTGGTTTCAAACCAGGGAAACAAGCACCCTAACCACTTTGCCATTTGACTCTGTTGTCAACATCTAGAGAAATGAATACCTACATGGACTTTATCTTAACCACTCTATCACGTGACTCTTGACGACACTCAGGTAAATGAAATACCTACATAAACTTTCTGTTAACCACTCTGTCACGTGACTCTCTTGTCGACACTCAGATAAGTGAACTACCTACATGAACTTTCTGTTAACCACTTTGTCACGTGACTTTTGTCGACACTCAGATAAATGAAATATCTACACGCACTTTATGTTAACAACTCTGTCACGTGACTCTTGTCGACACTCAGACAAATGAAATACCTACATGCACTTTCTGTTAACCACTCTGTCACGTGACTCTTGTCGACTCTCAGATAAAGGAAATATCTATATGCACTTTCTGTTAATCACTCTGTCACGTGACTCTTGTCGACACTCAGATAAATGAAATATCTACATGCACTTTCTGTTAACCGCTCTGTCACGTGACTCTTATCGACACTCAGATAAATGAAATACCTACATGCACTTTCTGTTAACCACTCTGTCACTTGACTCTTGTCGACACTCAGATATATGAAATACTTACATGCACTTTCTGTTAACCACTCTGTCACGTGACTCTCATGTCGACACTCAGATAAATGAAATATCTACATCAACTTTCTGTTAACCACTCTGTCACGTGACTCTTGTCGACACTCAGATAAATGAAATACCTAAATGAACTTTCTGTTAACCACTCTGTCACGTGACTCTTGTCGTCAGTCAGATAAATGAAATACCTACATGCACTTTCTGTTAACCACTCTATCACGTGACTCTTGTCGACACTCAGATTAATGAAATATCTACATGCACTTTCTGTTAACCACTCTGTCACGTGACTCTTGTCAACACTCAGATAAATGAAATACTTACATGCACTTTCTGTTAACCATTCTGTCACGTGACTCTCTTGTCGACACTCAGATAAATGAAATATCTACATCAACTTTCTGTTAACCACTCTGTCACGTGACTCTTGTCATCACTCAGATAAATGAAATACCTACATGCACTTTCTGTTAACCACTCTGTCACGTGACTCTTTTCGTCACTCAGATAAATGAAATACCTACATGCACTTTCTGTTAACCACACTGTCACGTGACTCTCTTGTCGACACTCAGATAAATGAAATATCTTCATGCACTTTCTGTTAACCGCTCTGTCACGTGACTCTTGTCGACACTCGGATAAATGAAATACTTACATGCACTTTCTGTTAACCACTCTTTCACGTGACTCTTGTCGACACTCAGATAAATGAAATACCTACATGCACTTTCTGTTAACCACTCTGTCACGTGACTTTTGTCAACACTCAGATAAATGAAATATCTACATGCACTTTCTGTTAACCACTCTGTCACGTGACTCTTGTCGACACTCAGATAAATGAAATATCTACATGCACTTTCTGTTAACCACTCTGTCACGTGACACTTGTCGATTCTCAGATAAATGAAATACCTACATGCACTTTCTATTAACCACTTTTTCACGTGACTCTTGTCGACATTCAGATAAATACCTACATGAACTTTCTAGATGAAAGAAATTAAAAATAATATTTTCGGTTTTCTTGACCAATCAAATTCCAGCGTCAACATTTTAAAACTAAGAATAGACTAACTTACAATCTAATACAATCATCATCGTCATCATCATCATCATCGTCATCATCATCATCGTCATCATTATCATCGTCATCATTATCATCATCATTATCATCGTCGTCATCATCGTCATCATCATCACCATCGTCACAATCATCATCATCACCATCATCATCACCATCATCATCGTCATCATCGTCATCATCATCACCATCGTCATCATCATCGTCATCATCGTCATCATCATCGTCATCATCATCATCATCATCATCATCATCATCATCATCATCATCATCATCATCATCGTCATCATCATCATCATCGTCATCATCATCATCATCATCATCATCATCATCATCATCATCATCATCGTCATCATCATCGTCATCATCATCATCATCATCATCATCATCATCATCATCATCGTCATCATCATCGTCATCATCATCATCATCGTCATCATCCTTTAACTCCGCAGGGAGCATAGGCCTTCAACAAATGTATGCCAAGTCTTCATGTCACGTGCCATCAGCTCAAGGTCCTTCCCTGTCTCCTTCATGTTTGTCTCCAGTTCTCTTCTCCCTCTACCTCTCTTACCACGAGGTTTCCAGAGCAAGGACTGCCACTGTCAGCAAGTTTCCTCAATGTGTGTCCAATCCATTGCCAGCTTCTTCTTCTCATCTCTCGTTTCCCAGGCGCTCATCTGGTTCTCGACATCAGTTGCACATTAGTCATCTTTCTTGTCATACCATCTCAATCCTTCTATTCTACGCAATCATCTATTTGTGATATATAAATTAAAAAATAATATGGTATGAAATCAGTTTTACAAGTAAACGGTACACATGGAACAAGGGACGTTTCGGGTTTTACCCTTCGTCAGCCACAGTTACGAACAGGTGACAAGGACAAGAACTACATATAGGTACTACAAAGGTCTATGATGATGAGGAAAACGTCAAATGAGCGATACAAGCAGATGAAACCACGGTGATGAGCGAAACGATAACAGTAATAATGCAAGAAAATCGTGAAACCAGAAAGACATGTCGAAACAAGAAAGTAAATAATCAACGAAACGAAGACAGACATGAACAACAATATTAAAATGAGTATTTATGATAGTCTATAAATGTCTGGTTCTCGACATCAGTTGCACATTAGTCATCTTTCTTGTCATCCCATCTCAATCCTTCTATTCTACGCAATCATCTATTTATGATAGTCTATAAATGTTTGGTTGTTGTTGTCCGCCATGTTTCAGAGTCATATAATAAGACGGACGACATTTGAATTGAAGATTCATATTTTTGTGTCCGACTTAATTTCCTTTGATCTCCACATGTTCCAATGCACTGAAAACTTATATATCCTTTTAATATAACGGATGTCTTAATTTATTACTAGCCTAATTTCAGGTGTAAATACACGAAAGTTACCAGAGCTTGAATTATTTCGGAAATTTATGTCGGAACATTGAGTCATAATGTGATCAGTGGCTAAAGTGGAGAGGGACGTTCTAGAATAAATTGTTTGCTGCCAATTTCAGTTTAAGCTGTTGTTCTCAAATCCTGAAATCACGAGCAAATTCAGTAATTCATAGGATATTATAGTTCGTGACAAAAGACGAAATTAGCCGTTATGCTGGTTTTAGAAAAACAGTCTCTCCAGACGACAGGGCGGTGGGTTAAGACAACTCTACAGTTGGCAGGAAGCGGCGGTAGCAGTCAATGAAAAAGAATAACGCAGCGCCCCCCATGTGACGAGGTTCTCAAGCCACGTGATACACACTGTTCTCCATTAGCCAGGTCACATGGTAACATGACTCTGCTGTCAATAATGACTCTGGTATGACAGTGTTTTCCTGTCTGGCGCCTCTCTGCATGACAAATTCCCTCAATGATAACATCGACGGTTGGCCATGCCGGGTTGTCGAGAACGTTTTTATGGGATAGTCTGAGACAAGGTCATAGGTCTCAAGTGCTTTTATATATATATATATATATATATATATATATATATATATATATATATATATATATATATATATATATATATATATATATATATATATATATATATATATATATATATATATATATATATATGTGCCCTCAGAATCTGTATAGCTACAGGAGAATGAACAATACATAATGAGACCAAAAAAAAATGAACCAAGAAAGGAATCCTGGGAAAATGCTACAAGTGAAAAAGTACATAAAAATATAATATACCAGTAAGAAACACAAATAAGAGAATTAACGTAGTTCTGCCATAACAAGAGGCCACAGCAATATTTTTTATCGAATACCAAAGAAAAAAGATGTTGACGGCACGTGATCTAACCTCAATAGACATCATTACTACGCCTGTTCTTTATCCTACTACCATTACTACTACTATTAGTGCTGCTACTACTACCATTATTACCACTACTACTGTCACTATTACTAATGCTACTACTACTATTACCACTACAATCCTTACAACAGCTACTACTACCACTACAACCACTACTACTTCTGCTACTACTACTATTAGCGCTACTACTACTAATGCTGCTAATTCTACCACTACTACCACCACTACTACTATCACTTACTTACTTAGTCGTTCCCCTTCTACCGTGAGGTGTAGAGGTACTACTATCACTACTACTATTAATGTTACCACTACTACTACCACTAAAATCACTACAACGACTACTCCTACTAATACTATAATCACTACAACTACCACTACCACCACAACCACTACTACTACTACCACTACTATTACCACAACAAATACCACTATTACTACTACTATTCTACTTGTATAACATTACTGTAGCCTCTAGAAATGTTCTTGCTTGTCTTCTAATTGTCCATGACTCACTTCCATATATCAGGATTGACCCTAAATTACAGTGAAGTACTCTTTTCCTTACTTCCACGGACAAACATTTGTTTGATAATGTAACTCTTCATTTTATGGAACGCGGCTTTTGCCTGGACTATTCTGCTCGTCACCTCTGGGATGCATCTTCCATCTGATGTTAAAACTGTGTCAAGGTATATCAAATATTCTCAAATTGCTTTATTCACGTGAGCAATACACGACTGTAGCAACACTAAAACGTGTGTTTATAACACCTGTTCTGTTCATCACGCTTGATTTCTTGTCTAATTCTCACACTTTGACTGTGTGGATTAATGGCTGTTCCTTACGATGTTATCTTGATAATATGTACTCAACATCTTTTCAGTATGCCATTTTCTTTACAATGTCTACTCATCACCTTTTCATTACGCCATTATTTTTTGACGATATCTATTCAACTCCTCTTCATTAGGCGATTATTTTGACGATATCTATTCAACACCTTTTCATTAAGCCATCATCTTGAAACTGGCTACGTAACACTTTTTCATGTTTGTGACTTGTGTTAAAAACAACTTGCTCATGACGTCCATGTCTGTGTGTGAAGATGATTTAAGCAAAGGAAATACATTTGAATGTTTCTGAGTAAAGTTGATGTTGATGAGATAAGCAAAAGTGTGTGTGTGTGTGGGGGGGGGGGGGGGGTTCTGTATGAAAATTACTCAAGGGAAACAGAAATGTTTATCTCCAAGTGGCTGCATAATGTTAGCTATAGCAGAAAATGAGTTTGTCTCGATCGTCTGCTGATTGTCAACTTCAGCAGAAAGTAATAATGGCTCTGATTTTTCTCGATCTAGAGCCAGAGATTTTAAATAGAGAAAAGAGAGATGAGAGAGAGAGAGAGAGAGAGAGAGAGAGAGAGAGAGAGAGAGAGAGAGGAAAACATGGTTAGGTATTTGAATATGGTGTATACGAGATCACGTCATCGCTGCTTTTGCCTTCTCAAACTCAACAACAGAGGATTGTACCCATTTATACAGCTGGTTAGACAAGTACGTGTCTCAACCTGGTTTCGAACCTGGTTATTGGCCTTGAGAAACAAGTATTTAAACCACTCTGCCTTTCGGAGTCTTAAGACAGAAAACTAACTGCCGCCAAATTGGGATACTAGGAAAAAAATGAATATAAATAACATATCTTATAAAGACCCCCCCCCCCCTTTCCCCCCCCCCCCCCCGTTTTCAAAATTTCCCGTCCTAGGAGAATATGATTAGAAGCTTTAAAGACGGATATGACGTAATCCTGCAGCCCGCCATGTCTAGAGAATACAGACATTTTCTCCAAACGAATTTAATCAGACGATGTTGGACAAGATAGCAACAGGCAAGACAAATACTTCATAGCGCTGGAGATTACAAGACACGTGACTTTTTCTCTCCTCCGGTCTCAACTCTCAAGAGTACCCACAATCGACGGCCATGTTCCCCCATGGTTTTAGTTTCACTTCCTGCGGAACAAATTGAAACTCATCGATTGGATATTTATCACCGGACAGGGGTCCCGAACTCGGCAAAGGGCACCAATCTCTGCAGTAGTCTAGGGACCACGTTTATTATAATAGTGGGCCAGTTTTGGGCCCGGGAAGACTGCCAAACGTCAGAAATCGGTTCGATAGCCAGCGCAGGGTGGGACACGGACGTTAGATGGAAATCGTTTATCAAGGTGGACAGATATTTTCTATCTGACCTGTCTCAGTACGGGTAGCAGTAGTACAGACGTGTACAAGAGTTTGTTACAGTACCTGTTTGTTTGTATTGCTGGCATCTCTAGTGCAGATCTCTTCTATTCCTGTAAAGCCAGGTACTGTATCCCAAGGCGGAGGCGATCACGTCTTTGCACAGATGTCGATTATTGATGTTCATTTTCATCAGTATCAGTTCTGTTGTGGATATCTTCTCATATCTCAGGCTATCCATCATGTTTTTTTCTCTCTGTTTTCACCGAATACTTCTTCCTTCTATTTTCCAATGGTCACAATGTCACCGAGTGCTTTTCTTATCACATTTTCAAAAAAGGCCGACTGTTTTTTCTCCAATCATTATGATGTTATATATATATATTTATTGTTCATTAGCTCTCCACAAGCATTATTATTTAGTTGTCTTGGCTGTACCTGGGAGTATTAACAAAGATACCTCATCTGGATTACCTGTATCATGTTTAACCAAATTTCTCTTCTGAAAGTTCGGACACATCTCCATGCGGCATAACTGATTTGATACAACACTTCAGAACTTTTTTTTTCTTGCATCCATTGCCTAGTAGTTAGGACAAACAATGTCCCGTCTGTTGTATATTGTAGTTTTTGCTTGGTATATTTTGCTCTTAACCTGATGGATTAATTTCCCATCTGACGTAGTTACTGTGCCGAAGTATCTTAATAAATTTAAAAAAAAATTAAATTGTGTGCTGTGTATCATTATTCTGTATTTACCTCGGACATTTTGCTTGGAGATACATATTAATACTCGTTTCTCGACATTCATATTACTCCTTCCATAATGTGTTAGCTGCATATCGATCACATAACGTGAATTAGTTGAGGCCAAGCACTCTTAATTCGCGCCATATGGTCGTGTTCATTTCATGTTTCCATGTGAAATAGTCCAATTGTCAACGCCTTCAAAAATCGTATGTACTCTTGTTCATAGAACACGTGAGTTGACTTGATATGATGTTTCCATGTGTTTTACTCGCTTTCTTTTATCCAGTCGATTCCAGAACAAGGACTGACTTGTACTGCTATTGGTTGGTTTTTCTGAGTGAGTTCCTTATTTGCACTTTCATTTAATACTACATTTAATACTACATTTAATACTACATTTAATACTACATTTAATACTACATTTAATATTTTCTGCAGGTCTTGTTCATTTGCCATGAATACCGTGCAGAACGCTACAAGAATATACAAAGTTATGAGTATAGCTACAACCATTAGTACTGACCATGTACCGACACATACAATTTTATTAGGAAATTATGTCAGTTGGCACCGTAACGTTTAGAGAATGAACAAACGACGGGGCAACCTGCATTAATTAGGGCGGAGAACCAGCGGTAATGAATGGTTAATGAATTTGTTGTGGAGAAATAGGCATTCTATCTTTTTGTTTTAATCAGCGGCAATGAATGGTTAATTTTTTTTGGAGAAATAGACACTCTATCTTTTTATTTTAATCAGCGGTAATGAATGGTTAATGAATCTGTTGTGGAGAAATAGACATTCTATCTTTTTATTTTAATCAGCGGTAATGAATGGTTAATTAATTTGTTTTGGAGAAATAGGCATTCTATCTTTTTATTTTAATCAGCGGTAATGAATTGTTAATGAATCTGTTGTGGAGAAATAGGCATTCTATCTTTTTATTTCAATCAGCGGTAATGAATGGTTAATGAATCTGTTGTGGAGAAATAGGCATTCTATCTTTTTATTTTAATCAGCGGTAATGAATGATTACTTAATTTATTTTAATCAGCGGTAATAAATGGTTACTTAATTTATTTTAATCAGCGGTAATGAATGATTACTTAATTTATTTTAATCAGCGGTAATGAATGATTACTTAATTTTTTTAATCAGCGGTAATGAATGATTACTTAGTTTATTTTAACCAGCGGTAATGAATGATTACTTAATTTATTTTAATCAGCGGTAATGAATGATTACTTAATTTATTTTAATCAGCGGTAATGAATGATTACTTAATTTATTTTAATCAGCGGTAATGAATGATTACTTAATTTATTTTAATCAGCGGTAATGAATGATTACTTTTATTTTAATCAGCGGTAATGATTTATTTTAATCAGCGGTAATGAATGATTACTTAATTTATTTTAATCAGCGGTAATGAATGATTACTTAATTTATTTTAATCAGCGGTAATGAATGATGACTTAATTTATTTTAATCAGCGGTAATGAATGATGACTTAATTTATTTTAATCAGTGGTAAAGAATGATTACTTAATTCAGCTGCCCATGGAACACGAACCTTCAACCAATTCATACTAAGTCTTCCTGGCCTGTGTCATCCCGTCAAAGCCTTCCTGGCCTGTGTCATCCCTTCAAAGCCATCCTGGCCTGTGTCATCCCTTCAAAGCCTTCCTGGGCTGTGTCATCCCGTCAAAGCCTTCCTGGCCTGTGTCATCCCTTCAAAAACTTCTTGGCCTGTGTCATCTCGTCAAACCCTTCCTGGCCTGTGTCATCCCTTCAAAGCCATCCTGGCCTGTATCATCCCTTCAAAGCCTTCCTGGCCTGTGTCATCCCGTCAAAGCCTTCCTGGCCTGTGTCATCCCTTCAAAGCCTTCCTGGCCTGTGTCATCCCGTCAAAGCCTTCCTGGCCTGTGTCATCCGTTCAAAGCCATCCTGGCCTGTGTCATCCCTTCAAAGCCTTCCTGGCCTGTGTCATCCCGTCAAAGCCTTCCTGGCCTGTGTCATCCCTTCAAAGCCATCCTGGCCTGTGTCATCCCGTCAAAGCCTTCCTGGCCTGTGTCATCCCGTCAAAGCCTTCCTGGCCTGTGTCATCCCTTCAAAGCCATCCTGGCCTGTGTCATCCCTTAAAGCCTTCCTGGCTGTCGTGAAACATTCTAAATCCACATATATAAATCAAAAAGTAAATGTAAAGCCTAACGAATTAATTCAATAAAAGGAAAGAAGAATGGTAAAAGAACAGTGCGGTCACATATAGCGTACGCCTGTGTTATAGAACGTCATACTAGCTAAAAAGAAAACCCCTTTTATATTTCGTCTGCATAAACACTACGCAAAAGCCTACACGCGTTTCTAAAAATAAAACTGGTACTGTGTTTCTTAGAAAACCTTGAGATACGCAAACTGCTTAATGACCTAGATATAATACTAGCATTAATGTCATTATTACACTACGTTAACCTAAAGACAGACGGGCTTAGAGAGAGAGAGAGAGAGAGAGAGAGAGAGAGAGAGAGATGTACGGAGGAACGCATGCAATACTACCACAGTCTCGCGATATAAAATTAATGCCACCCCACGCAAAAGGCAGGCAGGCTTTTTTTTTTTTTCAAATAAACAGTGACAAAAAACACTACCAATACGAGGTTAGGTTTTAAAAAAACATGGTTAATGCTTATTAGGAAACATGACCCAATACTGTTTTACGTCTGAAATCCTGACTTTAGCCTGACAGTACAGAAGACACCCCATCGTATCGAAGTGAACGGGTGGTAGAAGAAAATACACATTTTGAACGCAGCCACTTAGCTCCATTAAACTTATATATTTGGGTGCCTTAGGACTTGCTGACAAAGAATATGTTAGGTGTTAAGCAAATAGTCCAATAATTAACAAATTATAGCCAAAATACTATACTGGTGTTGTCTGACAACACAGGATAATATTTGCTCATAATGGCGTGTTTGGACACTGCTTTAGAGAAAATGAGGCCACCACGTTAAATTCGATTTGATTGGCTAGAATTATATGTAAGGCGAAACATGATTAGTCGACTGCAAATACTATTTTTGGTTGTTAAGGGAAACGGTAGGAAGGGTACTTTTTTCAAATGCTTTTGTAAACATGGTCTTATTGGCTAGACCATTTAATATAGTCAATTAGGAGCGTCGGTTCAGTGCCACTTTTTTGAAATTTAACTGTGTAGAAGCAAGTGCGTTGAGAACCAGTTCATATTTTTCTAATGAAAGCCTGGGACAGAGGCAGATCGGAATTGTGCCATAACTCATCGCCAGTCAACGTATTTGTTTAATATTTCCGTGAATTATGGTAAGCTAGACATATTTGATATCTTTTTGATGAAAATTGCATGTGAATTGATAATTTATGTCTGTATGTGTGTGGTTCAGTAACAAACATGAGGCAAAGCCTAGATATTGCTCCCCCATGAACAAAACTTGTCGGAGAGGAGTATAACTGCATGGGATTGCCAAATAGTACTATGACACCTATCTTATTGAATAGAAGGAAATAATGCTGGAATTGCAGAGGCGTTTTAACCATTGGGGAGAGGAATACTGGTGTATACTGTTACATGAGAAGCTAGCAGTTAGCCTACCGCGCTGAACTCGGTGTTTGTTATGTATTGTGCTTCAGTGTGGAAATAGATTATCAATTAGTTCTGAAGTAGGAGGTACAACCTTCTTGTTTCAGGGACCGTGGTACTAACGTATTAAAGCAGCACCTAGTCTGAGTTTTGCTGAATCCAGAGGCTGGTAGCATACTCCTTGGTCAATATATCGACCAGTATTGTTTCTCAAGAACACGGTGAAGCAAGCGAGCAGAGGAGACTGTTTCCTGCCGCCCACACAGAAGTTAAGAGTTCGTGGCCAGAGCAGCTCAATCTTGTGTATACCCCCTCTAAAAGTGACTTTACCTTAAATCAAGAGGGACATTTATTTGTTTCAAATAAAAAGAAACTGTGAACCTTTTCCATATTATTTCCACGAGAAACAAACACTTGAAGTCATGATGACAAACAACCACCTAGCTTGAAAAGCCAGTATTACCTCATAGTACTACAGCACAACTTACACACAAATTGCAATAATAATATATGTCAATACAAAGATCCTATCTATAAATTGTGTACATACAATTTGTGATTACATTTGATTGTGATTCCTGGTTCCCTTTGTAGTTGAATCAGGATATCTATTATTGACAGGAATTAATACATATTTTTAAAAGTTACACTTGACTTATTAAGATAGTCTTATAGAGTGTTCTATGTATGTGAGTGTCACAGTGTTGTAAAGTATTGTGGATTAAATTAAATTGTTTATCTGTCTGTTGGTTGTTGTGAACATACACTTCATCATTATCATAACCCTAGACATTCAACGTAGTCATCACAATATTCCAGAATAAGTCTGACTGAGGTATAAATGTGGTAGCAAAGTAAGGTCAACTGTAATACATCACACTTATTAGATACAGATTCATTCACAGCTGATCTCAGTCAGTACACTAAGTCCCTATAAATATTTATATTATCCCACTTTACCACATATATTGGGGTCCTGTCCGGGATTTGAATCTTCTCCTATTATATATATTGGGGGGTAATTCACTTCAGGGAATAATAAAAAATTAAAAGGTATCCTGGGGTGAAAAAAAATAAGGTTGAGCTCTCAGTGCTTGTGGTTGTCCTTAGTTAATTAGACATAGATAAAATTGTTTGGTTAAATATTGTATACATTTGACTGTTAGAAAATGGCGGACCTGGCAAAATTTCGATCTGCTGCTATGCAGGCTGCTAAAGAGTTAGGAATGGACGGGCAAGTTATGATTGCTTATGTCACTACTGAATGTGACAAATTTATTGAACGCGAAGAAAAAAGATTAGAAAAAGAGGCTGAAAGAAAGTTAGAGGCTGAAAAAGAAATTAAGAGGTTGCAGATTGAGGCTGAGGCTAAGAAGTTACAATTGGAGGCAGATCGGGAGGCAGAGATTAAAAGGCTCCAATTAGAAGAAAAAAGGCTTAAAGGGAAGCAGAGGACAGAAGACTAGCTACAGAAAGAGAGGAAAAAAGAGTGACTGCCGAAAGGGAAGACAAAAGATTAGCTGCAGAGAGGGAAGCAGAAGATAAGAGATTACAAAGGAAGCACGAGTTACGACTAAGGGAGTTGGAATTTCAAGGCCATGCTCCTGAAAATGGTGCCAGTCCCTTTACCTCTGATGCCTCTGCTAGTCAGGGAGCCTCAACCTCAGCTATGAACTTTCATTTAGATCATTGTGTTGAGAAAGAAGATGATATCGAGAGCTATCTAAATAGATATGAACTATTAGCTACCACGTATGGGTTAGAGAGAGAAAGGTGGAGCTTAAAGTTATCACAAGGGCTTCGTGGTACGGCTTATGATGTTTTCGCCAAAATGAGTAGAGATGATCAAGAAAATTATGACATGCTAAAGCAGGCTCTTTTGTTAAGATATGAAAAGAATGGTGAATTTTATAGAAAAAAATTTAGGAATGCTAAACTACTGTCAGGTGAAACCTATCACCAGTTCTCTGCACGGTTAGAACTATACTTGGAGAAATGGACGGCTCTGGGGAAAACCCAAGATCTTAAGGAAATGATCCTTATAGAACAATTAAGAGAGTCCATGGCTCCAGACCTGAGAAAGTTTCTCATGGAACAAGGTGCAGAGAGACTGGGTGAGTTACTGAATGTCGCTGAAAGGTATCAAGCAGCTCAGGCAGAGGTATCAGGTAATAAAAAGAAACAGGTAGATAATTTTAAGGCACCACAGAACTTTAATAAATTTGATCCTAGAGATCATAACAAAGGTAAGCACCAGTTTGATAGGCCACGGTATGACAATAAAAATAAAACCCCACAATTCGATGAAAGGAAATTTGATGAAAGAAAATCTTTCAACCAAAAAAGGAGGTGGTGTAAGAATTGTCGGATGGACAAACATGATACTGACCATTGTAGAAGGAAACCTCCTCATTGTGCTGCTATGACATCTGGAAAGAAGGGAAAAAAGGTCAAACCTGCGGAATTACAGGAACCATACCACCCCCCAGTGTGTGAAGATGTCATCTGTAATGGAGTCACCATAAGGTGCTTATATGATACAGGTGTAGATTATGATTCGGTTGTGAGATCTCACCTGGTGCAGGCAGATCAATTCACCACAGAAACAGTGGAGATTCAAACTGCAACCAAGGAAGTAGCGACCGTGACACTTCCCGTCGCCCGGATAAAGGTGAAAACGCGATATGTGGAAGGAATAATAAAAGCAGCAGTGATAAATGAGCCAATCTACCCTCTGATATTGGGGTGTAGATATGTCTTATTGGGGAATCCCAAGAGACTGTCGTGAAACATTCTAAATCCACATATATAAATTAAAAGGTAAATGTAAAGCCTAACACATAAATTCAATAAAAGGGAAAGAAGAATGGTAAAGAACAGTGCTGTCACAATGACTGTACTCGAGATCCCCCTTTTTCTGCTTCGTCTGCATATTCTCACGCTTTCACGTTTACTAGTAAAGCCTACAGCAGCATACACGCGTTTCAACAAAACAATAAAACGTGTACTGTATTTCTTAGAAAACCTTGAGATACGCAAGCTGATTAATGACCTAGATTAATACTAGCATTAATTTCATTTTATACACTGCGTAATGAAAAGACAGATGAACTTAGGGTAGAGAGAGAGAGAGAGAGAGAGAGGGCTGAACGGAGGAACGTATGCAACACTAAAACGCGTCTCGCGATATAAAATTAATGCCACCCCCAAGCGTAAGGCATGAAGCACTAACTTTTTTTCAAATAGACAGTGATAAAAAACACTACCAATACGAGGGTTAGGTTTAAAAACCTGTTTAATGCTTATTAGTAAACATGACATTATACTGTTTTGTCTGAAAGCCTGACAGTACCGAGACACCACATCGTATCGAAGTGAACGGGTGGTAGAAGAAAATGCATATTTTGAACGCAGCCACTTAGCTCCATTAAATTTATATATTTGGGTTCCTTAGGACTTGCTGACAAAGAATATGTTAAGTGTTACGCAAATAGTCTAGGAATTAACACATTATAGCCAAAGGAAAATAGTGAGGGTGTCTGACAGCACCAAATCATAATCGCACGGTGGCATGTTTTGAAACCACCATTTTACGGGAAATAGGCCACCATGTTAAATCCGATTTGATTTGCGGGAATGATATGTAAGGCTAAACATGATTAGTCGGATTGCAAATACTATTTTTGGTTGTTAGGGGAAACGTAGGAAGGGTAAATTTTTTCAAAAGCTTGTGTAAACATGGTCCTATTGGCTAGACCCGCTGATATAGTCAATTCGGAGCGTCTGTTCAGTGCCACATTTTAAAATAAACTTACTAAGAAACAGTGCGTTGAGATCCAGCTCATATTTTTCTAAATAAAAGCCTGGGACAGAGGCAGATCGGAATTTGTGCCATAATTCATCGCCAGTCAACGTATTTGTTTATTATTTCCATGAATTGTGGTAAGATTGACATATTTGATATCTTTTTGATGAAAATTAACTGTGAATTGATAATTTATGTCTGTATATGTGTGTGGTTCAGTAGCAAACATGAGGCAAAGCCTAGATATTGCTCCAACCTGAACAAAACTTGTCGGAGAGAAGTATAAATGCATGGGATCGCCAAATAGCACACTGACACCTATCTTATTGACTAGAAGGAACTAATGCTGGAATTGCAGAGTCGTAGTAACCATTAAGGAGAAGAATACTGGTGTAAATTGTTTCAGATGAAGCTAGCAGTTGGCCTACCGCTCTGAACTCAGTGTTTGTTATGTATTGTGCTCAGTGTGGAAATAGATTGTAAATTAGTTCTGAAGTAGGAGGTACAACCTTCTTGTTTCAGGGACCGTGGTCCTAACTTATTGAAGCAGCACCTGGTCTGAGTTTTGCTGAATCCAGAGGCTGATAGCATACCCATTGGTCCAGATAGCGACCAGTGAGGTGTCTCAAGAACACGGTGAAGCAAGCGAGCAGAGGAGACTGTTTCCTGCAGCCCTCACAGAAGATAAGATTTTGTGGCCAGAGCAGCTCAATCCTATGTGCTCCCCCTCTAAAATTGACAGTATATTAATTAAAGAGGGACAATAAATTGTTTCAAATGACAGGAACTGTGAACTTTTCCCAATACGATTTCCATCATAAGCAAACACTTGAAGTCATGATGACAAACAACAACCTAGCTTGAAAAAGCCAGTATTACCTCATAGTACTACTTCACAACTTACACACATAGAATAATAATAATACAATATGTCAATACAAAGATCATATTGATAAATTGTGTACATACAACTTGTAATTACATTTGATTGTGATTCCTGGTTCACTGTGTAGTTGAATCAGGATATCTATTATTGAAAGGAATTAATACATATATTTTTAAACTTTAACACTTGACTCATTTAAGATAGTCTTATAGAGTGTTATATGTGTGTGAGTGTCACAGTGTTGTAAAGTGTTGTGGAATAAATTAAATTGTTTATCTGTCTGTTGTTGTTGTGACTTACACTTCATCATTATCATAACCACCAACGGGCTGATCACCCGTTTGCCAGTCACTTCGATTACGGAAACAACAGCAAATGGATTGATTTGCCGTTGCCCTAAAGACGCCAATAGGTGTGATGGGAAACAATGGCAAAGAAAACCTATCTGCTGTTGCCCTAAGACGCCACTAGGCGTAATGGCCACTGACTGCTTTGACGGTCGGTGGCTAAGGACGGAAGAAGAAGAAGAAGATTATCATAACCCTAGACATTCAACGTAGTCATCACAATATTCCAGAATAATTCTGACTGAGGTATAAATGTGGTAGCAAGTAAGGTCATCTGTAATACACCACACTTATTAGATACAGATACCTTCACAGCTGATCTCAGTCATTACACTAAGTCCCTATAAATATTTATAACATCCCACTTTACCACAGAGACCTGTGATATTGGCAACGGTGCAGACCAGATCACAGTCCAAAAAGGAGGAGGAAAATCCAATAAATACTCATCCAGATGAGATGAGGAAGGCACAGGCGGAGGACAAAACACTCAAGCCGTGTTTCAAGAAGTTGCCCAAATCTCATACACCTCCAGGCAAGGGAGAATTTTATATGAAGAACAAGCTGATTTATAGGGAGGCTGGATCTGAATCCAATGGTCACGGACAGCTGGTCCTTCCCACTTCATATAGGACTAAAGTGTTGGAACTAGGGCATGCGATTCCCTTCAGTGGTCATATGGGGATCAGCGCAACAGGACAGCGTATAGCTTGTCACTATTTCTGGCCAGGGATAACTGAAGATATCAAACGATATGTAAAATCCTGTCCAGAGTGCCAACGAGTAGCACCTAAGCATTGGACTGCACCAGCAACTCTAGGGGAAATGCCCATAGTGGGAACACCCTTTGAGAGAGTTGCCGTGGACCTTGTGGGACCTCTCACTCGAACCAAGAGGAGGAACAGCTACATTCTGACTCTGGTGGACACGTGTTCCATGTGGGGAGAGGCGGTAGCCCTGTCATCGATTGACTCTAAACATGTGGCAGAGGCATTACTCACAATTTTCACAAGGTTAGGCTTTCCCACAAGCCAGGAAAAAACATGCTGCCTATTACAACAGGAAAGCTAAAGACAGAGATTTGGCTGTGGGAGAGAAGGTACTGCTTCTTCTACCCGATAGTCAGAATAAGCTACACATTGGATGGCAAGGTCCATATACAGTTCTAGAGAAGGTGTCTAGAACAAATTATAAGATAGATAAGAAGGGGAAAGAAAAAAATCTATCATCTGAATCTCCTGAAGAAATATTTGGAAAGAGAAAATCAGGAAGAGACACACTTGTTGACATTGTCCATTGCAATGGAGATGAAAAAGGAACCACTTTCATCATTTGAATATCCATTACATCCCTGTGAGACAGCGGCACAGGTGAAAATCAGTACACATTTAACGAAAAATCAGAAGGAGAGAGTGCAACAGGTTCTAGATGATCATACATAGGTGTTAACGGACCGACCGGGGCATACAAACTTATTGGAATATGATATGAAGCTGATAGACCCCACACCTGTCTGTATGAAACCCTATTCGATTCCTTTTGCTAAGGAGAAAGCCTTGAAGGAAGAGATAGACTATTTGTTGAAGGAGGGAATAATTTCACACAGTGAATCTTCGTATAGTTCCAGTGTGGTGCTCTTAAGGAAACCCTCTGGAGAACATAGACTCTGTATAGATTACAGGAGACTGAATGCTATCACAGAAGGTCAGGTGGATCCATTGCCGGATACAAATCAGTTGTTTGCCAGGCTAAATAAAGCTAAATATTTCTCAAAAGTGGATCTGAGTAAAGGATACTATCAGATTCCAGTAAAGCCTGAGGTTAGACCATACCTAGCTTTTAGTACCTCAGAGGGACACTATGAGTTTAACAGATTGCCATTTGGATTGAAGAATGCGCCTAGTGTCTTCTCTAGAATGATGAGAAAATTGTTGGATCCTCTGAATAATCCATGCATCACAAATTTCATGGATGATATCCTTATAACAATAGAAACATTTGAGGAACACATTGACTCTCTGAACATGCTGTTTAATCGACTTAGAGAAGCGAATTTAACAGACCGACCAACCAAATGTTGCGTTGGATGTAAAGAATTAGAATTCTTAGGACACACAGTCCATCAGGGAAACATGACCCCTGACCCCAAGAATTTAGAGAAACTAAAGAAAGCCCCGAGACCACAAACCAAGAAAGACGTGAGATCCTTTGTCTCATTATGTGGTTTCTACCAAAAGTATATCAAAACTTTAATTCCATATGTGCACCGTTAACTGATTTGACACGCAAAGGAAATCCAGATCGAATTAGATGGACAGCACAATGTGAATTGGCATACCAGGAATTGAAGGAAAAGCTCACAAGCAAACCTATTTTGAAATTACCTGACTTAAGTCAAGAATTCATTGTGAGAACGGATGCAAGTAATATCGGGTTGGGCGCGACCCTGTTACAGAAATCAGATGCACTGGATGGGGAATTAACCCCAGTGGCATATGCTAGTAGAAAGTTGAATAAAGCTGAAACCAATTATTCAACTAGCGAAAAAGAATGTCTTGCAGTAATATGGGCGATCAAGAAGTTCAATATTTATCTGTATGGGAAGGCATTTAAGTTGCAAACGGATCACAAACCCTTGTCGTTTCTAGCGCAGGCTAGGCATGAAAATTCGAGGTTACTCAGATGGTCCTTACTTTTGCAGCCATTCCAATTCAGCATAGAGTATATTTATGGAAAAACCAACCTGGGAGCGGATTTTCTAAGCCGCCATCCGTGTGATGAAAATCACCGTAAGCACCAGGAATAATATTAAATTTCTCTATGTGTATATAGAATTATAGACTGACATATAACGTCTGTTTTAAGTGGGGAGAATTTGTCGTGAAACATTCTAAATCCACTGTAAAGTTTCGTTCTTTCCACTGTATAAAGTTGCTTTCACACACACACACTGGATGCTCTGTAAGGAAGGGTGGTGTGTTGTTGGGATCAGGCATGCTCCAGTCTACCCAGCTGTAAATGGGTAACTCACCCTAGTCCTGAGTTAGGGAAGGCAAAGGCTCCAGGGGAAGCAGGCCCTAAACTTGGTCACTTCAACCGACGCAGGATGGTGTATGTATGAAGTAGAAGTGTAGAGTGTGATTACCGCGAATGGTGTACTGTTCGTGTGCTGACCAATATAATCACTCATACACTTGTGTCTACAAGGCACCAATGCAGACTGCTGGAATCTTTGTTTACTCAATTTATTCAGACGTACACACTGGGACATACGAGTACATCATGGTATGTTGACATATCAATTTGTAGGTATACATAGCAGATCTGAAGTCATGACACATTCAGAAATAATGGGCAGTACATCAAAAGTTCAATGTCATGATACATTATGGCCACATCCCCCTATCTGACTAAACGCGTCAGTGAAGGCGGATCGATAAATAACCAAAGTTACTTGACGTCCATAGTTTGTAGTATATATTATGAAACCACGAAAGGGGGTTTCTAGCAAGATTGAGATCTCCCTGTCACTGTCCGATAATAAGATAAATAATCTGTTCTCTTGGCAGTGATCAAAACATATGATGACCGAAATCCAACATGGCTGTCTCCCTGAGTTGTCGTTCACTCATTCATAGGAAGGAGAATATAAGCCAGAGTTAATTTATAATGGTTATATAAATGATTTCGTAAATGTTTCCATACAGCTCTACGGTGATCAGGTTAATTTCATGTAGCCATAACCGCTGCAGGAAAATCTGTCATCTTCGTCGATACCAAACACGACACTAGCATAACGAAGCACCAAAAGTCAAGCTAGGCCTAACCGACGAGAGATCATCAAAAATAGGAGCTGGGTTTACCTGGAGTCCGAATCATCTATATACTGACATAAGGAGAGTCTCTAACACAAACTATCGTAGAGACACCATCTCCTTCAGAAGAAAAACCACGTCGTAAGACATTTTTTTCTGACGAAAGGACCAGCTCTTGAAAAACGTACCTCGCCATTTGTAAGCGGTACATCGGAACTCATCACGACTTGTCAAGACAACTCATACTTCCGCTAGCAAGAATCTAGTCCCTCCTACCCATCCAAAATATACAATATAGGACTGATTCTACTTGTACTAATAATATGTAATACATATGAATTCAGGCCATAAACACAATAAGCAAATTAATATATTTTCTGGCCCTAAAAAATAAGTACAAACGCAAGCGCAATATCCTTGCGCTGGATCAATATCCAGAACGATTACTCCTACAATCAAAAGTGTGAATCAAACATGGATTATCTCGCTTTTACCATAAACAGCATTTTCATACACAAATGAATGCATGTCTATATTTTTCCCATATTAAATAGCCATATCGATTTTTGTAAAATGTGCGTCAAAATATGCACGCAACAGATTACCACACCCCTCGGGAAAAAAAAAAAATGGTACATTTTTTTTTTTTGAAATACATCTAGGAGCAACATACAATAGGCTCACAACGCACCAATAACAATGCGCAGATGATAAGCATAAGTTTTATGACCTTAGAGAAAGTACTTCTCTAAGTATAAATATTTCCAGAGAGGTGTCACCAACGCATACTACAATATTAGCAATGACACAATTTCCACATTAGTTTATACATAAATTCCATCTAAGATATCTTAACATCATGATCATCAAAGACGAAAAACATTGAAAGATCAGCGGTGAATACATATCAATGAACCGCTAAGTAGTGTTACAATCAATATATGATATATTACATATGTGTACACATTTCAACATAGAAACAACTGTATCAAAGTTGTATAACAGTTATGAATCATGGGGGCATCTAGACAAAATATCTGCCATCACATTTTCTGACCCACGGATAGCTCGCACCGAAAAATGAAATGGCTGTAGAGCAATCGCGTATCGCGTTGATCTCGCGCTCTTCAGATTTTTACTCTGAATAGCCGTAAGAGCTTTCTGGTCAGTTTCCACAATGAAATGCGCGCCCAGAAGAAATCTTTGCAGTTTAAGGATTGACCAAACCATAGCCAATAATTCACGGTCTAGGACCGAGTAATTCTTCTCTGCGGCATTTAATTTCCGAGAAATATACATCACAGGATGCAGAGTTCCAGAGTACTCTTGCATTAGTGCAGCTCCAATCCCGGTGGATGAAGCGTCACTACGAAGAATAAATGTCTTATCCTTAGAAGGCAATACTAGGATAGGTGAAGTAGAAAACAGTTTTAACCTTATCCAAAGAGGATTGACATTCTTGAGTCCAATGGACTACGTTAGGAGACCCTTTCTTTAGCAAGGAAGAAAGAGGTGACATAATGGAGGACAGATTCGGGATGAATCGTCCATAAAATTGTATTAGACCTAAGAGACTTCGTACTTGCTTTTTAGTCTTAGGAATAGAAATGTTAAGTATCTTACTTGTATTATGGTCTTCTGTTTTTAGGAACCCATGACCAACACGGTGTCCTAAGAAAGATATTTCGCTAAAACCAATACATGCTTTCGATGGTTTCGCTGTCAGGTTATGCTCGCGTAAGATAGACAATAGTTCATTTATATACCATTATAGTGATCGTTCCAAGTATCACTGAAAAGACAGATGTCATCAAGATACGCAATGACATCTGAGCGATGAGATAGGATTCGACGCATCATGCGTACAAATGTAGCAGGGGCGTTCATAAGACCGAAAGGCATGAAATTCCATTGGAATAGACCCCTAGGCGTCGAAAAAGCAGTAAACGGTTTTGCGTGTTCGGATAGTGGAACTTGCCAATATCCCTTAGACAAATCGAGTTTAGTAAAGAAGTGAGAATTCGATAGTCTCGTAAGTAGCTCTTCTAGTAAAGGCATAGGTTCAGCATCGAATTTAGTCACTTGATTCAATTTGCGATAATCCACGCAAAGACGTATGTTATTGTCTTTTTTTAACTCTATCATCTCATCTAACTCTTTCTCTACCTGTGCTTGAAAATGTATCGGGATAGGATACGGTCTGACTCTTATAGGACTATGGTCAGTAAGAATAATGTCATGTTGAATGACATCCGTGTTGCGTGATAAATTCTCGCAACATCGTTTTATTTCAATATCTATTTTATAACGCAAGGGCAACAACTGCTTGAAATTTATAGTCACTTTTCTCGGTAAGCATTTGTCTTCTCGCGTTGGTATCGAATGCAGGTAAGTTTGAGCTGTGGTCATTTTGCGCTGGACTGCGCATGACTTGTCTTGCTTCTTGGTCGATCGGTTTCCGCCCACCACTAGTGGAGTGAGCGATTTGGAATGGCGAAAGAGATGCCTCGTTGAAGAGGGGATCTCCGCTATTTTTTGTTCTGTCAGGGATGTGTCGTCCTCTTATGGATATTTCGTTTATTCGAGATAATAACTCTAGTGTATTTGCACATGCCGGGAGGCATAATATTTCTGTGTATTTCCGGAAGGCAAGGTAAATTAACATTTTCATTAACTCTACCGATTTTTTGGTCGTATGTGAACGATTTCTGGTTCATAGCCTGGTCTTCTTCGAAAGTCGTCGTCACGAGATGTTTTCCTAGCTCACATGTCGCTGTATTGTACTGCAACGGTTGATGCATTTCCAAGGACCATTACTTGCTACTTTGTTAAATGAACTAGGTTTGGAAAACCTTTATTATCTAGAGGATATTTTTGAGGACATTATTTATACTTCGGCAGACGTGTCTGTCTTGCTGAAGTCAAACTAAGGAGAGTGAACTGATCTCATACATCTGGTTATATCCTGGCTGTTATAGAAAAGGATGGAGTTTTTCACCTGACTACATTTACAGCACTATGAAATATAACATGCATCTGACTCATCGTTGTAATGCTGTCTACCGTCTATTGCTGTATTGAATGTTGCTGTGATAATGACTGTTTGATGTGCCTACATATTCGCGTAACCATTTTGTCACTGTGGCGTCCACAATAAATAATGAAGAAAAACGTCAACGGCTGTTTCAAGAATCATTGACTTTATACGTCGTGAGTTTACTGACGTCCTATGTGGATTGCCCTGTTATTTTTGTATGACATTGTTTTGACTGAACACATCTGCACACTACACAAAACCAGACATGCGGATACCATCCATCATCATATGGCATCACGCATCATTTGGTGGCCATAAGCTGGTTTGATTCTGGTACCGGCAAACACGGGTTCCTTTACCACTTCATTTTCAACAAGAATTCATCAGCATCCTTCAAGAAATTAACATTCTTCAATACAGTCAACATCTTCAAAATTTTCAAAGTACTCGGCGTTGCCCGGTAAAAGTCAAAATTTCACTTTTTTGACGGAAACAAGAATTTGACAGTACCCGGCGTTGTTACATGTTGCCGGATAACTCGGACTGCTGTTATCTTTTACGCAAGTCAAGCAAGTTGCTGCTGTCAAGGTTCCAGTGCTGTCGTTTTTGTGAAGGTCAAGTGCCGGTTGAAACGGGTTGTTTTCTGAAGAAGGCCAAGTACCGATTTCCATCAACTTACTTTTGGATTAGAAGGTCAAGTGCCGAAACAACTCAACACACAGTATTTCAGAAGCTCTTGTACCATCGTGTTAGCAGTGGAAGCAGTTCAGATGTGCCATCATCGTTGGAGCTTCGCTCTTTAGGACGTTGATTGACATCCGTTTTTCTGCTGTTCTACGATTGGAAGCCTCTAAGTTAAGTGGCCTGTTTGTATGTAAACTGTGCCCTTATACTTCTGCTGAGTCTTCTGTGTATCATCTCATTCTATATGTTATATGTTTATATGTTATGCGTATATTTATATGTTTATATTTCAGCGGGTTCTCGGTTGGGTGGTGTCTCCGTTAGATTATGCCACGTCATAGAGGTCGTCTATTGTGAGCGTTTTCTGTAGGGTTTGCAAATTTCCGATACTGGAATTTGCTAAGCGACTTCTGTTGCTATTTATGTTAGCTGTGATGACATGTTTTAATATTGTTTTAGTTATTATTTCGCATTCTTTAGTTTTGTTTTGATTTGTTTGTATTTGTTAGCCTACTCTTGTCTATAATTTAGTTTCATACAACATTTTTGTTTATACACTGTGGTGTCATGTATTTTGTTTAATTCTATCGCAGATATCGTCACATTTTTTGTGATATTTCATTAATTTCTGCTTTATTTTTAGTTGATTTCTGCGAAAGTTTTTGTATTGTTGCTGATCTTTGTTATTGTTTACATTGTTATTGTTTACATTGTGTGTATTGTTTACATTTTCAATGTTTACATTCTGCATGTGTTTACATAGTCATTGTTTACAGTTATAGTAATTAGTTAATGGGCTATGCTAATGCACTGTTACTACTACACTGATGATAAATGAATGATGAATAGTGTCGTGCACTATTGAATGAGAAGTGCACTTATGATCAAGAATTGATTGTTGGTTTTTCCTATTACAAGTTTTTTGATTGGTGACTTGTTTCACTACAAAGAGACTGGGAGGATTATTAATGTGATGTGAACTATACAAAGTGCTTAAATTAAGACTTGGTGTACACTTAGGTGTGGGAGATAAATTAGTTTAGTTATTTCAGGTTTTGGTCTCATATGTTAGACAACATGTCTACATTTGAGCACTTTATTGAGCAGGGTAAATTGCTTGGGAAGACTGGTGATAAGTTAGAAGAATTTGCAACTGCTCGATATGATAAAGCAATGGAAGCTGAACAAATAAGAAAACTGGCATATGGAAGCTTAAACCAAAAGAAAACTGCAGATGCAGGTGGAGGAAAAGAGATTCCAACTGCAAATGGAAACACAAAAAAGGGAATCAGAAGCTGACGAAAGAAAACTCCAGCTACAGCTAGAAGCTGAAAGACTTCAAAAAGAGGCTGAGAATAAAAGACTTGAAAAAGAGGCTGAAAATAAAAGACTTGAAAAAGAAGCTGAAAATGAAAGACTTCAAAAAGACTTCAAAAAGAGGCTCAGGCTGAGGAAAGAAGATTACAGAGAGAGTCTGATGAGAGGAAAGAGAAAGCAAAAATGGAACATGAAGAAAAGGTCTTAGCTTTAGAGTTGGAAAAATTGAAATTGACGAGCATGAGTAATGGTAATGATTCAAACAAGGGTTCATCTTATGGTAAGGCTAATAATGATACTTTTAAGATTAAGTTACCAACATTTAGTCCTTCCAGTGATGACATAATGTTCTATCTGGACAGATTTGAACAAGCATGTACAGCTCATAACATAGACAAAGCAAAATATGTTTATCAGTTATCAGGGATACTGACAGGTAAAGCTCTAAGTATATTAAATATGGTGGATGATCCTGACAAGAACAATTATGAGGTTGTCAGGGCCGCTCTGTTAAAGAAATATCAGCTTAACGAAGACGGCTATCGTCTACAATTTAAAAACATGTTACCTGAAAATGGAGTTGAATTCTCCGAGTTTATTGCAAGAATACGCATTACTTTCTCACGATGGGTTGAACTATCTAAGACGGAAAAAACTTATGAAGGACTTATGGACTTAATACTTAGAGACAAAGTCATGTCGTCTGTCAATGAGTCTTTCCTTGCTTTCCTTCATGAACGTAAACCTAAAACAATAAAAGAAATGGAAGATTTCTGTTGCCAATACGTAACTGCGCACCCACACATAACCATGGGTAACTCTATGGTGAAAGAAGGTTTACCAGTTGCTTCGGCAGCTCCGTATGGTCAAAACTTTGCTCGTAGATTCCAACAAAATCTTGATAGAAAGAGTAGCGGTAATTTCTGTCAAAATCATGGAAACCAATTTCATGGTGATTCATCTTCGAAGAATTGGAGACAACCTGATAGTGGTCGTTACTATCACCCTAATAATTATAGGCATTTCAAAAGAGGATATGGTAATAGAGGTTATTCCTGCCGAAGACCTCAGAACCAAACAAATAGATGTTCGCATCAATGTGAACATGATAGTAATCGTGGAAACTGGAATTCGAACCAGGATAACAATTACAATAGAGACAATAATAACTGCAGAGATAATAATAACTTTGATAACTGCAGAGGTAATAATAGTCGGGGTAGATCTCAACACAAAAAAAAGAGATATCAGCAGGCTAATGCTGTACAACAGGAAACTGAGGGAGCCTGTAATCATGTTGTTGATAGTAAAAACTTTGACGCTCTCACTGGTTCTGCTTTTGACTTTGAGAGAGCAAACAAATGCCCCCAATGCAGTACTTTATTCGAACCGGGTACCATAACTACTTTGAGTTGTGGTCACCCACTTCCCGCTCTTCCTGCTGCTGTTGCGCATGACGGGAGGGGTTCTTTAATCCTACATAAGGGTCTTGTTAATGATACTCCGGTCTCACTACTTTTCGATTCCGGATGCACCACTATTGGTGTTAGACAATCGCTTGTAGATCCATCTTGTGCTACAGGAAGGGTTATTAAATGTGTCACATTTGGCGGCACTCTAGAAAAATATCCTACTGCTGTAATTCGCATTGCCACTCCTTTCTTTACTGGAGATGTGCATGCTTGTCTCTTACCTATCCTATTGCGGACCTTATTATTGGTCGTATTCACGGAGTTAGGGAGTGTACCCCACAGCAGATTGCTGCTTGGGAAGATAATAACATGCAAGCTACAAATGCAGTAGTTACAAGAGCACAAGCTTATACAAACACCCGAAACTTCACTGAATAGTGATAATTGAAGTTGATAGGCCAAGATAGTCACTTAGTGAATTTCACTCGTGACCTCTTCATAAAAATTGCAAGAAGAAGATCCTTCTTTAAAAAAATTCTTCGTTCTTGCGAAGAAAGGTGATCCGAATCAGGATACAAATAGAAAATCTTGGATTGCAATGAGGAAAACGGCGTACTTGTACGTATGGTTACAAGATTCGATCTACGTCGGCACATTCGCAAATTCTTGTTCCAAGTAGAGCATGAGAGTGCAAAATATTTACAACATGCTCATTGTATCTCGCAATGTGCTGGACATTATGGGTTTTTGCCCGTACGTAGATCGAGAGTCCTTGCGGCTTTCTTTTGGACCTTCTTTTTGTCCATATGGACATTCGTAATTTACTGGCAAAATCATGCAAGGTATGTCAGGAGGTCAAAAATCTAGAGGACCACGGGACCATTGCTGGCCTATCCCAGATGCTGGACATTCCTATTTGGCCGTTTCAGAAAATGGCCATAGATATTATGGGCCATTTTAAGGTCAAGTCGGCCAGAGGACATCAGTTTATCCTTACATGTGTCGATATGTGCACACGTTGGCCAGAGGCTATTCCTCTTAAGAGCATATCTACTACAGATATCGCAGATGCTCTTTGGTTGATATTTTCTCGCTTGGGGTTCACCAGAGAAATATTGTCAGACCATGGCACTCAACTCATATCTGACACTATGTCACAGGTAATGTCTACCTTACATATTGAACGATCTCTCAGTAGTATCTACCATCCTATGTCTAATGGGTTAGTTGAGCGTCTGAATAGAACGTTCAAGACTTTGCTTGGTAAGATAACTGAAGATCATCCTCAAGATTGGGACAGGGTTTTACCCGCGGCTCTCTTTGCCTATAGAGCAGTCCCTAATGAACACACAGGATTTTCTCCCTTCGAACTTGTCTTTGGCGCGCGTCCACGCGGCCCTATGTCTTTATTACACGATCTCATCACTGCCGATGATATTAGCGATGAACCTCAATCCTCATATGAGTATGTCATTGCTCTTAGACAAAAGATCATTGAGGCATGTAAGCTAGCAACTGCTTCATCAGAAATTGCTAAAGAGAAGGCAAGACAGTTTGCTAACAAGAATAGATGTCTACGACAACTTTGTCCAGGTGACAAAGCATTCGTCCTACTCCCCAGTTGGGAAAATAGACTTCTTATTGCATGGAAAGGTCCGTATGCAATAGTCTCTCGGATTTCCGATGTTGACTATGTGGTCGATATTGATGGAAAGCATAAAACTTCCAACATAAACATGCTTTCGGAATTTCACGAACGTCCGGACTATTTGCTGCCTATTTTCCAGGCAACGGATGATGCTCCTGCACCTCACGGTCATTATTCATCCCTGTCTGTCATACAGGATGAGGAAGCTACCTTCTCTGATGTCAACCTTCCCCTTCCTGTGGTTCCATTACATTCCACGGAATCTTGGAAAAACGTTTCTGTTTCTCCTAATCTTTCTGGTGACGAACATCGACAAGTCTCGTCGATGTTACAAACATTTCAGGATGTTCTCACTGACATTCCTGGACACACAGATGTCATAGGAATACAGGGACATTATTTCTTACCCGGACAATAATCCCAATTTGGGTTTGGGCGATTATCCTATTTACTATTACCACCTTTCAGTCGCAAGTGGAAAAGGAATTGGATGAAATGATTCAATTAAATATAATTGAACCATCGACTTCACCCTATTCTTCTTCCATGGTTATTGTCCTCAGGTAGAAGTATTAAGAAACATACGGGACTTGTGTTGATTATCGCAAAAGTGAAATCAGGTTCACAAAGTTCGACGGCATGAAAACCCATGCTCTTTGTTAGAAGATCCAATGATTTGGGATCTTTCTAATTCTAGATTCTTCACTTGAAACGTGGACTTGTATAAAGGTTCATTTGGCATAGTGACTTTAGCAGAGCCATGCCAAACCTCTTACTGCTTTTTCTTACACCTATAGGGGTCTTATTTACGAATTGGATATGTTATGCCTTTTGGTCTCATGGAAACGCCCTGCCGACTTTCGTTCGCATGTTGAGTCGGAATTCTGTCTCACATCGTATCGGATGTCATCGCCATTACTTTGAATGACATCTGGTCTGTTTTCCTGCTGTGAGTGTACTGGGAAGTTCAACTATTTAGGGTTATATGACTTACTGTCCTTCTATACGTGTGTATAATTTGATCCAGCAAAACCTTCTAAAGCTTTTGTTGGTTTTGGTTGGAATCTCTTTCCTGGGTCCATCTTGGTTGGTCATGGTCTCTTGAAGACAGAAGGACCAACAATTACATCCCAAATAATATCTGAAAACAATCTCTGTGCCTAAAACGAAGGAAACACGATAGGAGTCTCTTAGGTTTAATTCAATTTTATGGGAGATTTATTCCAAATTTATCTTCGATCATGGCACCTCTATCAACATTGTTGAAGAAAGGTTCGCCTAATCTGGTCCGTTGGTCTGAAGAATGCCAATCTTCACTAGACCAAATCAAGAATATATTTTCTTCTCCTCCCATCTTAAGATTACCTACGCTTGATAGGACTTTTGTTCTTCGGAGTGATGCTTCATCCACTGGGATTGGAGCAGCACTGATGCAAGAAAGAAATATTGAAAAATTAACTCTGCATCCCTGTTATGTTAAATTTCTAGGGAATACTAAATGCGGCCAGTGGGGAACTTACTCGGTTTTAGACCGTGTGTTGTTAGCGATGGTTTTGGTCAATTCTAAATAAATACAAAAGATTCCTCTGGCGCCAACATTTCAGTCTAGGATTGACTGTTCAGAAAGCTCTTACAGCTATTCAGACTAAGAATTTGAAGAGTTCGAGATCCACTCGATATGCTATAGCTCTTCAACCTTTTCACTTCACGGTACGAGCTATCCGTGATGCGGATAATGTGATGGCTGACATTTTGTCTAGAAGCGCCCACAGGACTCAAAACTTATACTTATGTTCCTTTATTTCCATATATTACAGAGTTCATTAACACACTTATATTTCTACAAAAAGTTTAGGAACCCTCCCCCCATTGTACTCACTTTTATATGTACAACACTATCGTGCTTTGTTGTCATCTTCTTCTGTTCGTTTTTTAAGATGATAGAGGAGGACTGAGTAGTTAATATAAGGGCCGTTAGTTTACTAAACAGCCACAATTATTAATAATGTATTGTACCTTATGAAGCATATTAGTTATTAATTTGCATTATATTGCTTGTACTTTCTCAGAATGTCATTGTTGAGCTGAGGACTTACCTTACTAGTATCAAGCATGACGAGTTCTAGATTGTGTACTTACCCTCGGAATACCAGAGCATATGTCCTGGATCGTCATGTAGTTTAACTTTACTATGTACTTATGTCATTACATGTCAAAGCATGTACTATTTAAATTTTCCTATCAGATTTGTACATCCATTTTTAAAGACAATATTAGAGTATGCTGTTTAATGATGATTATAGTAACTTGCATACGTATATTGTGTTTACATGCTTACGTGATGTGTGTTGGTGACACCTCCCCGATGTGAATATTTTTTGAGACATATTTATTTTTCTGTTGAGGTATATCCTCACCAGACACTCTATAATGTAGACCTATTGGTTTCTTTGGCCAATTTAGTTAATTATCAGCGCCAATTAATTTCGCTGCGTTGTGAGGACGGCTTATCGCTACATGCTCTTTGATATTGAAAAAAAAAATATGTTCCACATTTTTTTTTATAGGGAGGAGGTGGTGATATGTTGCGTGATAAATTCTCGCAACATCGTTTTATTTCAATATCTATTTTATAACGCAAGGGCAACAACTGCTTGAAATTTATAGTCACTTTTCTCGGTAAGCATTTGTCTTCTAGCGTTGGTATCGAATGCAGTTAAGTTTGAGCTGTGGTCATTTTGCGCTGGACTGCGCATGACTTGTCTTGTTGTTTGGTCGATCGGTTTCCGCCCACGACTAGTGGAGTGAGCGATTTGGAATGGCGAAAGAGATGCCTCGTTGAAGAGGGGATCTCCGCTATTTTTTGTTCTGTCAGGGATGTGTAGTCCTCTTAATGGATATTTCGTTTATTCGAGATAATACCTCTAGTGTATTTGCACATGCCGGGAGGCATAATATTTCTGTGTATTTCCGGAAGGCAAGGTAAATTAACATTTTCATTAACTCTATCGATTTTTGGTCGTGAACGATTTCTGGTTCATAGCCTGTCTTCGAAAGTCGTCGTCACGAGATGTTTTCCTAGCTCACATGTCGCTGTATTGTGCTGCATCGGTTGATGCAGGTTCCAAGGACCATTACTTGCTACTTTGTTAAATGAACTAGGTTTGAAAAACCTTTATTATCTAGAGGATATTTTTGAGGACATTATTTATACTTCGGCAGACGTGTCTGTCTTGCTGAAGTCAAACTAAGGAGAGTGAACTGATCTCATACATCTGGTTATATCCTGGCTGTTATAGAAAAGGATGGTTTTCATCCTGACTTTTCAGCACTTTGAATTATAATACACTCTGACTACATTTGCTGTGCTACATTGCATTGAATGTTGCTGTGATGACTGTTTGAATATATAACATGCACGTGGCCGTCCACATTAAAATAATGACTCAACGGCTCATGAAATCATTGAATGCGTGTCTACCGTCCTTTGTGGATTGCCCTGTATGTGAATGTTTGCTGTGATAATGACCAAATGTTTGTTTGATGTCAGTAACTAAATTGTTCTAACATATTAGAAAAATTGTTTCGCGTAATTTGGAGAAATTTGCCATCTTTCCATGTTCACGGTGGGAAAACGTCCAACAATGACAGAGAGTGTATGTCCATGTTGGACTGGAAAATCGTCCGTTGCCTGGAAAACAGGTTGTAAATAATCAGGACGTTCATGGAATTCCGTGAGCATGTTGATGTGGAAGGTTTTACGCTTCCCGTCAATATCGACGATATAGTCAACATCGGAAACCTTTGTTATTATATCGTACGGACCTTTCCAAGAAATGAGAAGTCTATTTTCCCTACAAGGTAGCAAGACAAATGCTTTGTCACCTGGACAAAGTTGACGCAAACATCTCTTTTTATTGGCAAATTCCCTTGCCTTCTGTTTCGCAAATTCAGAAGAAGCAGTTGCCAATTTTCATGCTTCAATAATCTTGTGTCTAAGTGCGATGACATATTCATAAGAGGATTTTGTGTCATCGACAATATTATCAGCAGTTATAAGATCATGCAGTAAGGACATAGGACCTCGCGGTTTCGCGCCAAAGACAAGTTCAAAGGGAGAAAATCCTGTATGTTCGTTGGCGACCTCTCTATATGCAAAGAGAGCCGCGGGTAAAAACCTATCCCAATCCTGAGGATGATCTTCTGTTATCTTACCTAGTAGGTTTTTCAGAGTTCTATTCAAACGTTCCACCATCCCATTGGACATAGGATGATAAATACTACTCAGCGATCTCTCTATCTTCAGAGTCGACATTACTTGAGACATGGTATCCGATATGAGTTGGGTACCATGGTCGGATAATATTTCTGCTGGAAATCCCAGACGAGAAAATATTAACCAAAGAGCATCTGCGACATCAGCAGTAGTTATGCTCTTTAGAGGAACAGCCTCCGGCCAACGTGTGCACATATCAACACACGTCAAAATAAATTGGTGTCCTCTAGCAGACTTTATCTTAAATGGACCAATGATGTCTATCGCCATTTTTTGAAATGGCCGAATGGGAATGTCTGCAGCCTGAATAGGTGCATCATGGCGTGGACCTCTGGATTTAATCTCTTGACATACTTTACAAGATCGACAATAGATTCGTATGTCCTTATTCACCGCAGGCCAAAAGAAAGATTGAAGAACTCTAGCTTTAGTACGGGAAAAACCCATATGTCCAGCACACTGCGAATCATGAGCGTGCTGTAAAATTTTAACTCTCATATTTTTAGGCACAAGGATTTGAGAATGAATGGACTTAGCGGAGTCTTGTACCATACGTACAAGTACGCCATTCTTCAACGTAATCCAAGATTTACGATTAGTATCCTTATTCGGATCACCTTTTGTTGCCAGAGTAAAGAATTTCTTTAGAGTAGGATCATCTTCCTGCTGTTTGATAAAGGAATCGTGGGAAATCTCCAAGGGATCATCTTGGATCTGCGCATCATTATCTTCAGAATGTGAAGATTGTGGCATATTGAGAGCTTGAGCCCTAGTGATTACTGCATTAGCAGATTGCATATTAACATTTTCCCAATTAGAAATTTGCTGTGGAGTGCATTCTTTCACTCCATGAATGCGACCGATGATAAGATCAGCGATCGGATTCGGCAAGAGACATGCTTGCACCTCTCCTGTAAAGAAAGGCGTAGCAATATTGATAATGGCAGTGGAGTACTTCTCCAATGTGCCACCAAAATGTTACACATTTGACTATATTGCCTGTAGCTCGAGAAGGATTTACGAGTGATTGTCTCACTCCAATGGTAGTGCACCCCGAGTCGAAAAGAATTGATACCGGAGTACCATCTATTAGGCCCCTATTAAAGACAAGAGCACCCCTTCCATTATGCGCGATTGACGCATGGAGAGCGGGAAGTGGGTGACCGCAGCTTAAAGTAGACACTGTGGTTGGATCGAATAATGTTTTGCATTGCGAACACTCAGATGCTCTAGCAAAATCAAAAGCGGAATTCGCTACACTATTGGAGTCTTTTTTTTATCATTATTCTGATTATCGGTGTCGTGGAACTCCTGTTGTGCAGAGTTAGCCTGGTAATACGATTTACCATGTCTTTTGTGTTGTGATCTACCTCGGTTATAATTGTCTCTATTATTATTATTGCCTCTGTTATAACCCCTATTTGGGTTTGAATCATAATATTCATGATCATAATCATCATGCTCGTTATATTGAGTATCCCTGTAATATTGTTTCTTTTGTCTCCATGAAGCACTTGGGTAGTTCCTATAGCTACTCCCTTTCCGAGAATTTCTAACATTATGGGTACCCCTCGCGTGTCGAGGACTATCAGCCCGATTCCAGTTCTTCAAAGAAGAACTCTGATTTGAGTGGTTATCTTGGTTTTGATACTTATTCCAATTAACCTTTTTATCAAATTTATTTTTAGCTCCTTGGAATTTGTGTGAGTAATTCTGATTATATTCTGTTGCCGAAGCAACTGGCATACTCTCTTTAATGTTAGAGTTACTAAGAATCATGTCAGGGTGTGCCGTGGCATACTGGTCACAATATTCTTCCATTTGCTTTATTGTACTAGGTTTACGCTCATGTAAGAACTCTAGGAATGATTTATTTACAGAAGACATGACCTTGTCTCTTAGCAATAAATCTGTAAGACCATCAAATGTTTTCTCTGTTTTGGATAATTCAATCCATCGTGAAAGTGTAATTCGTGCTTTTGAGATGAATTCTGAGAATTCTACACCTACCTCAGGTCTCATTGTTTTAAAACAAAAGACGATAACCTTCTTCAGACAGCTGATATCTCTTTATCAAAGCTGCCCTAACAGCATCATAATTATCTTTGTCGGCCTCTTCAACAAAATATAACTTACTCAGAGACTCCCCTTTTAGATTTTCAGACAACTGATTCACATACTGTGATTTGTCAACATTATGAGATCGACAAGCCCGTTCAAATCTAGAAAGCCAAAATGTTATGTCATCACTGGTAGGGTTAAACGCTGGTACCTTGACCTTGTACACGAAGGGTTTACCATTACCACCAGATGCCTGATTAACATTACTCATACATGTCAATTTTAATTTCTCTAATTCAAACTCATGTTCTCTTATTGCTTTTCTCTCTTCAGCTTCTCTATCTAATCTTCTCTGTTCTGCAGCAGCTTCTAATTTCTTCTGTTCTGCAGCAGCAGCAACTTCTAGTTTTTTCTGTTCTGCAGCAGCTTCTAATTTTTTTTCTGTTCTGCAGCAGCTTCTAATTTTTTCTGTTCTGCATCAAATCTCCTTTCCTCCACTTGCATCTGCAATTTCTTAAGTTCAGCAGCAGTATCAGCTTCTTTTTCTAATCTTTTTTCTTCAGCTATTGCTTTCCTTTCTTCTGCAGCAGCTTTTTTTTCTTCTATTTGAAGTTTTCTCTCCTCAGCCGCAGCTTTTTTTTCTTCAACAGCAGCAGCAGTTTTTTTTCTCTTCTGCAGCTAATGCTTTGTCATATTGAGCAACAGCCCATTGTTCTAAGTCTTTTCCAGTCTTATCAAGAGATTTTCCTTGAGCAATAAAATAATCTAATGTAGACATATTGTCTTCTTAAATCAGAAACCTGAAAAAGTAAATAAATTACCCTCTTTCAAGTTAATGGGAGACAAGTCTATACCTTAGACTTAGTCTTAGTCCAAACTTGTATGGTTTATAATAACCAATGATAACTTGAGTACCTGTGGACAACAATAATTGTATCTCAAATACTGTGGGGGACAAGCCTTACAAAGGTCTTGTATACCTCAATGTAATCAAAGATCACTTGAGTACCTGTGGAAAAAAATATTTCCCTTTACCAATCACTTTGGGAGACAAGCCTTACAAAGGTCTTGTACATTTTGTTTTATAACAATAACAATCAGAAAGTACTGATCTGTACTATACTATCAGTGTATACCACTATACGTCATATGTCAACTAAAGACATTACAAATGACAAACAAGAAAAGACAATCTGAAAACATTTGCAGAGATCAAATTAAATCAAATAGGAGAAATGAAAAAAATGATCACAGAAACCGTGATGATAACTGCCATAAGATAACAAGACAAATAACGCCACAGTGTATAAACATAAGGGTGTAAAAAAACTGAAATGAAAGAAAAGATGAGACCTACAATTATACAAACAAATCAAACAAAACTAAGGAACACAAAAAATGTTACAAATACAAATATGAAACAGTCGTCACAACTAACCAAATATTTGCAAACTATGTTGCATGCAAATTTCAATTAAGAAATTGCTCCCTATCGAACGCCAGAACAAGACCAATATTATTCGGTATTTCCTGTTCTAGTCACCACCCATCCAGGCCCGCAACATATAAACCCCTACACATATAAACAAATAACATGTAAGCATAAATAGCATATAGCATACAATATCATTTATGTCATGAATGGAATGTGTTGCAGGTATAGTGTTGTAAAGCAGGCACAGTTTATTTTAATACTAATAACTTGCCACTTTATTCAGTAATAGATTTAATTTTAAACTATTACACTGTCAATTTTTCTCTGTTGAGCATCTGAAGAACCAACGATGATGATTCTTCTGTACGTTGAGAAATGTCAACAATATTGCTCCAGATATTTTCTACACTTGATACCACTGTCCTGTGTAATACTGTCTGTACAGCGAAAAACTGTCAACAAGCGCTGACCTAGATACAGCATCCTATCGGTAATACAGGTCAAGCTGACATCGACTGTATAGCTGTCCTACTGGTGTTGATGTGTTCAAACAAATGTTCTTTCAGCTGTAAACTGTGATTCTCAACAAAGAAGAGGGTAAGGTGGACCAAGGAAGCGGGCTCGCCAATGTAAAGTTTATTGCTTCTTTCCACTCTGTAAAGTGGCTTTCACACACACACACTGTAAAGGATCAGTCTGTCTGCTCTGTAAGGAAGAGTGGTGTGTTGTTGAGATCAGGCATGCTCCAGTCTACCCAGCTGTAAATGGGTAACTCACCCTAGTCCTGAGTTAGGGAAGGCAAAGGCTCCAGGGGAAGCAGGCCCTAAACTTGGTCACTTCAGCCGACGCAGGATGGTGTATGTATGAAGTAGAAGTGTAGAGTGTGATTACCGCGAATGGTGTACTGTTCGTGTGCTGACCAATATAACCACTCACACTTGTGTCTACAAGGCACCAATGCAGACTGCTGGAATCTTAGTTTACTCAATTTATTCAGACGTACACACTGGGACATACGAGTACATCATGGTTCGTTGACATATCAATTTGTAGGTATACATAGCAGATCTGAAGTCATGACACATTCAGAAATAATGGGCAGTACATCAAAAGTTCAATGTCATGATACATTATGGCCACATCCCCCTATCTGACTAAACGCGTCAGTGAAGGCGGATCGATAAATAACCAAAGTTACTTGACGTCCATAGTTTGTAGTATATATTATGAAACCACGAAAGGGGTTTCTAGCAAGATTGAGATCTCCCTGTCACTGTCCGATAATAAGATAAATAATCTGTTCTCTTGGCAGTGATCAAAACATATGATGACCGAAATCCAACATGGGTGTCTCCCTGAGTTGTCGTTCACTCATTCATAGGAAGGAGAATATAAGCCAGAGTTAATTTATAATGGGTATATAAAGGATTTCATAAATGTTTTCCATACAGCTCTACGGTGATCAGGTTAATTTCATGTAGCCATAACCGCTGCAGGAAAATCTGTCATCTTCGTCGATACCAAACACGACACTAGCATAACGAAGCACCAAAAGTCAAGCTAGGCCTAACCGACGAGAGATCATCAAAAATAGGAGCTGGGTTTACCTGGAGTCCGAATCATCTATATACTGACATAAGGAGAGTCTCTAACACAAACTATCGTAGAGACACCATCTCCTTCAGAAGAAAAACCACGTCGTAAGGCATTTTTTCTGACGAAAGGACCAGCTCTTGAAAAACGTACCCCGCCATTTGTAAGCGGTACATCGGAACTCATCACGACTTGTCAAGACAACTCATACTTCCGCTAGCAAGAATCTAGTCCCTCCTACCCAACCAAAATATACAATATAGGACTGATTCTACTTGTACTAATAATATGTAATACATATGAATTCAGGCCATAAACACAATAAGCAAATTAATATATTTTCTGGCCCTAAAAAATAAGTACAAACGCAAGCGCAATATCCTTGCGCTGGATCAATATCCAGAACGATTTCTCCTACAATCAAAAGTGTGAATCAAACATGGATTATCTCGCTTTTACCATAAACAGCATTTTCATACACAAATGAATGCATGTCTATATTTTTCCCATATTAAATAGCCATATCGATTTTTGTAATATGTGCGTCAAAATATGCACGCAAACATTCTAAAATTATAAATTCTAAAAAGATAAATGTAAATGCCTAAACGAAGTAATTCAATAAAAGTAAAGAAGGAATGGTAAAAGAACAGTCTCGATTGCGATTCAACATATAGCGAACGCCTGTGTTATAGAACGTTCATACTTGCTAAAAAGAAAACCCACTTTATATTTGTCTGCATAAATACACTACGCAGTAAGCCCTACACGCGTTTCTAAAAAATAAACTGGTACTGTAATGCATAATCGGAATAACTCTGAGACCGTACCGATCCGCTGGTCCTAACAGACCTATGAGTCTAATACTAGTCAACCCAAAATTGACTTTAGCGGTACAATTTTGCTTATACCTAGATTGGTACTGTTCGGGCTATAGATGAGCGGGCACTATAATAAAGGAGATAGAGAGACCTTTCATAACCCCAGGAATCGCATAGAATAATAATACCCACTGACTTTATTATCAATGGTTGAAAATTTTTCTGAAAACACCACGAAAAAGTCATAACAACAACATTCAAACAAAGATTCAATCACACACACTTCGACGATAAACACTACACATACGAGGTTAGGTTTTACACCCATCACACCATACACGGTACATGCTTACTATGCAAACCATTGGACACAACGTCAATACGACTATTTACGTCTTGAAATCTGACTTTAGCACTGACACTACAGGAAGACATGCAAAACGTAACTAAGTGACACGGGTGGTAGAAAAAAAAAAAACAGTTGAAAATCCCAGCCACATTCCTTCCATTAAACTCAGCACATACGGGTAAAACCCCTCTAGGACTTGCTGAAAAAGAATAAATTCCAGGTAATTACAGCATGAACATCTAATCCAATACATTAGTACCCCAGTATTGCCAAAATTAATATACTGGTATTGTCTGTAACATACACACTAAAAAACATATTTGCTCATAAATCCTGAGCGTGTTTAACCACTGCTTTATAGTAACAATGAAGCCACCCGTTAAATTCAAATGATTGCTATAATTTATATGTAAGGCGAACTTTTTTTTTTTTCCAGCTTCAAATATATTTGTTATTAGGTTGACATTAAAAAAAACGGTTACAAGGGTAACTTCCACTCAAATACTTTTTGCGTACAACCCATGGGTAACTAATCAACACAAAACACATAATAACAAAAAAAATACCGTCAAATTTTGGATACGTCAGTTCCAATAAAACATCTTGTTGAACATCCATATACTAATCATAGGAAGCATAGTGGCGTTGATTGGAAAGTTATGCACATAAGTAAAACCATCGCCAAGTACTAATACATATTTGCTTACCCACCTATTTCACCATTCACAAATCAAATAATACCCGCAGACATATTTGATAGTCCGACCCATATGGCAGTTGCATGCTGAATTGACTAACCCACATGTCCTGTACACAACGCTAGGCCTTCAGTAATAAAATGACGCCCCCGATGCAAAAAATCAATCCGGCAACCTAAATGCTACCCTAACTATACCCCCCAGCATGCCCACCCCCCCACTTTCTCCCCCGCCCCCCCCAAGGCTCCTCACAATAAACCACTGTACCCTGCAATAAAAGCCACATTGTCATGATATTCTCACACTCAAGACTGCATAAACAAAAACACTACCACACTCAATCACTGCTTTTTTGTCATCTACCTCATCACCCAAACCCCTAACTCCAAGCTACCCATCCTACACCCCTGTCTCTGAAGGGTAATGATAATCCTGCCAACCCGGTTGTGTACCTTTAACATACACATAGCCTCCAAAAAAAATGATTAAGTCTAACTCACTAAATAACGACAAGTAATAATACGACCTTAAAAGCACAATCACTCGCCATACATATCCTTACACATTGTTAACACTCGACCCACCAATCATACAACCAAACACCATAAAAGCAGTAAAATCGAACAAACACAAATTCCCTAATATATAAACACCCTTCGCTCCACCATATATTTAAAAAAAAAATAAATCTACCCATAACAAAAGACATAGATATACAAAGAACTAATACCTCCCACTCCCATCCAACTAAATTCCCAAAATCAAACCTGACAAGAAATTTACAATAAATTACTACTCAATCACCTTCACATTACCAACATAAATAACACTCACTACCCCACTCACACCATAAAAAAAATAATACAACACTAAAGTTCTCCCCCCCACCATTCATATATAATTTTAATTCCCACACCCACCCATACAACAATTATCACCCCCCTATACATAACCAATCATTCAAACAACATTTATATAAACTTCCCACCTAATCTAATTATCCACACCTCCTCCATTTCTCACCCAACTCAATCCATATACTCACATTATCATCTTCAC